>OZ024830.1:5687260-6287260 GCA_964016985.1 Anodontia alba | reverse complement strand
CCAGTAATTGTCTCTGTATGGATTTTCATTAAAGTTAGCTGCACAAAAGTATGTTGTATCGAAGCGCTTCTAATGAGTACCACAACATATTTGTTTTGGAGAAATAAGAAAACATATTCATTACGAAAACACGCCTATATAATTTTGACCCCCTTCAACCCCACTTTTATATAGTAAAACTGGGGTTTACAGGGATATACGTTACTTTTTCTTATTTCTGCTCAAAAACAGTTTGTGGGTACTCGTTAGAACCGCCTCGGCGAGGCACTCGTTAGAACCGCCTCGGCAAGGCGGTTCTAACGAGTACACACAATCTATGTTTTGAGCAGAAATACGAAAAATATCAGAATTTTTTATCTGAAAATTTTCCTTTTATTTGGTTGTAAAGTTTTTAATATATTTGAATAGGCGTGTTTTCGTAATGACGCAGTTATCTCTTCTTGTCTGGAGCTTTGTAGAATAACAAGAAAATCCCATTTGGGACTGGCAAAAAGTAATCTTCAAAGTGGTGTAGTCTTATTTTTGAGTGGTCTTAGCCATTCTAGTGTAAGGGAAGCAGCCAGTCTAGAGTAAGGGAAGCTTTACGCGGACCGAACAAGTGAGCATAGCCGGATATTTATCAGTATTAGGGGTGGTGTTTGGGGGTCAGGACTAATTTTAAACCCAAGCTAAAATGTTTGTCTTAATGTTCTTTAGGTGGACTTCGAAACTGGGTCACTTGGGGTCAAAAACTAGGTCAACGTGCAAAAAAAATCAAAAACGTTAACACCTTAGAGGTTACATGTTTGAAGTAATCATTATGAACCTTCCTCAAAATGTTGGTCTTGGTGATTTCTAGGTGAAATTCGGAGCTGGGTCACTTATGACGTATATTTCATGGCCCAGTGACTTTAAGTAGCATCAGTGGCATCGGGACCCAGAGTGAAGCTGGCTAGCCGTAAAAGTGCTTTAAATCCCCCGGTGGTTCACTCTACTGACCGTTCTAAGGCGGTGGTTCCGGTGTTAGTCTTACTCTTTGTTGCTTTGTGGTTTATTCTACTAGGCTATTTGTTTTATGTCTTACCTTGTGTCATTTTGTCCTAGTCCTTTTCAGTCCTTTTAGCATTGCGATTACCTCGCTTGGGGAAGAGAGAGCTAATCTTAGTGCTTTTCGTACGTTTTTTTCTATTTATGCTTATTTGTATTTGTCGGTTTCCTCTTCCTCTTGGTGTCTGAGAAGGGCTGTGGTTTGTGATTGTGGCACTCCCTGGACTTTTCTCTTACATTGTTTTTTTTTTTTTTTTTTTTTTTTTTTTTTTTTAAGATTTACGTTTAGGTCATTTTCTCAGTAACTATTGGTCCTACAGCAGTGATACTTTGCATATATCTAAGCATGGCCTCTTGAATACAGTCATCCATATTTGACCACGACTTCTATTTCACGGTCCATTGACTTTCAGTTTCTCAGTAACTATTGCTCATACAGCCAGTGATACTTACATGTAGCACATGCATACATCTTAGCATGGCCTCTTGAGTGCAGTCATCCATATTTGACCTTGGCCTATATTTCACGGTCCATTAGGCATGATGCATTGTCTAACTTAATATAGTCGTCATGAATTCTGGTTAGAATGTTTGCTTTGATTAGTTCTTGGTCAGGTTCTTTAGATGCTATGCTACTCAGGTGAGCATTACAGGGCCATCATGGCTTTCTTGTTTTATGTTGTTGTTTTTAGTTGTTTTTTTTTTTTTGTTTTTTTTTTTTTTTGTTTGTTTGATTTTTTTTTTTTTTTTTTTCGTTTTTTGTTGTTGTTGTTGTTGTTTTCGACGTAGTATTGTTTAGTGTAGTTGTTTTATGTAATTAAAACCTTATTTGCGACTTAGAATGATAATAATGAGCCGGGTCACATTATTTCATACAAGACTGCATGTGTGCCAAATGAAGACTCGACTTAGATCAGCCTGTGCATCTGTGCAGCCTGATCTGGATCTTCGCAGGCACTCTGTGTTTAATCAAGGACCCAAAGCGTCTTCAAGCAGACGTCGAAGACTGCTCAGAGCGCACATGGAATAATCTCGTAGGAAATGCAGTGCACTGGCTTAAATATCATTTCAGTTTGGCTCTTTATTGGTTAAAATATGAAATTGTGTACGAACCTGTAGTTACATTACGAATACATGCCTATTCAAATATACTGAAAATTTTATCGCCAAAAAAGAACGAAAGTTTTCAGATAAAAAATTCTGATATTTTTCATATTTCTGCTCAAAACATAGATTGTGGGTACTCGTTAGAACCGCCTCGATAAGGCGGTTCTAACGGGTACCCACAATCTATGTTTTTGAGCAGAAATAAAAAAAAAATAATAATGTATACCCCTGTAAACCCCAGTTTTATTATATAAAAGTGGGATTTAAGGGGGTCAGAATTATATAGGCATGTTTTCGTGATGAGGTTTTAAGACATTATCACTCCCATTCAACTATCCCATGTAATACGATGCAAACATGTCATGTTCTGATAAAACAACACACTACATGACTACTCTCCTTTTAACACATTTTGGAAAGTAATTATTTTTCCTGGCACTTTACACAGAAGAAAGTAAATCTGCAACTTTTAGCATGATTTAATGCAAAACCATTTGTCGTCACTACTTATAAAACGTTTTATTCTAGTCATTGTCTAAAAACATCGATTATTTAGGAACAATTGCTGCAAATATTCAAAAATCAATAGGATAATCAGATTTTGCGAACACAAACATTCAGATGAAAGTTCCCAATAAGTTCCTTTTGTTCAAATTTCTATAAATTTCACAATATTGTTATGTAATATCAATAACCCAGTTAAAACCAGTGAAGAAAAGCAAAAATATTTTTAAATAAAAATGAAATCGAGTTTTCTATAGAATCTGCATAGGTCAGACATATTTAGGCAGTAAAATTACTTTTGCGGTAAATATTTGGAAAGAAAGCACAGGAACTAAAACGACACATGGTTTCTAATTAGATGTGGTCAATCTGAACAAAATTTAAAATAAAACGCCAAGCCAAAAACAAAAAGAACAAAACACTACAAAAACACGCCTATTCAAATGTATAGAAAATTTCATCTCCAAAAACTGAAAATTTTCAGATAAAAAACTCTGATATTTTTTTCATAGAAATAAGAAAAATAATGTATACCCCTGTAAACCCCAGTTTTACTATATGAAAGTGGGGTTTAAGGGGGTCAAAATTATATAGGTATGTTTTCGTGATGAAAAAAAAAAAAAACAAAAAAAAAAAAAAAAAACTTTCCAAGAAATGTCAAAAAGACAGTAAGTACCAAGTACGTTGTCACTAGGTAATCTCCGACAGAAGCTAATGAGCCTCCGATGTATATTCGAAAAGATAGCATTTTAAAGTTTTGGTAATTTCATGACTATTTACGTATTGTCGTTTTTTTGGAAGTCAGAATAATTTTGGCATACAATGGACCATTTTCAAATCAAAGTTTGCCATCATTGCGCAAACCTCGATAAGATAACCAAGCCAGATTTTCTTTTCTTATACAGTCGAACCTCGTTATCTCGAACTCGCTTATTTCGAATTACCGCATATCTCGAAGTGAAAATCTGGTCCTTTTTTTAACATGAAACTATGACAACGGGTAACAAAATAATGTGGAAAAGAGGAGAAATTGCTCCTAATTTCTCCTCTCTTCCACATTATTTTATATATATATTTCTAACTTCAGGAGTCAAATTACATATTCATTTGTTAAATGTGGTTGTTCAATTTATTGTTTTCGTCACTCTCTCAACTCTGATATATCGAGGTACGGATCATGCGATTCAGAATTCATTTAAGGGAATGGGTGCCTGTTCAGGGAGCAAAGTGTTTCTTTTTATGTCAGATAATATATGTATACGGGGATACTCAAGAAAGGCCATAATCACGAAACGCAGCCATTCCAAGGAACCGAATAAAAAAAAAAGTAAGAGAAAAGTCCAGGGAGTGCCACAATCACAAACCTCAGCCCTTCCCAGACACTAAGAGGAAGAGGAAACCGACACATCCAAACAAGCACAAATCAAATAAATGTACCAAAAAAAAACTAAGATTAGCTCTCTTTTCCCCAAGCGAGGTAATCGCAATGCTAAAAGGACTGAAAAACACAAGAACAAAATGACACAAGGTAAGACATAAAACAAATCGCCTCGTAGAATAAACCACAAAGCAACAAAGAGTAAGACTAACACCGGGACCACCGCCTTAGAACGGTCAGTAGAGTAAACCACCGTGTGTGTGGGGGGAGGGGGCGGGGGGAGGGGGGTTAAAGCACTTTTACAGCTAGCCAACCACCCTGGGTCCCGATGATACTCCCAATACAGAAATACATAAAAATACGGTTCGCATAAAGTTTCCCAACTCAGTCAATGCATCAAAGCGAAAACATAAAAATCAAATTAATCACAATGATAAACAAAGACGAGCACTCATGGCTAATTCTACTGTATGCCAGAGTAAATGAAAACCAATAGCTGGACCACGACAAAGTTTAAATAACACGAACGACATAGGATATTTACCCTTTTGCAGTGAATACCTTAAATATTGTTATCGAGCGTAAAGAAAACATCAGTATTATTTCACAAGTGCGAAGCACAAGTGAAAATTTGAATGTTTTTATTAACGAGATGAAAAGTTTTATTGTTTTCACTGAAAAAGAGAAACTTTTCTTTGTACTTTATTGTTGACACGTAAAAGCGCGCTTCTGACTTCATAACTAACGTCGCTTAACAAAAAAAATTAACGTCATGGCGTCGACGTTCAGTGCTTAACACGTGATACTCTTGAGAAACAAAAACAAAATGTTTCGGCAAATCAAAATAATCTTCATCAAAACGTTCCTTTACATTCTAACAAAGACAATGCACACTACCACTTGATAGTTTTGCTCAGAAACAGAAGCTTAAAAAAGACATGAAGTTGGATCGGCATCTAAAGGAAACAATGGAGACAACCGATGTCATCTAAAGCGAGGAGTGAAAATATAAATTGTATCAGTTACTAGAAACAAATGATATCTTTTCGTTTAGTGATTGCTAACACTTTTATTTTCACCAGATATACCTTGATTTCACTGCTAACAATAAAATAAAGTTAGAACTAGAAATGGTCTTTTTAGAAAAAAAAAATGCCCCCAACCCCGCCAGAATTGTCATTCTTGTAGGTAACATGTCGTCTCGCCCTGTTCTAAATTTATACCAAATATCATCAAAATATTGTGTAGGAACTCAAGCTACAGAACGGACACGAAATCAAATTCAAATACAAAAAGGGGAGATGACTCCAAAAGTAAGAAAACCAGAGTTATCATTCTTGTATGCAACATGTCGTCTTGTCGTGTTCTACATTTCTACAAAGTAAAATTAAAATCTTCAAAATAAGAAAGCCAAAATTGTCATTCTTTGACGTGACAGGTCGTCTTTTTCCTGTTCTACATTTTTATCAAGTATCATAAAATATTCCAAAGGGGTATTCGACTTACAGAGCGGACACAAAATCAATGCATAATCACTGTCAGATATAACAAAGGGAGATAATGCCAAAAGTAAGAAAGGCAGAGTTGTACGCGACACATTGTCTCGTCCTATTCTACATTTCTACCAAATACCATCAAAATATTCCAAAGGCTATTCGAGTAACAGAGCGGACACGAAATCAGTTTCAAAAACATAACAAAGGGAGATAACTCCAACAGTAAGAAAGCAAGTGTTGTCATTCTTGTACCTGACACATTGTCTCGTCTTGTACCTGACACATTGTCTCATCCTGTTCAACATTTCTACCAAGTATCATAAAAATATTCCAAAGGGTATGCGACTTACAGAGCTGACTCGAAATCAGTGCATAATCATTTTCAAATATAACAAAGGGAGATAACGCCAAAAGAAAGAAAGGTGTGTTGTCATACTTGTACGTAACACGTCGTCTAGTCATGTTCTACATTTCTACAAAGTACCATCAAAATATTGCGAAGCGTATGTGAGTTCAAAGCAGACATGAAATCTATTTCAAACAAAACAAAAAGAGATAAATCCAAAAGTAAGAAAGCCAGAGTTGTCATACTTATACGTGACATATTTCTTGTCCTGTGCTACATTTCTACCAAATATCATAAAAATATTCTAAAGGATATTTTACTGACAGAGCGGACACGAAATCGATGCATAATTACTGTCAAATATAACAAAGGGAAATAACGCCAAAAGTAACAAAGGCAAAGTTGTTATTCTTGTAAGCGATACGTTGTCTTGTCCTGGTCTACATTTCTACCGAGTACCATCAGACTATTTCGAAGCGTATTTGAGTTACAGAGTAGACACGAAATCTATTTCAAACAAAACCAAGGGAGATAACTCCAAAAGTAAGAAAGCCAGAGTTTTCATTCTTGTACATGACACGTTGTCTTGTCCTGTTCTACATGTTTTACCAAGTATCATGATAATATTCAAAAGGGTATATGATTTACAGAGCGGACGCGAAATCAATGCATTATCACTCTCAAATATAATAAAGGGAGATAATGCCAAAAATAAGAAAGGCAAAGTTGTCATTCTTGTATGCGACACATCATCTCGTCCTGTTCTATATTTCTATCAAGTACCATCAAAATATTCCAAAGGGTATTCGAGTTACAGAGCGGACACGAAATCTATTTCAATCAAACCAAAGGGGAATAACTCCAAAGGTAAGAAAGCCAGAGTTGTCATTCTTTTACGCGACACACTCATCTTGTCCTGTCCTTCATTTCTTCCAAGTATCATCAAAACATTCGAAAGCGTATTCAAGTGACAAAGCGGACACGAAATCAATGCATAATCACTGTCAAATATAACAAAGGGAGATAACGCCAAAAGTAAGAAAGGTAGGGTTGTCGTTCTTCTACGCGACACGGCGTCTCGTCCTATTTTACATTTGTACCAAGTACCATCAAAATATTGCGATGCGTATTCGAGTTACAGAGCGGACATGAAATCTATTTCAAACAATACAAAGGGAGATAACTCCAAAAGTAAGAAAGCCAGAGATATTCTTGTACACGATACGTTTTCTCGTCCTGTTCTACATTTCTACCAAGTATTTACATAATATTCCAAAGGATATTCAAGTTAAAGAGCAGACAAGAAGATTTACGCCGACGCCAGCGGGATCCGTCCCAAAAACAATATGTCCCCCATCCGTCAGTAGATCACAGTACATAACCTAAACGATACAAGAACGAACAAAACGAAAAGGAACGGCAGCAGATTTGAGGCAGCGCATTAAATAACCTACAATAAGACGTGCGACAAGCGAAGATAGATCAGCCTGCGCTACCTCGCAGTCTGATCAGTCTTCGCTGATCGCATGTGCCTTCTACAGCCCCCAGGCTACACAAAGAAGGATAAAAGAGAGACATTGACATACCGGATCTGATCTTTTGCTGGTGACACTGGTCTTATTGTAGGTTTTGTCGTGCTGACTCAATTTGAATGGTCAAAGTAAAACCCCTAGGGTTTTATACTTCGCCCCGAGGTTAACAGCAACAGCATGAAATTTGTCCTTCCAATAAATCTCAAATTACTAACAACTTCAAAGTAAATCTTGCTAAACATGGCTGAGCTTGAACATTTCTCTGTTAATAAATATTAAAATGCCAGCTATTGTTGACATTTACATATTTATTTGCAGAGAACATTTCATGCTCAGCTGCGTTGACCACGTAAACAGTTTTATAACCTCGGGCTAGATTTTCTTTTCTTTTCTTTAGCTGTGTACATGTATCATGAAATTCAGAAAGGATACGCTTTCATGGAAGACAACTCTGTTTGTTTTGCCTTCCTTCTGAAGATGGATCGAGCATAAAAAGAACGAATTTGCTCGAGTTGGGAGTAAGTTATTTCCTTTTCAAAGTGGGCCAAAGAGCTTGCTGTGCAGGAAAGCAGACAGCAAGTCACAAACATTGCTTGGTGAAAAATCTAGCTAGAGAATGCAGCGCCCGCTTTCCGCCCCTACCCCCCCCCCCCCACCCCTTTCCCTCTCCCCCACACACACTTAATTTTGTGAACATGGCGCATACAGGAACACTCTGTTTATAATAGTTACAGCACCAGTGACCACCTACCTCTTCCTTTCATCTTTTTGGCCTGTTCTTCCTCTTTGAGATCAGCCCTATCATGAACCTTTATGCCCATGAACTGTTTAAGTTTGTTGTCATGTTGGATTATTCTATGTAATTCCTTCATCTCTATCTCTTGCTGAGCCATATCCTTATCATTACGTTCCTTCAGGGCTAACATTTTGTTCTGGGCTTCATCCCTGCAAAATCCGTATATAACCCTAAGTATGTAGATATCCGGCAAACTACAGTTGAACCTCAATAGCTCGAACACCGTGGCTCGTTTATCATGGCTAACTCGAACTCGTTTTTAGTCCCTACAAAATTCCTCCGATAGCTCAAGAAAACAAATATTTAAGGATTTTTTTTCTGAAATTTTCTTATTTTATCATGAAATTGTATGCTGTTTGTACTCATTAGAATCGCCTCTTCGATGCGATTTTAATCGGTACACCAAACATACCATTTTGTATATTAGATCAATAGAGGATATTTACTCTTTTGCTGTGAATACCATAAATATTGTCATCGAGTGTAATGAAAACATCAGTATTTTCACGAGTGTGAAGCACGAGTGAAAATTTGAATGTTTTCAATACACGGGATGAAAATTTTTATGGTATTCACTGAAAAAGAGTAAATTTTCTTTTTATTTTATTTTTTACACGCCACTGCACGTTTCTGACGTCATATCTAACGTCACCAAACAAAACATGAACGTTATGGCGTCGACGTTCAGTGCTTAACATGCGAAACGCTGGAGAGACAAAAACAAAAAGTTTCGGCAAATCAAAATAATATTGATACCAAAATGTTCCTTACATTCTAACTAAGAAACTGCATACCAACACTAGATAGTTTTGTTCAGAAATAAAGAAGTTAGAGGTGTTCAAAAATCTGAAGTGGGATAACATCCACTTCTGAAACAATGAAGAAAACCGAAGTCGTCTAAAGCGAGCAGTGAAAATATAAATCGTATCATTCACTATAGTGAAATGATACGATATCATTTCACTAGTGATTGATACCACTTTTATTTTCACCAGATATACGCTGATTTCACCGATGACAATAAAATAAAATAGAAATCCCTAATTTATCACCATTTGCTTCCTGACCTGGCACCCTTAGTAGCTCGAACTATCCATGTCCCGAACCAGTTCGAGCCATTGAAGTTCGACTGTCTTTACTGACAATGACCAATCCTAATCAAATGCGTGTAGCGTTATTGTTTGTGTGTTCTTAGATGGCTGATGAGACCAATCTTAACTCTAAGCTGTCGGCGGCAGATAGAACAAGAGAGGTATGAGGAAGAAAGCACTGTTGGTGATGCCATAGCTTACGCTTTCCGCTGTGCACGTTTCTGCTCGGCTTCGCTGATTCTTTTTGCTTCGTATTCACCAGCACCCCTTCTTATGAGGCCTCGCTAGTTTGCTCGATCCTGTGCAATCTGTTTCCACGACTCTGTTAGTGTGTTGAGATCTTTAAGGGAGGCTTTGAGGGTGTCCTTGTATCGCTTCTTCTGACCACCATGGGAGCGTTTTCCGACTTTTAGGTCTCCATAGAGCATTTTCTTTGGCAAACGTTCATCAGGAATTCTGGTAACATGGCCTGTCCATCTTAACTGTACCAATTTCAGAAGAGTATGTACACTCTGCATCCCTGCCTTTTTCAGGACTTCTGTGTCTGGAGTCCTGCTTTGCCATTTGATCTTTGGAAGTTTTCTAAGACAGCTTGTATGGAAGTGGTTCAGGTTTTGGCATATCGATGGTAAACTGTCCAAGTGTTGCATGCGTAAAATATTGTTGGCAGCACCACAGATCTGTAGACTTTCAGCTTTGTGTCAAGTCTGACTCTTCTTTGATCCCAAATGTCACCACGTAGTCGGCCAAATCCTGCACTAGCTTTGGCAATCCTGGCATCATCAATGTGCACAACTCTAGACAATGTGCTTCCAAGGTAGGTGAACTTGTCTACCACTTGCAGTCGTTGACTTTTCACTGTGATGGTAGGCTCCTTGTAAGGCTTAACAGGTCTCTAAGTATGTAGTCATCCATCAAAATACAATGCTACCATATGAAAAGTCTCAATTAAACCAAGAGAACGATTGTCGTCCTTTACTATATTCTTTGTTTCCAAGAGCAAACCTTATAAAATTTACTTGACCACTTCAGATTGTGTTAAGTGTTATGTAGTGGTCTTATGTACTTAACAATAGTGCAGCGTTTAGTTTTATTTTCCTTGCAATAATTTCACGCATCAAAGCCTATTTCCTTTGCAAAATAAGAAAAAACAATATTATCAATTTGTCGTCTGCTGAATAAGCACATAATGTAGTACAGATTAAGGGGGTTATATATGCAATAAGATTCATTTTGACTTTGATTAATTCTGGTGTTTACCGCTCTTGGGTTTTTTGTTTTTTTATCATATTAGAGCACTAAGAATGAAGGTTGTCTGAAATTCTACAGGCCTTTAAAACTGAGTCCCTTTTCGGTCCCCTCCTTCTTGGTGTTTAGTCGGATCGCGGCTCGGGTTACACTTTTTACCAAACGCTCGTTTTCTTGGAGTACAGACAACCTTTTTATACCGACTCTCGATACAACGACAAAAATCGTTATAATGACAATTTGACTGTCACAAAACCTTCGCTTAAGGGGCAACAATTAGCCACAAATTATGCCAGAATATTGCAATAAAAACTTCAAAGAAACATACGTTTTGAATATTTGTTAGCACCGCCTCAGTGAGGCGATTCTAACAAATATCCCAAACATGTGATCTGTAAGGAAAAAAAAAACAATACAAGACCTTTGTTACATATCAAACTGTTCGTTAAGTATTTGTACTCATTACGAAAACACACCTATTCAAATATATTGAAAATTTTACAACCAAAAAAAGAAACTTTTCAGATAAAAAATCTGATATTTTTCATATTTCTGCTCAAAACACAGATTGTGGGTACTCGTTAGAACCGCCTCGCCGAGGCGGTTCTAACGAGTACCACAGTCTATGTTTTTTAGCAGAAATAAGAAAAATAATGCATACCCCCGTAAATCCCAGTTTTACTATATAAAAGTGGGGTTGAAGGGGGTCAAAATTATATAGGCGTGTTTTCGTAATGTACAGCAAAATCATTTTAATGGCAATGTCTTTGAGGACAAATGCTGTCGTTGTAATGAGGTTTCACTGTTTTCATATTCGTTCGCCGATATTGTACTCAATATGATTATTTCTTCAAAAGTTTGAAGTTTTCTTTTGTCTTGTTTATTTATTTGCTATTTTATACGCATCAGAGTGCATAAGGTTAATGTTAGTGCTTTATCATTGAATGCAGAATATAGCTTTATAAGCGTTAGCCGGGAACAATTTTTCAGGTAGCGATTATGTTGGTAGTAGCTGTGAAATCTGTAGGCGGTTTGGCAATTCGCATTATGTTTCCTTACCTTTCTTCATATGCATGTGAGGCTTCTTGTATGACCTGATTCACTTGATATTTAGTAGTCTCAAACTGCTTGCTGAGTTTCTTAAAGATAGCATCAAAGGCGGCCTTGTCCTGTCGTAGATGATCAATCTCATCGCGGAGTCTGCCATTCTCTGCAAGTTGTTTGTTGAACCGGACCATATTCTGTCAAAGTGAAAGATGATGGTTTCACTTTTAGAAATAAAATAAATACGGAGACACCCAGGTAAGTCCACAGTCACGAAACATAGTCCTCCCATGACACCAGGTAAGGCTATTTACACGAAATAGCAACACAAAAGGGTTTGGTCGAAAGTTCAGTCCAAAAGACTGACAAAAGTAAAACAGCTATGTGTGTGATGGTGTGGGGGTTAGGGTAGGGTAGGTGGTGTAGGGTAGTATCCAAACTAGTTTTGCTTCGGGAAATGTAAATTTTTAATGTAAGTTCGATGAATTCATTTCTAAGAAGAGATGTGTATATTTATTTGTATATTGCATAAGAATATAATTAGCGTAATTTTGTGTGTGATACTAATTATGGAATATTCCCCGTACTCTCTTTGACTGCTGACTGTGCACGATATGGTCAGTCTGCATGCTTTCGACACAGTCACCGAATTCCCAGATTTTTATATTGAGACCATTAGAGATTAAATCCTTCACTGCCACAGGCGATAACAATATGCTTTTGCAAACAGCGTAGATCCAGAGGAGACAGCACATAATGAGACGGCTCTCATCAGGATCTACACTGTTGGACTTTCAGTCTTTCAACTTTCCAATCGATAGTTTGTTAAAACAACAAAGCAGATGAGAATTGTCGTCTGAAATTTGGCACTAAAAGAGTTGGAGCCACACATTTACTTCAGCTATTCCCTCAACTTGAGCAGACAAAAATGAGTAAGATATACATGTCAATACCGTATTTTTCCTAAACAGTCTTACACCATATCCCATTACTATTCTTAACCTATCAGTAGAACAAATCCATTTCACTACAGTCAACCTGTGTTAAGCAAGCACCTATGAGAAAGCCAAAACTTGGTTACTTGACACAGGTGCTTGCGTAATATAGGTAGATTTCCACTTCTTTGCCTATAATGGGATCTAAAATAGTGGCCTTTAAGGGCAGATGGTTGCTTAATACAGATGGCCTTTAGGAAATTCGACTGTATATATACATGTTGATGTATCAACTACTGGATGCGTGGCAAACAGTGTACACTCAAATCAGACGCCGCTTTCTGTGGCGTCCGGTCTGGGCGTACACTGTTTGCAAAAGTGCATCTGTCCCTACACGTAGGGTAGATAGGTCACTGCACACACACTACCGAACACTCACTGTATGCTGTAAATGAAGCAATAACATTTCCTAGAAGATTGTATGTGTTCCCAGCGAAGACTCAGATCAGACTGCGCATCCGCGCAGTCTGATCTGAGTCTTTGCTGGGCACTCTGTGGGTAACCAAGGATCTAAGGTATTTTAAGGCGGACAGTAAAGACTGGTCAGCCTATGTGGTAGCGTAGGCTGGAATGAGTTTTCGCTTGGCGCACAATGGTGTACCCCATCTCAAAGTACAGCTTTACCTGATCCAGTCGGTTCTCAGTAATTCTCAGTCTTTTAGCTATATCTGTCTTTATATCTGTTTCTTTCATACTGCCCATTATCTTACGTTCATCATTGATCAGCTGTTCCATATTCAAAATCTGAAAATACAAGGTGTATCAGCATTATGACTCGAACATCTTAGGAAAATTAGTTCTAGGCATGGATAGTTCGAGCTAGTCTGGTCCCACGCTGTGAGTTTTACATTTCTACTCTAACAAAGGTAAACTACTCCTCTTAGACTATTTTTCTACACATATCATCTCCCTTACCAGTGATCAGCCAAATCAGAGCAAAGGACATTCCAAAAGATTAGATTTTTGTAAAATATAAATAGTTTTAATGTTGACTTATGTATAAGGCTGGCTAATCAGAGCTGAAAAGATAATCGATTATCAGTCCCGCCATTGCGATTAATAATCGATTAGTAATCGCTGAAGATTTGACCATAATATTACCTGTTTGAGCATGACCCTATCATCTGTCAATACTTTATTATATGTATTTTGTCAGACAGGCCTGAGCAAACAGTGTAGACCCAGATGAAACGCGGCATCTCATCAGGGTCTACACAATTTGCCACTCATCCAGCTATTTAAAACACTAAAGTGGCATAACGAAAACACGCCTATTCAAATATACTGAAAATTTTACCACCAAAAAATGAAAATTTTCAGATAAAAAATTTCTATATTTTACTTATTTCTGATCAAAACATAGATTGTGGGTACTCGTTAGAACCGCCTCGACGAGGCGGTTCTAACAAGTACCCACAATCTATGTTTTTGAGCAGAAATAAGAAAAATAATGTATACCCCTGTAAACCCCAGTTTTACTATATAATACTGGGGTTTAAGGGGGTCAAAATTACATAGACATGTTTTCGTGATGGATAGTAAATTCTGCTTTTTCAAATTTTGGATAAAGTACGGTTAGGAGCTAAGGTGTCTGTATACTAAGGGTAAACACGGTAAATTAACGGACACAGAAATTAAATGAACGATTATTAGCAAATTTATAATGATAATCATTTTGTGGTATTTATCGATCAATTAATCGATTATCCGATTAATCGTGCCAGCCTTACTTATGTATCAGTTTGATGGGAGCCAGTCTAAGTTCGAGCCGCTGAGGGTTAATCTTAGCGCCAGGAGGCAAATGGGTGTAACTTAGGGACATCTTTTCGACCTTTTATCAAATCATGGTGTTGTGTGTACTCATCTGAATCGCCTCGGTTAGAGGATTCTAATGAGTACACGAACTATACATGTACATGACAAAATAAGAAAAAAAATCCTAGAATACCCTGATATATTTCTTTTCTTAAGCTGTCGGAGAAATTTAACTTCGAATCGAGTAACTGACCCTTACATTGGAAATGAACTGTCCAAAGATTGAAGGTAGAAGAGTCCATTCGGCATAAATAGGTTATTTTTTTACTGTACATACGAACAACAAATGTCAAGGCTTTTGTTTTCTTATTGCTTTTGTAATTTCGCTAATGTTCTTGTTGGCTTTCTCGTCGTTTTATTTGTAAATGTAAAAACGTTTAAAACAGTTGGCGTCGACTATACATGTATCATTAGAAATAATTAGTCTTTTCTATTTCCTTGCTTTGTCTCAAATATTTACGCTAATCTTTGATATTCGGCCAGAACAATCTAATTTCAACAGTAAACTTAATCTCATTACGAAAACACGCCTATTCAAATATACTGAAAAAAATTACCACCAAAAAATGAAAATTTTCAGATACAACTGATATTTTTCATATTTCTGCTCAAAACATAGATTGTGGGTACTCGTTAGAACCGCCTCGCCGCGGCGGTTCTAACGAGTACCCATAATCTACGTTTTTGAACAGAAATAAGACCAATAATGTATACCCCTGTAAACCCCAGTTTTACTATATAAAACTGGGGTTTAAGGGGGTCAACTTTATATAGACATGTTTTCTTGATGAAAAAATATGTTTCTGCCTTTTTTCCAGTTTTAATGTGTGTGTGCGTGCGTGCGTGTGTGCGTGCGTGCGTGCTTGCGTGCGTGCGTGCGTGTAATATGCAGCTATTTTAATTGTGAGGAATATCAAAGGAGGAGCCGAAATAAAATGACAATATCAAATGCTGGCAATGAGTCACGATTTGCAAAAGTATCTGTTTTTGAACTACATGGCTGCAAGAGTTATAGCGTACCTCGGCGTCGAGATCAGCTATTCTTCGTTTCTCGTCTTTGCACTGATTGAGGTAATCGTCCAAACAGTCTGTGAGCTCGGCAAGTTTCGTGGCGTCCTGGGCATCAATCATTTGGTTCCTTTCACTCTTCACTAGCCGCAGGATCTTCCCCATCTCTTCACTCTCCTTGCGGAGATTACTTATTTCAGTTCTGAAAGGAACATACTTGAGTGAACATGTATCGTAAAACACTTAAGAGAAATTGATAAACATTCAATGGAGACAAGCCTGTCAAGATCAGTTTGGAGAAATGAACACTTTTAAACCAACAGCATACCTAGTTAATTAGACTAGCTCTTAGACCATGGTGTCATGTTTCATGACTCCTTACTATAAGCTAAGATCTCTAAGATGAGTTGCTGCTATCAAAGAAGTGAGGTGAGGCAAGCAATAAGCAGTACATGCCCAGCAAACAGGCAACGTCCAAACAATGTAGTTACAACGTCGCTGTAACGTCTTGACGTTGCAGCGACGTTGTAACGACGTTCCTGCGTTGTCTGTTTACTGGGGTGGCCCTTAATTCATTAAGTAAATTAATAATTATAGTTTCATTGATGAAAATAATTGATATCCGACTAGTAGCTAGTATACTAATTAATGTATATCTGTGTTATGTATGCACATTGGATTTTCTGAATACATGCATTGAATCGTGACAAAATTGATAAATTTGAATAAGGCGCCTCGCAAAACCCGACTTTCTGAACGATTTTGAAAGCAGGGGAGTTAGAATCCATCTTTAGAATCTGAACGGCGCCGGGCCCTCTTTAAATGTTTCCTGTCTCCTTAAGTAAATCTAAATAAATGGTATCGGAGCTTCATTAATGCTTAGCATTCTAAGTAAAAAAATCAGCAGACGGCGTTTTAAAACATTTATCTTATTTTCAAAGAAAGCAGGTTTTGAAATTTCATGCAAATTGTCTCTTAAGGGGACAATTTGCATGAAATTTTAAATCCTATTTTCGGTAGAAAATTAGAAAGATATCATAGCTTTGTCGTCTGCTGAATTTGTTTAGAGACTGTAAAGGGTTAACTTCTCTAACGACATGCGAACCGCTATTTTACGATTTCCTCTGCGTACAGCTGCAGAAAATATTCTCTATAATGAAGACATAAATGTTACCTAACAGAACTGCATGCTACATAATAAGTGTCATTACGAAAACGCGTCTATTCAAATATATTGAAAATTTCAACACCAAAAACCGAAAGTTTTCAAATAAAAATTCTGAGGGTTTTTTTCACATTCTTGCTCAAAACATAGATTCTTAGTATTCGTTAGAACCGCCTCGCCGAGGCGGTCCTAACAAGTACCCACAGTCTATGGTTTTGAGCAGAAATAAGAAAAATAATGTATAGCCCACTAAACCCCAGTTTTACTATATAAAAGTGGGGTTTAAGGGGGTCAAAATCATATAGGTATGTTTTTGTGATGGATACTGTTTTTACCCTAAATATTCCGACAGTGTAATTCCATACCATACTTCTCTTAAAATTCAGAAAATAAAATTCATATTGCTACTGTTTGGTGAGTGGCGAGCAGTTCAGACTCTAATCGGATGCCGCGTTCTGCGAGTACACATTATATTTACTCTAAATATTTGGACAGCTTAACATCTTAGCATACGTATCTTAAAATTTGAAAGACTCCATTTTGATGTCCGTTGGTGTGTCTAAAACCGCTGGATGATTTACAAACAGTATAGATCCTGATCAGATGCCGCGTTCTGCTGTGTCTGACCTGGATCTGCGCTGTTTGCTAGGGCCTGTCTGTCCTAATATCGCTATATACGGTAATCTACACACCATAGAATTTACCGATCCCTCCAGACCTTGCTGATTGTACAATATTTACTTTTTTAGCCGTCCAAGTTTTCTTGGTGATACGGTATGATAATTGGGCTCCGACTCGCGAAAATGTGCCTTCGAACATATGCAGATAACGAAGGCCTAGATTAGCCTGCGCATGCTCACACTGATTAGGACAGTCGCAAATCTATAACAAAATCTGGGCATCTACAAATCGAAATATGCGACAAGCATAGACCCAGAGATCCGCTTTTGCATTCACGCAGTCTGATCAGTGTCCACTCTCTAAGGAAATAGAATGTTATGGGATTCGTGTATTGTTTGCGTCAGTATGGGTGAAAAAAAAACGTACTCAGAAAGGTTTAGGTATAAGAAAAAAAACGTATAGGACAGGTTGACGGGTAACCGTATCAGAATATGTTTTTGGATCGACTGATTACAATCGAGCCATGGTATATAAACGCCAAACTTTCCTGAAGGTAATTGTCCACGTGATTACCATTGGCCAATGTAATCAAACCGCGCCTTAGACGAAATCCAGGTAACGGTTATTTATAGCCGCGCTATTTATGTCGTTGTGATGTCAGACTGCTGTTGACAGAGGGTTATCTGTAAAACCTGACTTGGATATTTGGGACATAGGAAAACAGAGCAGACCCAGATCGGACGCCGCTGAAGGCTGATCAGGATCTGCTCTGTTTGCTTACACTGCAGAAAATGAAACAGTTTTATCCCCGTTCAGGACCATTTTCCCAGTCACACTCATTGACAATCAACCCACCAGTGTTGTCAGTACTTTGATTTTCACAAAGCGGGCTTTACTTACTGTTGTTTTCTAATGAGGTTACAAGACTCCTCTCTGTAGGATCGCCTGTCTCCCTCCATCACATGAAGCTGCCTCTGTAGGCGATACAGTTCGGATTCCAGCTGGGAACTATCCACAGTATCATCTCCACACACTGACCGCCGACCTGTCTGTAGAGGATTAGACTGGCCCCCTCCGCCAGGTATACCTGAAACAGAAAATTGTTTTGTCTTTACAACACTGACGTTGAAAGAGGTATTTTTGCAAGTGCATTCGTATTCATGCAACATGCCGCTTTCGGTTTCTCCACGGACCGGAATCATTTGCCTTTTCTGTTTCTGCGCTTTGTTTTGAAATATTAACTGTAATATAAATTTTACGGCCAAAAATAAGTCTGGAGACTAGGAGGTCGGTAAACTGACCGCGCTCGACATGACCCCATTGGGTTGACTGGGCCGTAAAACCTCAAAACAAACAAACATAAGTCCGACTTATGCGATATCTGTAGTAAGGTATTTCTTTTTGCAATTTGTATCTAAGAACATATTTTTCTTTTCTTAGCTGATTTTAGATAAATTATGTTTCACAACAATATTAGAGCAAAGGTCCCTAATGCCGACATGGTCCATATATCGACACCCCTTTCCAATTACGGTTTAAATTGCTTCTAATTGGCATTTTCACACATGATCTTAGTCGTGATATTTTTCCGTCATTGATAATGTCATCAACGATCATTTTGAATGTTTTTGTGGACAAAAACACGAGCGGATTTTTTTTGTGCGAGAATATTATCAGCGTCTTTAAGGTGAGTGTTCATGATTATGAGATTTTGTGCCATGTCAGAATAGTGAATATTTGTTTTTCAGCAGTTAAATGTAACATTCTTGCTTAGAAACTGTTCTTTAATGGCTTTTAGAACCGAGTTGTATTTGAGTAACGTGTTTCTGTGGGTGTCTATATTAAGACCCAATATCTGACATAGGCTCCTTTTATCGACACCTACATGTACAGTACAGGCCAGAGCAAACAGCCATGGCCATTTCTGGGACTATGAGCAAAAAAGCCGCAGCCAAAACCTATGGAGTGCCAAGAACTATCTTTACACATGGTTAAATAGATGTAACGAATTCTGCAATGAGAATAATAATAATAACGATGATAACTGATTATAACTGAATAAGTTCATAACAATATTATTCGCGGTGCAGAATTCGTTACACACATTTAACCATTTAATATACGACGAGAATAATACCTTTTGTGCATTAATCTCGTCTGCAGAAGACAAGGAATACAGTAGTGATTCAGAAAAATACAGAATATTCTTTTAAATGCTTTAATATATACAACTTAAAAACTTAGAAGTTGTAAAGACCTTTTATGTACTGCCACACCTTGAGACAGTCCTACACGGATTGTTTCTAGGTATGGTACTGTGCCCGGAGACCCTGGGTCTCCAGGTATGGTACCGTACCCGGACATACTTCCTTGTCGAATGTTACAATTCTACCAACATAGGCCTAATACTGCTGCTAGGAATAGTTCAAATTTTTACCTTACTGCCTAACTGGAAAAAAAATATTGTGACTTGATCATCCAGTTTTAACAAGGGGCAAAAACTATGCCATAGAAAATAGTGAAAAGATTATTTTTTCAAGAAGGGTCTGTTCAAAGCTGTGAGCCGTTTTTATTTATTATTTTCATTTTTTGATTAAAAATAGAATAAGCCCAGAATGGAAGTCCTTATATTTGCAGATTTGATGTACTGCCATACTGTCACTGTTTAGAAAACTCAGGCACAACATTTTTATTATCTTATTTTTAAAGTAATTGTACGGGAGTGTTTACAACAATGACAATATGGTTATGCATCAAGTTTGCCAATACAAATGCCTTGTTGCCTACTGCTGTCTCTGAGCTTGTCCTGGTTTTGTCAGAGCAATGAAATGTAAAACCAGGGCAACTTACATACTTTTTTCTCATTCTATTTTATAACGTACGTTACTCGCCTTGTATAAACTTCAAATGAAAGGCTGCTTCTGTTATATTGCTAAAAGAATATTGTTTAATAATAAAAGTTGTTTTCATGTTTACTTCTGATGTTCAACAGGTTATTTGTTACCATATTCTTTAAAACCGTAGGGGTGTCGATAAAAGGAGACAGATGTCGGTAATAGGATCCTCCCCCCCCCCCCCCACCCCCCCCCCCCCACCCCCGTATGACTATGGATTCATTTGATTGGTTATAATTTGCAGTAAACTTGTCTACAACATCATATTTAGCCAATACAATGCTGTTTAACAAAAGGATGTCGGTTAAAAGAACCTATCTTTCAAGATAAGATTTAGACAAACAGTAACACTAAAGGTGTCGATATATGGAGCATTTGCTCTATGAAATTCAAAGAAAAACACTAACAAACGGAACTTGTTGAAAACCCTACCTTACCGATTTCTGCATAATTTACATCCATTTTTTATTATGGAAAAAAGGTGAAATATTTTATTTTATTTTTTTTTTTTTTATCACACCAGAATAAAACTTTTTTATGCATAGGCAGTTACGACAAAAGGTTTTGCATTCAATCATGACAAAAGTTTCCAAACTAGTTTCTTCTGTGTAAAGCGCCAAGCAAAAACCGACTTTCTGGAAGGTGTCGAAAACACTAGACCCGGTGAAATGCTACAGCCTCTCAAAGATGACTTGTTCAAGGTAGCGTTTGGAAAACCAGCATTCCTGTCTTTTATGGATTTTTACCCGTTCCCTCACCCATTTGTATGTCCTGGTCAATCTAAAATCAATGTTTTTTATACACAAATAAATAAATTAATCAGACATACATAACTAAAATCAAACAGACGATGAATTCAATCAGTACCTAAAATTTTATTTGAAAAGTTACATACCAAATCTGTTATATTTTTTCCACATTTTCTATGTTTTAGGAGCTATATCATCTAATTGTTGTTGTTGTTATAATCTTATACATTCTATTGTGCGCTCAAATGCGTGGCAACCCGGAAACAACGCCACGTCATTTCCGTCGTCAAGTATAGCTTACAAACGTTACCGACGTCAGTTAATATGTGAACGTATTCGGCACTTTTCGTTGAGTTCAGAATGACGTGGACAGTACGACCGTGTACGTAAACATTCGGCTACGTCCGTAATGAAATTTGATGAGCTTGATTTTTTTTAAATAGACTCTCCAATATTGGCATTTTGACACATCCATTGCTGTCAAAAGGGTGACAGTTATAAACGAAGTACAAATTTTACAGTCAGTGTAGATCCAGATGAGATGACTTATTATCTTATTATTACATTAAGAAAACACGCCTATTCAAATATATTGAAAATTTCACCACCAAAAAACTGAAAGTTTTCAGATAAAAATTCTGATTTTTCTATGTTTTTGAACAGAAATAAAAAAAATAATGTATACCCCTGTAAGCCCCTGATTACTATATAAAAGTGGGGTTTTAGGGGGTCAAAATTATATACAATTGTGGCTTATTTCTGCAAACTGGAAATCAAGGTAAATGGATTCAACTCTTTTATTTCTGGGCAAAAATAAGTGAAATTTAACATATCTAATGTTTGATATATTGTCTCAAAAAACAGTATCACAGCAGTAACTTTGTAATATTTATTGTTTCAATATTTAAAATCTCTCTCTCTCTCTCTCTCTCTCTGTCTTTCTCTCCGTGTGTGTGTGTGTGTGTGTGTGTGTGTGTGTGTGTGTGTGTGTGTGTGTGTGTGTGTGTGTGTGTCAAAAGCATTTTAGACGTGAAAAAAATATTTTGACTTCATTTGTTGCTCAACGATATATAAAAATGCAAAACTTATAGGATAAAAAAATGGAACTTGTCTTGAAAGGTATAATTGAAGGCGAAGACCCTGTGCGAATGACTGCGAATCAAGCATTCTGATCGGTGCATTCTCTATCCACATATGCCTGAAGACATATCTTTTCTTATGGGCGGTTTCGATTAGGAATCTGATGCGTCGAATGCCGGACCGGAAATGAATTATTTACGACTACCGTATATACTCTAAATATTCAGACATCTAAACTGCTTACCATACTCATCGTAAAGATTAAATGCCCATTTTACACAAGTTCTTATGTCTAGAATTGCCGGAAAATGGCAAACAGTATAGACCCTGATCAGACGCCGCAGAACGCGGCGTCTGATCAGGGTCTACACTGTTTGCTCAGGCCTGTCTGTCCCAATACTTAAGGTAAATACGGTATATGAAAAGTGACCCCACCATGTGTTCTACTATTCGGCTATTTCCGTAACTGTGACCTTTAACATTCTTCGGGTTAAATTACGGGTCAAGTGAGCCTCGACATAATACGTTTGTCCTGAGAAGACTCATTTGCTAGGCGCTCCATAGATGGACAAGGATCCAATTAATTAAGCTTTTTCAGATTCTTATTGTTCAAGGTTACTTAAACACAGTCGTGATATGTATAATGTACTTGTACAAGTGGAAATGAAATATTAAATTCTGTGTTAAGCACACATCAGTGAGCATCTTGAAAAGGCCAGCTATCTTACCTTCTACCAGACTACCAGAGAGTCAGTGATGGGCTCAAGGAGAACAGAGGAACAGTCAATTAACTCATAGCACAGCCACTGCAAGAGGAATATCAGTAATAGAACCCGACCAAAGCCTTAGGAAGCACTGAGGAAGAATACTACAAAGTGTAGCAATTGGCAATTTACTTCTCCGCAGAGTCGCTAATATCCAATGAAAGTGAAGACACTGGAGAAAACAAACGGTAAAAGTCAGACAAACATTGCTTTCTATTTTTACTTGTATATTTTAAGGATAAAATTTGAAATGTTTGTCTAAAAAAATTAAACGTATCCATATGGGCGTGGTTAATTATACGCTACGAGGTTGTCAGTTCCATAGGCGTAGCGCCCATTACCAACTATCAGAAAATATTTTGGTTTTTTACCATAGGGGCTGCTAATAAAGAAAATAATTAATTGCTTCCGAAAGTGGGACTACTCTAAAAGTAAAGAATTTGCCCCCTCTAGGAGCAAATTCTTACCTTTAAGAGTTGCCCCTCTTTTCGAAGTGATACCAGGAAAATTGTTTAGATTATTCTCGGATGTACGTAACCCAGCTAGCATTCTACGTAAATCTACATCGGGCCGTCATCGGCCCGTCAGCTACCCTGACGGGCCGATGACGGCCCGATGTAGATTTACGTAGAATGCTGACTGGGAATAATTCCGTGAATGGTACCTCTAAATTTGAACATTTTGTACTTTGACCACATTAAGCAACCCCAGTCCGATATACTATTGGTTTCCTAGATGACCTTCATGTCATAGTCAAGAAATGAAAACTTTAATGGTACAATCACATATCACGTTCCTGGGGAATGGCAAGGACAATTCTGCAAGAGAAAGTTAAAAGGACCAGAAGAAGGGCCAGATCAAATTGAAAGAAACAGTCTCAGCGTAATCAGTGCTGCCCCTACGAGGGCTGAAAATGTAGTTAAGTGAAGTAATACGTACATTTGCTTTTAATTAGTTGGGATAAAATCAACATAAATGCAACTATATCAGTTTCGATGGAACATGGTAGTTCATTTACTGGAGTCGTGTTAACATATTAGTATCAAAGCACTGACAGCACTGTTGGGTCTCTGTGTGTAGACTGGGAAAATGGCTGGGAACGGGGACTTAGATTGTTTCATTTTACCATTAACCTCCCGTAATTTACGCAAACAGTGCAAGCCCTGATCAGACGCCGCGTTCTGCGGCGTCTGATCTGGGTCTGCAATGTTTGCCAATGTCCCAATCCAGGTTTTACAGGATAACCCTCTCGGACGTCACAGTGACAAGAATAACGCGGCTATAAATACCCATTACCGGATTTCGTACATACACGTGGTTTGATTTCATTGGTCAAGGATAATCACTTGCATAACAACCTTTAGGAAGTGTTTGTGTATGACTTCTGATCGACTGTAAACAATCGACCCAATAATGCAAGACTTAATACAATCTGTGACAAAGTCATGATATACCAATGTGCCAAGCGAAGACAACGCATACGTCCAATGTGATCCGAGTCTTGATTGCTCACATAAAGGAATCTTGGATTCTCGTCTCTTGACAAAGCTCCCAGAAAGAATAATGAAACTTAGCGGGTGTGTACGCTGATCTGAGTCTTTGGTATTTGCACATGTCATAAGATATATTATCCAACGATATAGAAATGCTTCATGATTTTGAGTTTGCAAACAAAGGTAGAAGAAGAGAATAATGGATACTGCAGTATAAATTGAAAGTATCCAAGAAAAGCCACAGTCAACAAAGCACAGATTTTCCCAATCATCGTAAGAAGAAGATTATAAGAACTCATCATGATTGTTCATACAGGATAGCATCACGAAAACATACCTATATAATTTTTCCCCCTTAAACCCCACTTTTATATAGTAAAACTGGGGTTTACACGGGTATACATTATTTTTCTTATTTCTGCTCAAAAACATAGATTGTGGGTACTCGTTAGTACCGCCTCGCCGAGGCGGTTCTAACGAGTACCCACAATCTATGTTTTGAGCAGAAATATAAAAAAATATCAGAATTTTTTATCTGAAAATTTTCATTTTTTGAAGTTGAAATTTTCTGTACATTTGAATAGGCGCGTTTTCGTTATGGGAAATCTCATCAGAGGGGGTAAAAAAAAAAAAAAAAAAAAAGATTGGTTGAAAATCCTACCCCGAGGGTGAGATTTCCCTGGTTCATGATGGATTCTTTTTTCTCCCTTTTTTAAGTGGATTGTTCCTAGGACCAGCGGCCTATGAAGGGGTCATGTGAGATAGAAGTTTCTCACATGGGCAAAAAGCCTATCTCATATAGGCAAAGGTGGGAGAAAAGATGTGGAACAAACAATATCAACACACATTTACAAAATTAGACACACGAACTGTCTCAAAAGAACATGGCTAGCATTTTGCATGCCGGGGAAACTTTCAGCAGACGAAATTATGAAATGTTTTCTTATTTTTCCTAGAAATTGAAGTTTCATATCCTATTTTCTAGGAAAAATAAGAAAAATATCCTCAGTTTGTCGTCTGTTGAATTTGCACAAAGCATGGAAAGTGCTTATCATTGATACACAACGCAAAACTCAATTCTCATTGCCGAGTTGCCAATGAATGGTTCAACCTGCCATTCCGCGCCACCTGATCAGTGCCTTATTTGTTCGTCCATATATTTTCTGCAATATTGACTGATCTTGTAAGTGAATCCTTGTTTCTAATCAGCCTTCGCGGAAGCGCAGGCTGATCTGGACCTGCGCATGATGTAAGAACAATGTTCTCTGGCAACGAATGAATTTAGCCCCAACGCCAGAAATCGCGCAGTATAATCAGAATCTTCGTTGGGCGCATTTTGGATAGACAAGGATGCAAGGTGTCTTTATGCGGACAGCAAAGATTCTGATCAAACTGCGCGGATGCGCAGGCTGATTTGAGTCTTCGTTGGGCACACTTCTCAGAAGTTGCGCTTTCACACGTTACAGCAACAATTAATGTCTGCTGTTTATAGCATTCTTCTGTCGTCTGCATTGACAATGTCCTGAAGAAGACGCATCCAATTAATAGGTCTGTGCTTCCCGCCAGTTCGGGGTGCGCCGAAGAAAAGCGTACGTTTTTTACTTTATAACAACAAAGATCGATACGGTGCGCATCCACTCTGCCATGTCTGGGTATAGGATGGGCCCAGTTATGGAATTGACACTAAGATATCGGACAGAAACGCTGTAGGAAACAGTGTCGACCTTGATCAGAGGTTGCGGTCATGGTATACACTGTCTGCCACTCATCCTGCAGTGTTTAGACACATCAACAGACAATAAAGCGGGCTTGTTCAAATTTTAGGATAACTGTGCTACGGAGTTAAAGTTTTCGATTATTTAGAGTACATACGGGTATGCTTGGGAAAACAATGTACACTGTAATCAGACGATGCAATACACGTTGTCTGATCACGGTCTACACAGCTGATCATTTATCCAGTAGTTTTAAACACATCAACAGGTACTCATGCTGGGTAAAAAATTAGCAGACGACATTTTGAAATATTTTTCTTATTTTCCTAGAAAAAAGGATTTGACATTTCATGCAAATTGTCTCCCAAGGAGACAATTTGCATGAAATGTCAGATCTTATTTTCCAGGAAAAAATAAGAAAAATACCATACGTTTGTCGTCTGCTGAATTGGCCCATAGCATTGTAAGTGTTAAGAAACAAACAAGGTAGTTGTTTTTGTTAGGGTATTTTGCTTTTCGCGCGTTCCCTTATGATTATTTACAGTATAGTCATCGCCGATCGACGAATTAATTCTAAAAGTCTTCAGCATTTCCCTATTGATTGACCATAGCTCCCGGCGGCGCGAAGCATCAAGCATTTCCCACGATCTTTCTTTTTCTTTGGAATATTGATGACAAATTATTGTACGAATGATGGTGGGAAAGAACCAGAAAAATCGATTGAACTGAAAGACATATAGCTCAAATCACAGCGTTCAATAAACCATGTTTGTCTCGCGCGACATTTCGGCTCTTCTGTAATGAAGTCACACAAAGTCGTACGGTGTGACCGGAAGTGATAAAATGACGAGTCCATTTGAATAGAAATAGAGGAGAAATCGGAGCAAATTGTGTTATCGTGCATAGCTGGAATTAATGGGATTTCTTCATTAGAATGAAAGGTAAAGATTTAATGCTAGTTTGCAATAATGCTTTTTCAAGTATGAGGAAAGATCTCGGTTTGACGGCAGGAAACGTGAGACATATCTCTAATAGGGCTTTCTTTAACCATCACCACTCTCTTAGCTAATTCAGCAGATGACAAATTGGTGATATTTTTCTTATTTTCCCAGAAAACAGGATTTGACAATTCAGCAAATTATCTCCAATTTGCATGAAGTGTCAAATCCTGTTTTCTGAGAAAAAAAGACAATATTTCAAAATGTCGTCTGCTGAAAATTTTTCCAAGACAAGAGTGCCAAGCGTTAAGTTGAGTCTAAGAAGTTGCAATTATTTTGAAAGCTTTCAGCTTTTTTGACAGCAGTGATTTTGGTCACGTTATAACAACATACAGACACAGAATGTAAGAAAACCGGATATATCTTGACAATTGAGACACGCGTATGGAAAACCAGCCACAGAAAGGAATTGTTTTAGCACTATTGCCATGCTTGATAATAACGACTGTCTATCCTGATTTCAATATCCGTTTCAGTTGACACAAAAATCGGATTCCTCATGAAAGAATCTCCGAATTACGTCTTGGAAGTAGAGTCGAGGATTACAGGTGGAGGACTGCATATTGATACGATATATACAGTTCTGTCGCACACCAACCTGAACTAGAACAGGAGGTAAGCTAAATTACGTCTTTGGTCCACATGATTTAATCATTTTCCATATATTATCATTTGTTTGTGCATGAATGAATTCTAAGCTTGTATTGCTAAACAGCTAACGGCAAACAACCATACAAACGTTTTTTTGTTTTTGTTTTTGTTTTTTGGGGTTTTTTTTTTTCATACTTGTAATTTGACATTCCCATACCGGAACTAGTAACGAATACTATCATGGAGCAAAGTCCCTTCTGAAAAAAAAAGGTCTACTCTGAAAGGAAAGATTTTACTCCCAATGACACCAATTGCTTTTCTTTTAGAGCAGACCTTTTTTTCAAAATGGGCATAAAACACATTTGAGAGTACAAGTACCCACAATCTATGTTTTAGAGCAGAAAAAAGACAATTAATGTATACCACTGTAAACCCGAGTTTTACTGTATAAAAGTGGGGTTTAAGAACGTCAAAAGTATATAGGCGTGTTTTCGTGATGCCATTGAGACGCGTCTGTGGTAAAATAACCTGGTTCATGATGTGGGCCAAGTAAAAGAACAGAGTGCGGGCACAGCTGCAGGAGTTTGCAAAAGTCTTTTCTGTTTGCCGTTCGATTACTGAGTCAGTAATATTGTGTTACTAATAGGCATTTTCACCGTTCTCCCTGCCATGCCACTCTTGACATTTCTCCGCATCCATCACAGTTATTGCTAAAAGTACCTCTCCTGTTGTTTATTAGCTCACTATAACTGGGGTTAATTAATCAATTAGCAGATTTTTAACAGTACCAGGCACCTGAGGCACATGGAAGCATCGTCGGAAATCAGGATTATTGGCCGAACCCAAGAAACTTGACATTTAGGTCATTTTTATGTTGCATGCGTTATCATTGTTCTCAACGTTCATTCCTTTGAGAATCGCTTTAGTTTTGCCGAGACCCTGGCTTCAAACGGTCTCTTTACATAATTTATAAAAACCTCGTCCGGACCTACTGTTAGGGACCTAACCTGTAAATTACAGAATTTTAGCAGGGGTCAGTTAAAAAAAAAAAAAAAAAAAAAAAAAAAAAAAAAGATAGATTCATACGTGTGTAAGCACAATGTAATAGCGCACTTGCTTAAAGCCAACAAACTGAAGCGATAGCAGAACGCATCGAAAAAACCCGATCTGTGGCTCCACCATAGTCCTGTTGTAACCAATTAGCTCCTCTTCCTGGACTCTTTCACTGCCACAGGCGATAATAATACGCATTTGCAAACAGCGTGGATCCAGATGAGACGGCTCATAATGAGCCGTCTCATCTGGATCTAGGCTGTTTGACATTCAGGGCCCAGTTATTCAAAGCGTCGTTAGCTTAACGAGCTCGTTAAGGGTCATTTTGTTAACTGTTTTATCAGATTCCATACACAATATTCTGATATTTTTTGTTAAAAAAATGTGTGTAGCTTTTCACATTTTTTCAGCAAAAAAAATCAGGATATTTGCGTCTTACTCGATGTAAATTTTAACGAATCGTTAACTAACGATGTCGTTAGCTTTGAACAACTGGGCCCAGTTTTTCAATTTTATACATATAAATTTCTATATTTAGTTGACGACCAGGCTGATCAGGAACATATGGCATAAGTGTCTTTTTCTGTTGTAGTGCAGTAATAATATCCCAGTACGCACACAACTTGGTAACGTCGTTTCCATTTTGCCGCGACAACTTAAATTCGCGGTGACGTCATAACGGCGTTGTTGCGATGTGAAGTACAAAGCGAAGTACAGGCTGGCCTAAATCATGTGACTGCGTGTGCTTCTACTCCTATAGATTTAACGTTGGACCGTGGTCTCACTAACAGAAAAAGTATCTATGTGATATGCAAATTCTTTCCCTACAGAGTACACCCATTTTTTCCAGAAGGGGACAAAACCGACTTTGACGGAGTCGTCTACCCTGAAAGTATATCGATTTCTCTTAAAATGTTCAGAAACAAACTGTTGTAGAAATGATTGCCTAAACATAGAACCAATTAAATTAATCGTGATTCATGTTGATTCTTCTTCGTTTTATCTGTGATATAAAAAGCCTGGTCAGTGTCTTGTACAAACAATTAAGGGCCATAACTCTACAGGGTGCATGCTGGTTAATGTATTCGATTTTCGCACACAATAAGTTTTGACTTTGTATACTCTAAAATAGTGAGCGGCGAATGCTCTGACAAGACTATGGAAGCATGGAAGCGCATACGTTCTTGAGCTTATTTGTTTTCGGGCCGCGCCATGCGAAAACCTGTCTTAGGGCATATGCGTACAGAGAATGCCCAGATCAGACTGCGCATTCGCGCAGTCTGATCAGGGCATTCACTGTCCGCTATCAGAATCATTGGATACCATAGAATCTATCAATTGAGGGTGAAGGCCCGGATGATACTTTGCGCATGCGCAATATGTGCATGTTCGAAGGCACGTTTTCGCTTGACGCGGCCCATATGGAAAATGGCAGTTTTTCTTGGACCAGTCTATGTGTGATTTGTAATGTAAGCTAATATAATAGTCCTTATGTGTCAGAATAAATCTGATTACAGATGTCTGTGGAGTTGACAGTGATTTCATTGACCGATTGCTGCCACTACCATTAATCTCTCTCTCTCTCTCTCTCTCTCTCTCTCTCTCTCTCTCTCACACACACACACACACACACACACACACATGTTTCGTCTCAGATACATTTACACTCTAGCAATCTGTGGACTAAATCAGAAGATGGATATAAGTGATGTTTTTCTTACTTGTAATCCTTATTATCTCTGAATAATAAGTAACGTATCTCTGAAATGTGTCAAGGGAGACTTTAGGGATTGTTTTATACCACGTCAAGCCCCTACTTAACAGTTTCTACTATATATGAGGAAAGAATGTGGAAAGAATTTGCTCTTTCTGGGAGCATTAAGAGTTGACCCATATAAAGAAAGGGATAAAATATATTCGTCCCCTGGACAGAGTTGTCTCCCTTGAAAGTGTATCGATTCTGCTTAAATTGTTTAAAAACAAACTGTTGTAGAAAAGACGGCCTATACACGGAACCAATTAAATTAATCGTGATTCATATTGATTCTACCTCGTTTTATCTATAATGAAAAAAAAAGCCCTGCTCATTGTCGCGTGCAAAAACAACGAAGGTCCTTATCGTCGGGGCGCATGCTGGTCAGGGGATTCGATTTCACACACAAGAGTTTCGACTTTATTGACTATTAAACACTGAACAGCGAATGTTGTCTGGAAACAATCATTTTCTAGAGCCTGTTTTGATTTGGATGTCAGTTTTTATGGACCAGTCTATGTATGATTTCTAATGTAAACTAATATTCCTTCTGTGTCAGATTAAATCTGATTACAGATGTCTGTAGAGTTAACAGTTGTTTCATTGACCGATTGCTGCTACGACCGTCAATATCCCTCTCTGTCTCTGTCTCTGTCTCTCTCTCTCTCTCTGTATATATATATATATATATATGACGCTCTCAGTTTTCTTGTACCAGTCTATTTATGTAGGTAATGCATCACGAAAACATACCTATACAATTTTGACCCCTTTAAACCCCACTTTTATTTAGTAAAACTGGGGTTTACAGGGGTATACATTATTTCACTTATATTGTATCAAAAAACAGATTGTGGGTGCTCGTTAGAACCGCCTCGCCGAGGCGGTTCTAACGAGTACCCACAATCTATGTTTTGAGCAGGAATATGAAAAATAGCAGAATTTTTTACCTGAAAATTTTCCTTTTTTGGTGGTGAAATTTTCAATATATTTGAATAGGCGTGTTTTCGTAATGGTAAACTAATATTCCGTGTCTCTTAAGCTTAAATGGCGCTCAGCATTAGGACAAGTTTAATTGAGTGTCGATATTTCATACCGCTTTCTGGGAAAAATAAGAAAAAAATGTCACCAATTTGTTGTCTGCTGGGTTTGCCCATAGAGTGACAAAGGTCACCAAGCTAGTAAACACACAACGTCGAAATTATGTCGTAATAACGTCGCCCCGACGTCAGTAACCTTGCGTTTTAGCTGAGAATTGTTACTTTGTGCAACACCCAAAGTGTAGCAATATGATGTATGTGTACATATCACGGTAAGGTTTTTATTTTGTTGCTTTTCTTGTGCTGTTGTCCCGGCAAACATACGCCTTTGCAAATAGTGTAGATCCAGATGAGATGGCTCGTTAGGAGCCGTCTTATCTGGACCTACACTGTTCGCAAACAACGTTTTGGTTTACAGGGTTGAAAGGGTTGTTTAATTTTGGCTATAAAGAGAACAGTCAACACTGTCCATAAACTTTCTTATCTCGTATTAATAGATTGTAGATATATCCAACAAAGCTAACACAAAATGAGCCAACAAATTCTTTTACTGGAAGTAATTCAGTTGTAGAGGGGCAATGGTCAAACAAAACTGTACGTACGTCTTCATCTTTCCGAGCTGTAATCACTTTGTTTCGATAATTGATTCTTGTCACATGTCGAATTTTAAACCTCTCTTTTCCATCATTTTTCTCTTGATTATAGTGGTCAAAACTATGATAGCAATCTAGAGACTTATTGACTTCCTGAGGATCGCCGACTTGTCTTTTTTTCTGTCTTTTGGTTTATAGTTGAATTCTCATCTTTGTCTCATCATAGTGCAAGATTGGCAAATATTGTACCTAAGAGGAAAGATCTTGATAACGCATACATTTTGGTGCAAATTCTATTAAAATCGGATAAAAGATTAAGAAAGTTAAAATAGGTTTAAAGATTCGAAATCCGCTGCAAAGAGTTCCGCCTTTTCGAATACTTAAAGAGCTTCTAAAGATTTCAAAATATTGGATACAATCTTTCCGACATAAAACAGTACGAGCTGTAATCAAATCCAAGAAATATCTAAAGAAGAAGCTATATAAACAAACAAAGAGGAAACATAATGTTGCAAATATTATTATTTAGGCTTTGATAAATTAAGGTTTATGACGTCATCATGTCTCAGTACGAAAACATGCCTATTCAAATATATAGAAACTTTCATCTCCAAAAAATTGAAAATCAGATAAAAAAAACTCTGATATTTTTCATACTTTTGCTCAAAACATAGATTGTGGGTACTCGTTCGAACCGCCTCGGCGAGGAGGTTCTAACGAGTACCCACAATCTATGTTTTGAGCAAATATAAGAAAAATAATGTATACCCCTGTAAAGCCCAGTTTTACTATATAAAAGTGGGGTTTAAGGGGGTCAAAAATATATAGGCATGTTTTCGTGATGTCATTAAGAATTAAAAATGGCGAGGCCCATAAACCAATCATTGAATTCTTCAAACCCTGATAGACATCAGTTTCATCCTGTTTGGATTCCATTTGCATCAAAATGCATGCATCAAAATGCATACTTTGTCAATTATTTAAAGACAGGAGTGCACTATAAAAAGAGGATTAAGTTCCACAATGTCATTCCTGGGTTGAGTATAAAGTGGGCAGGGCGGCGCTTGGTGACAGACAGCGGCACCAAGTGTGCATGGGTGATCCATGAAAGCAAGGCTGTACAAATACATGTACATAACAATCGCCGCTGCCCTATGTGCCTCGGGGGCCTGGTAGCGTTAAAAATCCGCAAAACAACAACAGTGTCATCTCTTGATCTCAAGGAGGTAACATCTCCAGTCAACCAACAGAATTACCAAGTATGGTATTTCTAGTCCATTGATTGGCTAAAATAAATTCACACCTTTACCTGTACATGTAAAATATTCCCCGCCCCGGTTTGAAAATCATGTCTTTAAGTCTTCTTTATCAACGTTGCATTTCTCTGTAACGCTTTGCACTAAATTGCACTTTTGCGGCTAAAATTTTCACCAGCTGTCATGTTGATTTTTTTTTTTTAACGAAAACATGTTTTGACATTTCTTGCAAATTGTCTCCATTGAAGACAGTTTGCATGAAATGTCAAATCCTGTTTTCTGATTAAAGTAGGAAAAATATCACCAATTTGTCGTCTGCTGCATTAGCCCAGAGCGCGGTAAAGATTAAATTTTGTAATAAGTTACGATTATTGAGTTTATAAGACTGTTGGGAGTAGTAAGTATTTAAGCAGCGAAATAGCAACCGACCATCACGAGAACATGCCTAATTTTGACCCCCTAAAACCCCATTTTTTTTTAATAGGCATGTTTTCGTAATGCAGTCTTGATCTTCTGATTTAATTTTCAAATGGGTCACGTCAAGCGATAAAATGCCTTCGAACATGCGCAAACTGCTAAGATTCGATTCATCTTGCGCATGCGCAAAGCATCATCCATTCATACATTTGCTCCATTCATACATTCTGAAGTATCCAATGATTGTGTTACCGAACAACATTAGGTCCCAATAACTATGTTTCTTTTTTCATGGGCCAGCGAATGATTTGAACCGACTTCGTCGAAAAAAGTATAATGCTAAAGCACTCGGTAAAATTCCAGAAATGGCAATTCCTGTTTCCTTGAAACATTCTGCATGAAATGTCAAATCTAGTTTTCCGGGAAAAATAAGAAAAATGTCACCAATTTTTCGTCTGCTGAAATAGCCCAGAGAATGGTAAAGGTTAAATAAATTATGTATTTTACAAAACTCATGTACGTTGATGGAAAATTGCGACATTCTAGTTTGGTCTCAACACATGCTGATATCAACAGAAACTCATTACTTTGTCATAATACGGAGCTTTAGAATTAAATTCCTTTTCCGAAATAAAGAAAGCTTTAAGAAATCCTCCAGACGTATCGGTGATTATTTGTCTGCTCTGCTCTTACTATGGTAATAATTTTGCCAAGCTAAGTTAAAAAAGAACAATACGTTAATGGTGTGGGTTAGGGGATCCGATCAGGTTCTACAGTACCCAGTGAGCATTCTTTATAAATCTATAGCGGGCTGTTATCGGCCCGTCAGGGTAGCTGACGTGCCGATAACGGCCCGCTGTAGATTTATAAAGAATGCTAGAACAAAACATAGCAATAAGAAAAAAAGCAACAGACATCCCTTCTAGCGGAAAAGGACCTGTCTAAAGAGTTGACGAAGCAGAGTCCAATCGGCATTAGGCATCAGGGGACAGTAAAAGTTTGCATTTTGTAGGGTCCCTGGTCATGAGGACACCTTCTTTTTTCTTTGAAACATTATAACATGCAACTGCAACAGACCATGATTATTGTGGCCATATACATATGAGCCTTGAAAGAGTAGAAACTGATTCAGACAGAAAACAAATCTGCAGTTTGCCTAGGGCTCTCAGATGGACTAGTATAAACATATTTTATTGCATCATTTCATGGCAATGGGGTCGGGCCACAAGTTCAACCAACATTAGTTACGGCCCCCCCCCCCACCCCCCACCCCCTCCCCACCCCTACAAAGTTTTATTACAACAATAACAGACACGTGATAATGGCAAATCAAGAAACATTATCTAAATACTTGATATGGAGTGATTGTTTAACAAATTATGGATTCGAAAACAAATATACAATACATAATTTTTAAAAGATGATAGCTAATATGAGGTGATGAGAAAAGTAAAGTAAATAATTAACCAAAAAATGTAATAAGATAATGATGGAGTGTCATGCTGGACTTAAGTTAGCAGCAAGCTTGTTGGTGAATCTTCTGGTATCCTTGATAAACGTGTGTACGGCTGTGAAAATAAGGGTGCACTCCACAGTTTTGACTTGCATTTCTATCTGTTCACAGCCGTCACATAAATAAAATGCAATCACAGCAAATATAACAGTACCTGTCCATTAGGTACTGTATCAATAAATTGCAAACATACCAAATAATAATTTAAGCATCATAAAAATAACTGCAATGTACCAAAACCTGCTGTTGCACTAATGTAAACAATACCCCACCCCCTCCGACTGTGGCCAAATTTATGCAAAAAGTGCAGTTTTCGAATGATTATCATCAACTCCAGGACAATGCACTGGTCTGAAACAGTTGGAAATTTGACAGAGCGCCTACAGAATATTACTTTTATCCAGAAATCAATACCTGTAAGCCACCTCGTTTTCAAGATAAAATCCACAGAAAAGCATGCTACAATTTTTGACAAGGTAAAACCGGGTACCAGACAGAGTTCAACAGTTTCGTATTTTACCTACACTGTTTTATAAAAAGGTCATGTGACCTCAAGAAAAGTCTTTTTTGTCAGTGTTAACAATAACTGACAAGCATAAAACTTCAGTTTTGGTCAAAATGTGGAGCAAAAAGTATTTTCAGACTGGTTTCTAGCCCTATCCCTAGTTATTGACATGTTTGCCTAGGTTCACAAGTGCGAAACTGTGGAATGCACCCAATAGTATTTTCTCCAGCTGTCAGATTTTCATCTCCAAACAGAAGAGTATGAATATTTAATGGATAGAAATCCCTAGTAGCTCGCAAAAGTGCATCTCTCTCATTATTGTAATTTGGGCAATTAAAGAAATAATGATCTGCATCTTCGACCTCTTCAGAACAACTACAAGTAGGACTAGGTGACAAATGATTTATATATAAATCAGATAGTAAATTACTACAATTATTTCTAATTCTAGCATGTAAAACTGAGAGTTATCTGCTACCAGTTCGATAGTATGTTGGAACACTTGAATTATTTTGAAGCTTTTTCAGCTGATACTTGAAACTTGCTAGGGATGGTGAATTACATAGTTCTATATCAAGAGAATTCCATGCAGAAATAGATGATGGAATACATGATTTGCGTGAAATTTCAGTCCTGCAGAGGGGAACAGTAATATTTTGTTGATTTCGTAGAGTATAGGTACTTATTTCTCCAACCGAAGGAGGAATCAGGTCAGATACGTATGAAGAACAAGACCATTGATTGATTTGTACATGAAAATAAGTTTTTGCTGCCTGCGTCTTTCTGCAAGTGACACCCAACCGCATTCTCTGTATAGATTGTCAAATGAAACCGATCTTGTTAAGCCTGTTACTATGCGGGCGGCTTCATTCTGAAGTTTTTGAAGAGAATTGATATCTTGTACTGTGCAGCCATCCCATACAACGCATGAATATTCGATAATTGGCAGTAAATATGATAAGTATATTTGGTTCAAAGCAACACGACTCAATGTAAATTTAAGTTTCCTCATTATACCAATAACTTTAGATGCACTTTTAATTATGTTTTCAATATGGCAGTGCCATTGTCCATTACTACTAAATGTAAGACCTAAATGTTTGTGTTCTGTTACGAATTTTATGGGTGTACCATCAAAAGTTATGTTAGGAAAAGATTCAATAAATTTTAAAGTTAAAAGCATTACTTCAGTTTTTAAAGGGTTAAAATTTATTAACCACTGTGCTGCCCAACTTACTAGCATGCGTAAATCGTGATTGATAATACCTTCGATGTCTTTAATAGTAGCTGCAGAATAAAACAACGAGCTATCATCTGCAAATAACCTAGTAAGACTAAGATGTGATTCAGCTATATCATTAATATACACTAAAAATAATAGAGGGCCTAGGACAGACCCTTGAGGAACCCCAGCTTCTACTCTCATTAAGCTTGATGAGGTATTTCTTATGACCACCTTTTGCTTTCTACCACTCAAGTAGTCACTAATCCATTCAAGTAGGTCACCATCTATGCCATTTTGTTTTTATTTAAAAATAAGTCCCTTGTGCCATACCCTGTCAAATGCTTTGGAAACATCTAAGAAAACCATACAAGAATATTGGTTGGTATCAAAAGTTTGACAAATATGATGATATATATCTATAAGTTGGAAAGTTGTAGAATGGTTGGGTAAAAACCCAGACTGATATTTGTAAGATGGACTGTCAACTATACCCCACCCACTGTATTTTAGCAGTGAAGAAGTCTTCACACCACCTCAGTTTGCAAATTTCTCAAACTTTCCCTGCGCGACACCTGCTAATCCCATATGCCTCACTGTGTTGGGCACTAAATCAGGTTTTGGAAAAATTATAACAAACATACCCCCAACCAGGTAACGTTTTCGCTTATCCAATATGAAAAACAGTGATTTTTAACACCAAAAAGCTCTGGCCAAACATGTGCAGGTCAGTGATTCTCTCCCTTGACAAATGACCTCTACCAATAGTTTTTTTTTTTTTTTTCACTTCACTTGGCAGATTTTCATCATAAAAGCATTAATTATTCTTTCATTTAATAATCAATTCTAATTTATGAGCTCATTTGTGACATTTTAGTACCATATGCTTAAATAGAACTTAGTTTGTCCACTGACAGATACGCAACTGTCCCCTGATGCCTCAAGGTTAAGGACAACCTTAATTTGGGGAATAATAAAAACTGGGCCCTGGATGCCATCTTACCTGTAGCAATGAACTTGCAGCACCACAGCACCGGACATAACACCACATCATGTCAGTGTGGATACGCTCATTTGAGTAATGTAAAACATAAATTTCGCGGTCACTTTATTTTGGCGCTACTGGCGTTCTAGTCAAAAACCGCCAAAGTAAACTCCGCCAATGTTCAGTTTTCAATAAATGTATATAGTGTCGCGTACATCTGAAAGTATGAATGCGCAAAATTAAAATGAGCAAATAAGCCCTAACCAACAAACCGTCAGGGTTTGAAGCCTGTAGATATTTAATGAGCCTGGGCACAGCATTGCCTACAAGATTGCATGTGCGTCCAGAGAAGACTCAGATCAGTCTGCGCAGATGCGCAGACTGATCTGAGTCTTCTCTATCCGCCTGAAAACGCTTTGAATCTTTGGCCACCCACAGAGGGCCCTGCGAAGATTCTGATCAGACTGTGCGGTTGCGCAGGTTGATCCGAGTCTTCGCTGGAAGCACATGCAATCCTGTTGGAAATCCTGTGCCCCGGCTCAAAGGTTTTACAGTATATGCTTTTTGCTTATCAAGATGTCCGTGTTTGTCTACGCCCAGACTGCACAAAGATGAGGAGAGACACGGAAACGAAACCATCGTTGAACCATAATGCATCATTGAGCCTATGCTTGTTGTCTACATCTAAAACCCTAGACTAAATGAAGCACTGATTCGAACAGAATAGAATAATATTTATTGGAAAACTTTACATATTAGACGGTGTTCTCCATTTACATGCACTGTTTCGGCAAACCACATAGTAGACAGCATGACAAACCTTTGATATTCTTAACTACTTATTTCAGTTTTGATGAGTTAAGCCTAAAAAGTGAAATTAAATTAGCTGTAATTCTTGTTAAATGTGAATGTCATTCTTTTAGACGCCAATGGGATGAGCTTTCATTTAGACCTCTCGAATTCACATTATGTCATTCAGCCGATTTATCTAAGATTTGCATGTAAAGAACCCAAGACTATTCCATATTAAAATCAGCTTTAATATGTACATGTGTGCTAAGCGTAGACCAGGCTTTTTCTGAAAGTTAATACTTGTTGTGCAGGAGTGATAGAATTATTTCTACAAAAATCTCTGTAGTAACAGATAAGTTTTGTCGTGTTTCTAATAGACAATCTCGGAATATAAGAGCATAACTCAATAAGGAAAGCGACAGTCCTAAAGACAATCATGACGGTGGTATGGCAAAGATTAAATCAGATATTTATACGAAAATGAGTATTCAAGCATATGCAGGCAGCGAAGGCTCTGATCAGCCTGCGCATGTGCGCAGGCTGATCAGAGCCTTGACTGTCCGCTTACAGTATCATTTAATATTGTAGACTGTATGTACGAAAAGCAAAATTGGTAGTAGGGCCGTGTGGATGAAACTGCGCATTTTACAGAAATAGAAAAACTCTTTTCGTATGACGCGGATCCAATGCTCTCCGAGTACAATGGAATGCGATCATACCATGAGCTGAATCACTATGATGCCAGAAAAGGGAATTTGAGCCAGCGCTTTACAAAACCAATAAAATGGCATGTGCGCCCAGTGAAGACTCTGATCAGCCTGGGCATTCGCCCAGTCCGATCAGTCAGCGCTGTGCGCTTAATGGGTAGCTAAGGACTCCAACTTTCTTCATGCGGACAGCGAACACTCTGATCAAACTGGGTGGATGCCCAGGCCGGTCTGATTCTTCGCTGGGCGCACATGCCATTTTGTTGATTTACCGTGCGCTGTTCTTAGAACGGTAGCCCCCTATCTTGCCACAATAGCCTGTTTGTGTTTGTGTTGAGATTTTACGGCCCAGTCAACCCAGTGGAGTCATGTCGAGTGCGGTCAGTTTACCTAACAACATTTTTACTGGGCAGGCTTAGTCCCCTAAGCGGTTAACCAGTATTGTGCACATTCTTTCGCCAGAAACTGACAACTGCCCTTCCTGAATCAGCGGAAGGGAGAGAATGACCGTAGAAAATATTTCATGATCAACCGCCACGAAAGAATGTTGCCGACCCGCACAACAGCCTGTTTTGAATAAGAATATATTAAGGGGATATCCGGTTGCGCTGAAGGAGACTGGAAATCCTGCGGAAACGAAGGTGAGTGAACCGGTTGAAACGTATTTATTCTTTCCCAGCGTCAAGTATCAAAAATAGGGGAATTTCATGCAACGCTCTACTTGTTTCCCTGTTATTGTGAATCGAACTTGAAACAAGATTCTATGTTTTCCACTTTCTCCAAGAGCAAGGGTATTTTTATATTTTGCCGTTTTGATGACATGCGAGCAAAGTGGATACACATTCCTGAGGTTGTCGAGTATAAATGATTTCATCCATCACCATAACTCGAGTATAAATAATTTCATCCATCACCATAACTCGAGTATAAATGATTTCATCCATCGCCATAACTTACCTCTTGTCATGCTGAATAAATTAAGATGCCACGCCCACTTCTAATTTCCAGCCAATCAGATTACTTGACCTGGGTTTTTGATAGACATTCACATATTTAATGACAAACAGTGCAGATCCAGATAAGAAGCCAACTGATCTGGATCTACACTGTTTGCTAAGACAGGGCATGTCATGTTCAGCAAGAGAAGGGTTAAATCTGGTTTCAAATTCGATTCACAATTACAAGAAAATGAACACAGGATTGCATGACATCTCCTATTTTCGGCTCAGGCTGAGCTTTTGTGATTACTTGCGGTCCGTCTTCGTCCGTCCGTCGTCCGTCCACACCTTTGAAAGACTTCTCCTGCGAAACCCCTTCACCAGTTTTCTTCAAACCTCATGTGGAACCTTCTGTGAAAGGTTGACTGAAAATTTATACAAACGGTCACGAGCCGTTTATCAAAATGGCCGCCATGCCCATATATGGCAAAAACACTTAAAATCTTCTTCTCCAGAACCAAGAAAGCATTGGGGCTAAATCTTGGTATATAACATCAAGGACTCAAGGTCTACCAAGTTTTTTTTTTTTTTTTTTTTTTTTTTTTTTTCAAGTGATGGCCGATAGTTGATCTTTGATCTTTTTACGGCAAGGTCAAATTTGCGTCCTTATATATTTATATGGGGAAAATGGCGAAGTCCTTTTCTCAAAATGTATTAAAGACTAATGGCTGAAAGATAATATGTGATTAAAGTAGTGGGACATTTTAGTTCCAATCAAAATTGTGTCCTTTTGGGTTATCTGCCCTTGCCCCTGGGCTATATACATGTATAAAATTGTGTAATTTTAAATGTCTTCCCCTCTGAAATGGCTTGAGCCATTTTCACCAGATTTCATATGGCATCACGAAAACATGCCTATATAATTTTGACCCCCTTGAACCCCACTTTTATATAGTAAAACTGGGGTTTACAGGGGTATACATTATTTTTCTTATTTCTGCTCAAAGCATAGATTGTGGGTACTCGTTAGAACCGCCTCGACGAGGCGGTTTTAACGAGTACCACAATCTATGTTTTGTGCTGAAATTAGAAAAAAATATCGGAATTTTTATCTGGAAGTTTTCAGTTTTTGGAGGTGAAATTTTCTATATATTTGAATAGGCGTGTTTTCGTAATGGGGCCTTCTGTCAAAAGGTATTGATAATTTGTTCGAATTTTTCCGTGCCATTAAAACAAGATGGCCGCTTTGCCGATATATGGTAAAACACTTAAAATAATTCTTCTCCAGAACCAAGAAAGCTTTGAGGCTGATTCTTGATATTTAGCATCGGGGACTCAAGTTTTACCAAATTTGTTCAAAAGATGATCGCAGGTTGACCTTGTCAAATTTGCACCTCCATACAGATGAATGGAGAAAATGCCCTTGCCCCTGGGCTATATACTTAAGAAATCTTTAAACGTCTTCTCCGAAACCTCTTGAACAATTTTCACGAGATTTCACATGCGGCCTTCTGTTGAAAGGGTGTTGACGATTTGGTCAAATGGTTCCGCTCCATTGAATAAGATGGCTGCCATGCCTGTATACTTCTTCTCCAGAAGTAAGAAAAAATTAGGCTTAGTCTTGGTATACTACATTGGGGACTCAAAGTCTCCTTAGTTTGTTCAAATGATGATACTAGGATGACCTTTGACCTTTTAGTGGCATGGTCAAATTTGTGTCCTAGTTGCCGTGACAATACTGTAAGAAGCTGCATGCATAGTATTTTCAGATATGCAATAACTGTTTTTATCAGATGAGCGAACCGTTGCCCCTGAGCCTCTTGTTGATATTAGACGCCGGGAAAAGATAAATCTGGTTCAACCAGTTCACTCGCCTTCGTGTCCGCACGATTTCCAATCCCCTTTTCTGCGTAAGAGGATATCCCCTAAATATTCTACTCACAATACGGCGTTGTGTTTGAGGAGATAAGCTGCTGTGATAAAGGGATTTCGCAGGAATCGCCGCGTATCTCGCATTAGCGACTTTATCTAAAATCAAAAACATTTACTTCAAAAATCAAGAAAATATATATTTTTAAAATAATAAAAAAAAATTGCTCGAAATTAACCAACATATTTAAAAACTGTTTTTTTTTTTTGTTTTTTTTTTTTTTTTTTTTTGTTTCTTTGTTTTTTTTGTTTTTTTTTTTGTTTTTTTTTTTGTTTTTTTTTGTTTTTTTGTTGTTGTTGTTTTTTTATTTGGGTTTTTCAGCTGTTTAAATTGGTAAAATACTGAGAACATGCCGAACAATGCAGATCCCAACACACTCCTTTTTTTATTTGTTTATTATTTCATTTTAATTGTCACATTAAGTGAAAATTCTTTTTTGGATATGATAAAAATATTTTTTTGGATATGTTATGTTCTACCCTGATGAACCTATTCAGTATACCTATTTAGGGTCAATAGTTTACAGTCGAGCCAAAGTATACATACACCAAAATTTCCTTTTGGTTGTTGTCTACGTGATCATCATTGCCCAATGAAATCAAACTGTGCCTTTGTACGAAATCGACGTAATGATTATTTATAGCCGCGCCATTCTTGGCGTTGTGACGTCAGAGTGTAGTTAAAGTTGGTTCTCTATAAAACCTGGATTGGGATATTTGCAAATAGTGCAGACCAAGATCAGACGCCGCAGAACGCAGCGTCTGATCAGGGTCTGTACTGTTTGCTCAAAGTACAGGAAGTTAAGGATTGGAAGAAACAGTCTTGTCCCCGTTCAGGACCATTTTCCCAGCCTTCACTCAGATAATCGACCCACCAGTGCTGTCAGTGCTTTGATTATTATAATACAGGTATATTGTGGGGAACAAGTGGTACACTAACGGATGTTCGCCTATTCCCATAACACAGTCTGGCAAATCATTAAAAAACATGCAGAGAAACTAGCGTGACTGAATTGACCATGCAAATCGTACCAGACAGTTCAGCAGACACAGACCAGACTGTTCTTCTGACCATATGCAGTTCGAAATGCCTATTTTCCGCCTATTTTCCGCCATTTTTAGACTGGAAACAACAGTTATGACTTCCTGTTTGCTTTTCTGCATACCAAACTTCTTTTGAAGCGGGGCCTAGTCTACATTGTAAGACTTTGAACAGTTTGAATCATCAAATTGTAGCTATATACTAATTAAAAACACTGTGGGGTGGGGGTGGGGGGAGGAGGAATCACGAATTCATTTAACAGCCCTCGTATATGCATCTTAAAGGATAGTTAAACGTAGAGAAAATCTTGACCGTTTCAATTCAGTAAAATGCTGCTTTAGCGCTGTTTTAGAAGAGAGAAAACATGACTTCCTGTTTGCTTTTCTGCATGCCAAGCCACTACTGAAGAGGGGTTTACCCTACAATGTAAGACTTTTCTTCTACGGGAAGCAAATTCTTCAGTTTAGTGAAGACCCTCTTCAGCTAAAGAGGGAAACATCACGAAAACATACCTATATAATTTTGACCCCCCTTAAACCCAACTTTTATATAGTAACCTGGGGTTTACAGGTGTATACATTAACTTTCTTATTTCCGCTCAAAAACATAGATTGTGGGTACTCGTTAGAACCGCCTCGCCGAGGCGATTCTAACGAGTACCCACAATCTATGTTTTGAGCAGAAATATAAAAAATATCAGAATTTTTTACCTGAAAATTTTCATTTTTTGGAGTTGCAATTTATGTCAAACTTTTACCTGACTTTTTTAGAGAGCTATAGTAGTCCTAAGTACACGCATCCAGATCTACTTAGAACTATTATAGTTCTCTTAAAATTGGAGATTTTACCCCGCCGTTATATTGACGTTTGTTGGATTTTACACTTAATGATGTTTCTTAATTTCAATAAACACAAAAGTTGTCAGTCTAAATGGCGGAACTAATGGAGTCAGCGACAGGCTCCATTTGAAATACAACTATTGATGAAATAAGACAGCTAAGTCGCGTCACGAACGAAAGGAGCTCTTCACGCACTCATGAACATCGATGACACAGATCAGCCTGTGCGGTTTAATTGGAGCACTCGCTACTCTTTTAATGGGAATGTTATACTTTCAAGGGAGATAACTCTGTACGAATTGTTTTGTCCCAGATGGAGCAAGTTCTTTCTTTAAAGAGCAGATCACTTTTCAGATGGTACAATTTTAAAAGCTAACAGATACCTAGCAAACACACAACGTCGCAGGAACGTCATTACAACGTCGCAGGAACGTCATTACAACGTCGCAGGAACGTCACGACGTTGCAGCGACATTGTTTCGACGTTGTGTGTTTGCTGGGTAGTCCCAAAAGTTGTCTCCCTGACGGAAATGGCAAACAGTCTACCAAATGTATGCAGTCCCACCACGAATGCCCGAATACTGCCAAAACTGTTGTTGAAAATCGAGCACCCCTATCAGTCTGTACAGACGCGCATGCTGATTGGATCTTCTTTGTTTCCTTTATGGGCTAAGCCCCCTTTTTGCGTTCTTTGGTCCAATACATTCTGACAATACACTTCAATAAAGTAACACATTTTATTATACGAATTTCGCATTATGTCATCACGAAAACGCGCCTATACAGTTTTGACCCCCTTAAACCCCACTTTTGTACATTAAAACTGGGGTTTACAGGGGTATACATTAATTTTCTTATTTCTGCTCAAAAAATAAATTATGGGTATTCGTTAGGACCGCCTCGCAGAAATATGAAAATTACCAGAAATTTTCATCTGAAAGTTTTCATTTTTTTTTCTTGGTGGTAAAATTTTAAATACATTTGAATAGGGATGTTTTCGTAATGTGATTTTTGCAGACTCCTTTGTGTCAACTCAGATAACTTTCATGGTTTTCCTATGTATTGATTCAGTTAATTCTGGAAAATTAGCTAAAAGCTTTTCTGTCTGGCTTTAATCTATAACACAGGAAAATTACACAAACCTAATAGGACGAACTGCCATTTTCTTTCGATATATCTGACGGAATTATCGCCAGACAGTGATCCGTTTCATAATTTTGTAGAAGTCTCTTTAGTCTATCTAATATACAGTTGACGCTCATTATCTCGACCTCGCTTATCTCGAATAACTGCTTATATCGAAATGAAAATCTGGTCCCTGTTTGAACATGAAAATCTTACAACAGGTAACAAAATATTGTGGAAAAGAGGAGAAATTGCTCTTAAGGAGCAATTTCTCCTCTTTCTACAATATTTTCAATATATCTCTAACTTAAGGAGTCAAAATACATATACATTTGAGAAATGTGGTTGTTTATTTTTTCCTCAATTCTGCAAATCTGATATGTCGGGGTACGGATATCTCGACGTATTTCACAGGCCTTCGGTCATGTGCCCCCAGCGAAGATCCAGATCAGCCTTTGCATACGTACAGTCTGATCAGAATATTCACTGGGCGCTTGTTGGATAGCCAAGGATGCAATGTTTTCTCAAACAAAGAACAAAGACAACAAAGACTCTAGTAAGGCCCCGAGGCTATAAAACATTTTTCATGCTTAACTCAGCTGAGCATGAAATTTTCTCTGCTAATAAATATGAAAATGCCAACATAGTTGGCATTTTCATATTTATTAGCAGAGAAAGTTTCATGCTCAGCTATGTTTGGCAAGAAATAATTTTCAATTGTTGGTAATTTGAGACTTATTAACAGGTCAAATTTCATGCTCAGCTGAGTTGAGCATGAAAAAAGTTTTATAACCTCGGGCCGGACTGTGCGGATGCGAGTATTCGATGAGCACACGTTAGAAGGTACATGTTCTCTCGTAGCGACTCCTATGTTTTCCCTTTGTCAATGTATGTACCGAAAACAACCCTAAAAAGTAAATGAAATCGCATGGTTACACGTATACTGTATGTTATGTTGTACACTTTTCTCTGTAGTTGATTTAATTTGAAACAAAAAATAAACACACTATCATGTAGAAAAGCTTATAACGAAAACACGCCTATTCCAATATATTGAAAAAATTACAACCAAAAAAGGAAAATTTTCAGACAAAAATTCTGATATTTTTCATATTCCTGCTCATAACATAGATTGTAGGTACTCGTTAGAACCGCCTCGGTGAGGCGGTTCTAACGAGTACCCACAATCTATGTTTTTTAACAAAATAAGAAAAATAATGTATACCCCTGTAAACCCCAGTTTTACTATATAAAAATGGGGTTTAAGGGGGTCAAAATTATATAGGTGCGTTTTCGTGATGAATACAAAATAAATAGGCGAACAGGAACCGATGCAATCAGAAGGGAAAGATAGACACTTACAACCGGACAAAAGAAAAACACAGACGGTCAGCAGAGTCAGCATCCCTTTCCCAAAAGGTGGCAACTCTGTCACCTGAACTCAACTCAAACGCACACAACCACCAAATCAGTAACGTTTATAAGTGGTACACGACAGAACATATAACAAAAAGACCCGCAATGGAAGTACCGCCATAGGACGGTCAGTAATAAACTACAGGGAGTTTAAGTCGACTTTGTTTGCGCCCAACCCGCGCCCTCAACTTCCATTGTGGTACAACAATTATTTGTCCGGTCCGCGTGGAGGCTCAGAAGTCTCATGTTAACATGAATGATAATGACAATTGTCTTACATTGTATGTGTCAGTTGATACAAAATGAGTCGAGGTAACGTAAGAAAACGTACCTTCTGACAAATGCGCCCTACAATGACTCAACCCAACTTGCGCATCCGACCAGTCTGATCAGAGTCTATGTTCACACGAAGAAATGTTGCATCTTGAGCTCTCAAAATGCGTCCAGTGAAGGTTCTGATCAGGCTGCGCGAATGCGCAGACTGATCCGAATCTTCGCTGGGCTCATATGTCCGAAGGTACATTTTTTACGTTGCGGTTCAAAATGTAACTAAGAAAAAAAAACGTTCAGTCGCTATATAGAACCTTGCATGATTGTTAAAAGTTGTTTGCATCAATTAAAAATTGGTGCGCATTCACGAGAAAAAAAAAAAAGAAGAAACTACCGCATTAGATTTAACGTCAGAAAACGTACATTCTGATCAGTGAAAATTCCAATCAGCTTGCTCTTTCGCGTAGTCTGATCAGAATCCTCACTGGGCGCATTTTGGATAGCCAAGAATGCAAAGTTTCTGTATGGAGACAACGAAAACACTGATTAGGCAGATCAAATCCGCAGGCTTATTTAAGTCTTTGTTGGGAGAAAATTCTTTCCTTTTTGAGTAGACCCCTTTTCAGAAGGGAATTCCTGTGCAGGAGAGGAAACAGGAAGTCACAAAAGTTGTTTCCCTTGTATCATTTCACTTTAAATGTACTTTTTCTACATTGACGATTGGAGAGTTGCGTGTCAATCAGCTGTTATCATAATCAGCTATCGGCAGAGATGACACTGTGTAATTGTTTTGTTTCTCTTAATATGACTCAGGCTCGCAATATCTGACAGATAGGATGAGTTCGACGTGATGCACGCCAAGTGCACGGGTAAAACCTTTCATCTCTACAGATCAAAACCAGATACTTTTGCAAACAATGCAGATCCAGATGAGACGGCTCGAAACGAGCCGTCTCATCAGGATCTACACTGTTTGCTATTCTGTTCTTGATGTTTTGACTAAAAACCCTATTTGTACAATGAAGGTGTCCAAATTCAGAGTTGGAAGAGTTCCTTTCAGAAGCTCAGGGGTAAAATTATTCAGGACTATATTGTATATTTAAGGTGATTGAGCTATCATGTATGGCTCCATTCTTTCCCCAATTTATACATTTTATGTATATATAAGGGAATAAAGTCTTGAAAAGCTTGGAATATAGTATGACATTCAGTTATCATTTTACAGTTAAACCATCACTAAAACATGCCTATATAATCCCCTTCATTACAAAAACACACCTATGCAAATATGTAGAACATTTCACCTCCAAAAACAGAAAATTTTCAGATAAAAACCTCTGATATTTTCCATATTTCTGCTAAAAACATAGATTGTGGGTACTCGTTAGAACCGCCTCGCTGAGGCGGTTCTAACGGGTACCCACAATCTATGTTTTGAGCAGAAATAAGAAAAATAATGTATACCCCTGTAAACCCCAGTTTTTCTGTATAAAAGTGGGGTTTAAGGGGGTCGAAATTGTATAGGCAAGTTTTCGTGATGTAAACCGCACTTTTATATACATGTAGTAAAACTGGGGTTTACAGCGGTATACATTATTTTTCTTATTTCTGCTAAAAAACCGAGGCGGTTCTTACGAGTACCACAATCTATGTTTTGAGCAGAAATAGAAAAAAATATCAGATTTTTTTTATCTGAAAATTTTCATTTTTTTTTTTTTTTTTTTTTTTTTTGGTGGTAAAATTTTCAGTATATTTTCATAATGTTGGCTACGAGGGTTGTTCGATATTATGTTATGTGTATTGAAAAGCAAGATAAAAGTGTGCATACTGTCAGCGATACCGACACACATAGATAGCTCCATTCAGTAGGTTTACAATGGCATATGCATGAACCTTTAGTTCAACAGTTTTAAAATACTCTCATTTCAGTAGAGCCAGTCGTTGTGGTAAAATTGGGTAGAAAACGTATTGAGAATATTGAAGAAATTAGAGCTTACAAAACTCGGTCATTCGGTAAAGCAGATTTTTACTGAATCGGAGGAAGGTTATGGGTCCCATAATGTATAATGAGACAGTTCGTAGGTGGAGAAAGAAACTTCATACTAGCACAGAGTCTGTTTAAGATGCTACAAAAGCAGGACGACTGATAACTGCAACAGGCAAGACGAATGTCTCAAAAATTATGGAATGGCAGATATACGATTCGTGATATTGCAAAACTTGTTCGCATATCACTGTCGAGAGTACATTTCATTATGAAGCGTGTTTTGAAAGTACGAAAGATTTCTGCAAGATAGATACCTCGTCTGTTGACAGATGAACAAAAAAGGGTACGCTTTCAAACGGCCAAACAAGTGTTCATAAAAAGTTTCCAAAGTTCAACCAAAGGCAATTTGCAAACATTGCTACTGGTGACGAGACATGGGTACACTATTTCGAGCCAATTAAGAAGATTTGAAACAAGATATGGCTAAACAAACACGGTAGACGGCCAGGACAATGAGCACAAAGTATGTCCTCTATTCTATATTCTTCTAGCCATACAAATTCCGGTGCCAAACGGTAAAAGTTTCACTGGTCGATATTCCCGTTATGTTGTCTAAAAAACTTATGAAATATTAGCAGAGAAGACGACCAGTGATAGGATTTCAACAGGTTTGTCTACTGCATGATAATGCTTCAGCACATACATCTGAAATTGTAAAGCAATTTCTGAAGTCGGAGAAGGACACCGTCTTGCCATACCCATCGTGCTTTCCAGATCTAGCCCCTCCTCACCCAACCCCCACGCAACTTTTTTTTTATTTTTCAAAAAAACTGAAGAAAAGTACTTGTCTGGTAGTAAATATTACACCAGGGAAGCCCTTGGCTCAGTCGTCAGCCAGAATATCAGAGGTATGCCCAAATCAACCTACTGTGACGCATTTCAGAGGTGGAGTTACAGACTGAAGTTATGTAATTCCAACCGCGGAGCATTCTTTGAAGGGATGTAATGTTAATTTGATCGTTTTAAGACAATGCATATCGAACAACTCTCGCATATTGAACACTACATATCAAACAACCCCCGTACTTAGTTTTAAGGAAATCACATTCATAACCTTTTTAACCGTTCAGAAGAAGACTCCGGGAATGGTAAAGGGTGGCACACTTCCTGGTAAAAGTTAATAACACTGCGTCCTTCTCACATGTCTATTACCAAAAGCAAAATTGCAGCAGTCGAGATTCTAGCGTTATTTTTTTTTTTTTTTTTTTTTTGTTATTTTTCAGAGAAAATAAAGCTTAACATTTCATGTGAATTGTCTCACATGAAATGTCAAGTTTTATTTTCTCTGCAAAAATGATAATATTTCAAAATGTCGTCTGCTGCAGTTATGATTGGCGCTTTTAGGATTAATATTGATATTTTACTGATACATTTAAGTGCTTTATTTTAGTTTATTTTTTATAGGAAAAATTAATGAGTTATTAAAAGAATGTAATTTGATTCTGAAAGGCATATGTATCTGTTAACCTAGGGAAAAGACTGTTTAGTTTTAAATGGAAATAAATCAATTATTCTAGAACCGTAATGTTTATTCAAATTGGTTTCGTATGTCTGACTTATGTGTACTTATCCAACTCGGAAATTAATTCCATTCTTGATGTAGTCAAGATTGAAATCCACTGACTAATCTGGTATTTATTAGCAATGCTAAAGCCTCGAAATTGCACACATTTTATTACTGCAATTTAATACTAAAATCAATGTCATTAAGTTCAGCGCACGAGCTTCCTTATATACTCTTGTCAGCCCCAAATTCCCCTTTTAACTATATAGTGGTGAACTGCCGCGACTGTAAGTAAATCAAGCACTTTTTTTTTCAATGTGCTTTAAAACTCAGAAATGACTCAGGGACTTTACTTTCTTCATACAGTGGCATTGGATAATAATTCTAACTACTCACCTTTTACACATTTCGCGCAATTTGATTGACGGAAAGAAAAGATTTACACTTAAAGGAAGTCCAAAACAGGAGTCCGTCGGAACTACTTTCGTTACGCCATCACAAAAGATTGACATTTTTTGCAACATTTGTAACATCTTAGTGATTCGTCTGCTAGGCAAACGATTTACATGAAATAGCAAGTCTTACTTTATCTGAAAAAAAAAAATAAATAAATAAGTATAAAAAAATAAATAAATAAATAAAAAGAATTAAAATTTTGGTGTCACCTGCTCTCTGTTTATGTATAAAATCATTAAAGAGCTGCATAAAAGCAATGTAGACTGTGATTTTTTTCTGAACAATTTTGGTAATATGTACTTTGAACAAATGGTTGATAAAATTTGTTCTAAAGAAACTCAGCAAGAAATGATCATAGTATGAGAAGCTTTATATATTTTCTGTGCTGATACTATCACAATTTTATGCCGGTGTGTCTGCACGGGGTTATTTAAATACTAGTAACATCCTAAAAGTCTGAAATAAATCTTGTGTACAAAAACACCAGACCAGGACTGTCAGTATTACCTTTCATCTCCCGTACAACGATAGCCTGTATTAAATTCCTCAGCCATATGCATTGCAATCGAAAAGGAAAGCAGAATTTCTTTATTGGAGCATTCGAATTCTAGCTTTTCAACAGACCATACTCTCAACTACCTAGTTAAAATGTGTATGCCTCCAGCTCAACAATAAAACTTAAGCTTTTACTTGTCTTGTACCTTGATTTGTAAATTTGTAAATGTTTTCCATGCGTTATGACTAACAGGAATTTAGCATGGAAATAATCATACAAAATACATATTCATACACAATAAGTTTTTTTTTTACTGGTTTCTGGGATGGTTAAAATTCGGACCCTTGTAAATAAATTTTATGAATGATTGGTGCCTTACAAGATGCTAATATCAACCGCTGAAGTCATTATAATATCTGGTAAAATATCAACAAATGTCATAAACCTGTCCACAGCTCACGACGCGCGAAGCGTGTCGAGAACGAAGTGAGCTCTACGGTAGAGAATATGATCAAGGAAAAGTAACATACAATGATGTATACTTTCAACAGTAATCACTCTGACCAATTTTCTTCCGTTTTTTTCTTCCCGGAAGTTGTCACCGGAAGTTGGCGGACTTGATTAAAAAGCTCACTAATAAGCGTCACGAAGTGACCAGAAACGAGTGTCAATAAGTGTCACGAACATATTTTGCTGATCATTTTTATTATTTATTATTCATTTACATAATATTTTTATATACTGATATTCATTCTTTAATGGTGCTGTGAAGGACTTTAGAAGAGTGTAGATATAGGTCTGTGTTGTGCTCGCATTTATGCAAAGCCTATTTTCATATTAGCGAGCAAAGCGCGTCGCGAACGAAATGAGCTCTACGGTAGAGAACATGATTAAGGAAATGTAATACACAACGATATAAACTTTCCGCAGAAATCGCTCTGACCAATTTTCTTCCTTTTTCTTCCCCTGACTGAGGCGAGTCTCACTAATAAGCGTCACGAAGTGACAAGAAACGAGTGTCAATACGTGTCACGAACATATTTTGCACATTATTTTGATTATTTATTATTGATTTACATATATTTTTATATACTGATCATTACGAAAACACGCCTATTCAAATATATAGAAAATTCTATCTCCAAACACTTAAAATTTTCAGATAAAAAATCTGATATTTTTCATATTTCTGCTCAAAACATAGATTGTGGGTACCCGTTAGAACCGCCTTGGCGAGGCGGTTCTAACGAGTACCCACAATCTATGTTTTTGAGCAGAAATAAGAAAAATAAAGAATACCCCTGTAAACCCCAGTTTTACTATATAGTGGGGTTTAAGGGGTCTAAATTATATAGGCATGTTTTCGGAATGTGTTCATTTTTTAATAATGCTGTGAAGAACTTTTGAAGAGACTACAGATAGGTCTGTGCTCGCATTTAGGCTAAGCCTATTTTCATATTACCTGGGGTTAATACGGTAAGTGTAGTTTCATTTGTTACCGCGTAATTTGAATTCTGCCAGATGATTACATTTTTAGAGGGTGCGTTTTATGGTAAAGATTTGAACCGCAACGTCAGAAAACGTACCTTCGGGTATATATGCCCAGCGAAGATTCAGATCAGCGCATCTGATCAGTCTGCGCATTCGCGCATTCTGATCAGAATCTTCTTTGGGCGCATTTGGATTGCCAAGGATGTTAAGTTTCTTCATGTGGACAAGAAAGACTCTGATCAGACTGCGCGGATGAACAAGCTGATTTGTGTATTTGTGTCTTCATTGGGCACACATGTCAGAAGGTACGTTTTCTAACGTTTCGGTTCATTTGTTTAGGATGCAACAAAGTACAAGTGAAGGAGATTAATACTGGAACTTTGACAAACAAATGGTATAATGAAATTAGAAAAGTTCAGGAGAATCCCCTTGGGTCTTAACCTTTACCACTCTCTGGGCTTATTCAGCACACAACAAATTGATAACATGTTTTCCTTTTTTCTTTTTTTTTCCTAGAAAACTGGATTTAACATTTCTTGCAAATTTGCGTGAAATGTCAAATCCTGTTTCCTGGTAAAAATTAGAAAACTATTTTAAAATGTCGTCTGCTGAAAATTTTACTCAGAGTGCTAAGTGTTTATTTTGCCAGCTGAATACAAAACATCTTCCACGGGAGCTGCTCGAAGGCTTAGATCAGCTTACGCTACCTGAGCACAACTCCATGGGTCGGTTTCTTTGCCGCTGACTGACTGAATGTAAAAAGCAAAAACGTGCAAGCAGGAGGCCCGTGGTTCAATCCCCGGTCCCGGCGCGACCGATTTTTGAACGCTAATTCATGTCTCTTTATATATATATATATATATATATATATATATATATTATATATATATATATATATATATATATATATATATATATATATATATATATATATATATATATAAGTTGATTGGTAGCAGGAGCATAACAGCTAACAAAAATTTTTTTTGGTAGCAATGGATCCGAAAAGGATACTGAAAAGATAGGCATTAAACTACATGTTGAGAGTTAATCATTAACAATGCAAATGATTTGTTTACTTGAGGTCTTTCGGCTTTCGCCTTCTTCAGATGTTTTCTGTTTAAAAAAATGACATAAAAATGTAAAATTTACAAATAAAAGATGCATAAGTTGAAAAACAGATTATGCCCTTTTCGGGCCCATGTTATCTGGCCCGCTGCGACTTGATAACTTGATAACTCTCTCTCTCTCTCTCTCTCTCCCTCTCTCTCTTTATATATATATATATATATATATATATATATATATATATATATATATATATATATATATATATATATATATATATATATATATATATATATATATATATGCAAGCATTAACTGCGCCAGCTCTTAAAGATCATTTGAAAATGGGACAAAGTGATCGAAATCGTCTCAAATTTTGCTCAACGACTGTTGATGAACATGACCATGACCGTGACGATGCTAAACATATTTTTATTTATTTATTTTTTTTTTTTTTTTTTTTTTTTTGTTCAGTTTTTTTTATAACAAACGAGATATTGCATTAAGGCGAGGATTTTCCCTTATTTGCTTAGGTGTTGAAGACAAGATTTAAGAAATTATAGTATTCATATCTTTATTGCATATTCGGGTAGCCCGATGTCTGAATAATAGCAGAAAGGAAAATTTATGCTTCTTGCTTATTATAGGGGGAGATAATTCAGTCCTGTTTACCCCATCCCAAAAACTCCATGTTCAAAACGATGTGCGCGTGTCTGGTATATCTGACTTTGCTGGTTAAAATGCAATATTAAGAGCGTTTTATAAAAGTTATTATAAAAATATGGTTTCTCCCCTCAACCCAAGATGCTCTTTGGTGGAGACATTGCCCTGACATACTTAATGTAATATATTCTGAGTTAATTAAGGAAAATCCCCGCCTTACTGCAATATCTCCTTACTTATCTCGTTATTATAAGTATCTTATTATAATAGGATAATTATGTGCTCTAAAACAGCTCTTAAAAAAAATGTTGATAACGAACAAAATTTTGCAATCTCATAATAACGATAATGTTTCCCAATAAGTAATAGTAATAATGAGAAAAATTATGTTTCCCATATAAACAAGGACCTTCAGGGATTTCGTAACAAGGAACGTATGTCCAAATTTTAGGGTAATTACTGTACACTGTTGGTTTTGTTGTAATATACCTTAAATCTTTGATTATTTGTACATTACCGCTCTCCTGGCAATTTCAGCAGAAGAAAATCAGCTTGAATTGTCAAAGCTTAGTTTCTTTGAAAAATAAGAAAAGTATTTGAAAATGTCGTTTGCTGAATTTTTTACCCAGCATGCTAAGCATATTACCGCAACAATTGATGCTCATTGCCATCACGGAAACATGCTTATATAATTTTGGCCCCCTTAAACCTATTTTTATATAGTAAAACTGGGGTTACAGGGGTATACATATTTTTTTCTTATTTTGATAAAACATAGATTGTGGGTACCCGTTAGAACCGCCTCGCCGAGGGAGTTCTAACGAGTACCCACAATCTATGTTTAGAGCCGGAATATGAAAAATATCAGATTTTTTTTATTTTTTTATCTGAAAATTTTCCTTTTTCTTTTTTTTTTTTTTTCTTTTTTTTTCGTAAAATTTTCAATATGTTTGGATAGGCGTGTTTTCGTGATGGCAGGGAAATAACAGTTCTTCAAAAATGAACAGTGATACTCGGACTGGTCTGGGCATCCGCCGGGGGTTTCACTGTTCAGTATTTTACTGTTCACGATCGTTAGTATATTTACAATAACTCGAAAATACGCACATTAAACTGCGCACATGTTCAAGCTAGTACGTACAGTCGGACTTCAATGGCGAGACATAGAAATTTGTTGGGTAGACATGGGTAGTTCTATTCACTGAGGGTAAATTATATAGCGCCAGGTCAGGAGGCAAATGATGATAATTTAGGGATTTTTTTTTTTTTTTTTTTTTTTTGTTTGTTTTGTTTGTTTGTTTTTTTTGTTTGTTTTTTTTTTGTTGTTTTTTTTTGTTGTTGTTTTTTTTATCTTCTATAAAATAATGCCTTGTTATTTGCACTGATTAGAACCGCCTCGATAAGGCGATTCTAATGAGTATGCAATACAGATTCATGATAAAACAAGAAATCAGAACATTTCCCTAAAATATCCTTAAATATTTGTTTTCTTGCGCTGTCGGAAAAAAATTCTGGGCATTACGAAAACATGCCTATTCAAATATATAGAAAATGTCACCTCCAAAACTGAAAGTTTTCAGATAAAAACAAAAACCCTGATATTTTTTAATATTTCTGCTCAAAACATAGATTGTGGGTACTCGTTAGAACCGCCTAAGCAAGGCGGTTCCAACGAGTACCCACAATCTATGTTTTCGAGTAAAAATAAGAAAAACAATTTCTATCCTGTAAACTCCAGTTTTACTGTATAAAAGTGGGTTTAAGGGGGTCAAAATTATATAGGCATGTTTTCGTGATGGACGCAAAAACGAGTTCGAATCAGCCATGGTAAACAAATATCTGCATCAGTTATCTATTTCTGAAGCCAAACTCAAGCTTTGATTATACACATGCGATAGCCTTTTCATACCTGAGTTTCTGGTGGACTTTTCCATTCTTTAATTTGAACTTGTCTACTGATGCAAATAGGGTTTCCAGTCTAAAATCATATAACAGAATGTCAGTGTAAATCCTGATGAGACGGCTCTTGACGAGCCGTCTCATCAGGATCTACACTGTTTGTGCAGGTGCTGGGTTTGGTTTGCTGGGCTGATAGTTAACCCTTAGTATGTTGAATAAAATTTTAGTAAGAGTAATTTTTAACTGACATTTTGTTTTTATTTTTAACCAGAAAATAGGGTTTGACATTTCAAGAAAATTGTCTCCTAAGGGGACAGTTTTGACATATCAAACACTATTTTCTGAAACAATTGGGGGAAATATTATTAATTTGTCATCTGCTGAATTTGCCCAGAGAGTGGTAAAGGTTGATTTACCCACATGACAACGTCCATATCATGCTTCGTTTCGGATTCGCAAACGTCCTGCTATTTTACCCTATGTTCCCTGTCGTGTGTACAGCCTGGTCAGTGTATTCGCTGTATACTACTCTCTGTACTAATTCAGTAGAGGAAAAGTTGGTGACATTTTTCACAATTTTTTCCAGAAAACAGGATAAGGCATTTCATGCAAATTGTTCACTTTATATAAGGAAAAAATAGAATGCTCGAACTACAATTTCGTATGAACTTTCGCAGCTCGTGAATAACATATAGCTGGTTTCAATTACTCTAGTTCAAATCACATACTAGCTAAAATTTCAATCTCCTATCTGGACAATTACAGATCTTACCTCAGATCTTGTTAGCAGGTTTAATTAAAGTATGAAAAATGGACTATCATTGAAAGAAAACGAAACTTGCAGGCTCGATTTTATTGAGTCTGTTCAAACTAAGTGTGCTATTTTCATTTTTGCGACCGCCACACGACGCCATCAAGTTGTACGAAAGGTAATTGAATTCTTGTTTCACCCTCAGTTTGTATGTTATGTGGCATTAGTGTGCATTTTTCTTTGTTTTTTGCCTGTACCAACATTGGTGAAAAATCAAAATTTATATAATGGCACAGGTTTCTAAACCTGATTTGCTGAGTTCAAGTTTTGTTTGTTTGTGTTGAGGTTTTACGGCCCAGTCAACCCAATGGGGTCATGTCGAGCGCGGTCAGTTTACCTAGCCACACGTTTACTGGGCAGGCTTAGTCCTCTAAGCGGTTAACCAGTATTGTGCACATTCTTTCGCCAGAAACTGACAACTGCCCTTCTTGAATCAGCGGAAGGGAGAGAATGACCGCAGAAAATATTTCATGATCAATCTCCACGAAAGGCGGTTCTAACAAGTACCCACACTCTATGTTTTGAGCAGAAATATGAAAAATATCAGACTTTTTTATCTGAAAATTTTCAGTTTTTGGAGGAAAACATTTCAGTATATTTGAATAGGAGATTTCCTAATGTGAAATACTACAGAAAAAAAATAACAAAAAGTACCATAATGAAAGTACCGCCTTGGAAGGGTCCGTAATTAATTTCTTGGGGGAGGTGGGGGCTAAAGCTAGCTTTTATGGGATCCCAACCCTGGCCCTCAGCTTCCATAGGAGACAATCTGCTTGAAATGTCTAGCTCTATTTTCTGTGAAAAATAAAACAAAACTGTTTAAAAGGTCGTTTTACTGACACTTTACCCAACACACTAAGAGTTAACCCTTCAATCATGGCAGACCAAAACCAATACATGTGCAAACAGTGTAGATCCTGATAAGATGGCTTGTTACCTGTGCCTGGTTTGGAGCCTCCTCGTCAGGATCTATGCTATATGCATAGATATTGGTTTTTGGTCTGGCAGGCTGGAAGAGTTAATATTTAGTATGTTAGGTAAAGTTTCAATAAGACGACGTGTTGCAATGGTAATACAAAGTATGGTAACTCTGAAACTTGACACGGAAGTTAAAAGATCAGAATCCTAAGTTTTTTAATCTAAGAGATCAAACGCAGACATTTTATGTTAGCGGCGTTATGTGTGTTGGGACGTTTTAAAGAATATGTACATGTATTAAGGGTGTATTGGGCTGTTGGTTTCAAGTTGTGTACTTTTGTCTCTTTTTGTACGGCATGCACGAAACAAAGTGAACGCATCTTTTCTATGTAATATGCATGCTGCCATCTGATAGGACAGTCATTCTCCAGTTTGTATGTAAAGCACGTCTCAAGTGATAGCTCAATGCAAATCACGACCTTCTTTCCTTAATCATATCAGCCAGTAATTTAATCATGCCGATCGTGTGCCTCTTTGTATACAAAATGGTAGCACACTTTGATGTGCTGGTAGAAATTGAGTGTGTTATGTGTTAAAAAGGAAAATAAAAATTGTTGAAAGCTCCTCAGACCTTGCTCCAGTAGCATTACAAGATAACGTCGTTGTTAACATCTTGAAACGACAAAACAGAACGTGCTAAACAGACACGTCGATACACCTGCTGTCTAAAAACGGTTATCTTCTATGGAATTAGTATGTCATTCCTTTCAGAAATTATTTACCCTGAATAGAACTCAACAAAATGTGCCTTATATTTCGCTGCGTTATGACCTATCTGTTATAATGTCCAGAAAAAAAAAACATGTCCAAGACTAAGTTCTGATTTTATATTGTTTCATTCCATCTTGGTGATTACTCAGCTAGCATTCTACATAAATCTATAGCGGGCCGTTATCGGCCCGTCAGCTTAGGTGACGGGCCGATAACGGTCCGCTATAGATTTATATAGAATGCTTACTAGAAGACCGCTAGACTGGTCGAAGTAAATCAAACGTCCGAATCCCAGCCTTTTTGGTTTGTTATACGCAGAAACCAGCATTTTTGGCTTGCATTAATGTAAGATATTATCTTCTACTTCAGTATATACTCGTATGATCTGGTATAAAACTTTGTTTTCTTCTGTATTATAAACTCTATAGATGAGCCATGCTATTTAATTATTAGAAAATGTGTTCGAAATTCAATGCAGCCACCGAAAGCCTAAGTCAGTGTGACACACGTGCAGTCTGATCTGGGTATTCGCAATCCGTCTATTATACGAGTGAGCTACTGAAGACGAGCGAACGAAATAATGAGACTGGACAGACGCGCAGGCTGATCTGAGCATTCGCTGTTCACATGTGTCCTTAACGTCCTTTTTCTTATTTATCTCATATTTACAGTCAAACCTGAATGGCTCTAACATCTTTGGGATCATGGAAATGTGATCTAGCTATAGGTAATTCAAGCCATTGAGGGTTGATCATGGCGCCAGCTAGGTTAGGAGACAAATGGGAATGATATAGGGATGGCTTTTCCATCTTCTATAAAATAATGGTATGTTGTGTGTACTCATTAGAATCGCCTTGATGAGGCGATTCTAATGAGTACACACAACATACATTTGCATGATAAAATAGGAAAAGATCCTAAAGTATCGCATAATATTTGTTTTCTTGAGCTATCGGAAGAATTTCCTAGGGACTCAAAAACGAGTTCGAATTAGCCATGGTAAATGAGTCATCGGTGTTCGAATCATCGAGGTTCGATCAAGCCTCGCCGCTAAGCGTTGAAATGAATAATTTAGCAACAAAGTCATCTATTTTCATCAAAATAAACAGTATATCTTAGCTAGTCAAGTCTCCTTTCTCAATTTTAACGATAATACTTAGCCAGTATGTGTATCGGAGACTCAACCAAATAGACTTGCCGACTATCTTTTAATAAAAAAATAAAACTGATAAGCCTCTTATTATCAAACTAGTATCTAGTCTAGGCGGTTCAGTTGTATTTGTATTCATCTGAGACTTAAAACCGAAACAATTAAAAGAACCTCTACTTGAGAAAACGCACCTTCTGAGATGGGCGCCGAACGAAGTCTCTTCTCAGACTGTGCATCCACGCAGTCTGATCAGTCTCAGTTTTCTGCATGAGGAACCGTTACGTCCTTGGCTATCTAAAATGCGCCGAGCAAAGATTCAGATCAAACTGCGCAAATGCGCAGTTTGATCTGAATCTTCGCTTTGTGCGCATGTCCAAAGATACGTTTTCAGACGTTGCGGCGCACGAAGCTCATTAGTTTTTACAGTACTCGTATTTTCTCCAACTAAACAATTAAATAAATGAGAAATTACAGCACGCTATTTAAGACAATGTAGTGTTCAAGAGCATGATGGATAGAGTGATACAGAAACATCTATTGGGACATCAGAAATCGCTCATGATGAAAGGACAGGACAAGCTATTTGTAGTAACTACTCATTCAAACGCAAACAACTAATGGAATTTAAATTAATATTTTCCTTTTGCGTAGTTTGCAGTGAGATAACACAACTTATCTACAGACTTCATAAATCTAAAATCCTACAACACTTCAAAAGCACCATATTTGTTTGGCAATTAACAAATTTATTTACAATAGTCTGGAGATATAATGGCCTATATGTAAACACTGGTCAAACTAATGAACTGATTATATTTAGTTGCAAAATAGTTCACACAATCATTCTATGTCTTGTTCTTTCCATTGAGAGCCTAGAGATTTGTGAAATTCTAAAATGCATAGCTATCGTTTTTAATACCTTTGAGAAACAGTGTTGCTACTGTTCCATAAGGATAAGACGCCTGTATAATTTTGACCCCTTTAAACCCTACGTTTATATAGTAAAACTGGGGTTTACAGGTGTATACATTATTTTTCTTATTTATGCTCGGCGAGGCGGTTCTAACGAGTACCCACAATCTATGTTTTCAGCAGCAATATGAAAACTACCGGAATTTTTCATCAGAAAGTTTTCATTTTTTGGTGGTAAAATTCTCAATACATTTGAATAGGTGTGTTTTCGTAATGCGAATTTTATCCCCCAGCAAAAAGCAAAATTGGTATACTTTTATAACTGTAGGGATCATTCCAGGTGTGCTTGCGTCTGCCTGTCCCACTGTTGTCGTAACATAACATGAACAATTAGGGGATAACTGCATTCAAATTTGTCATTTGGGGAGGTAAATCGGCGGTTTTACGGTCGGAAATTTCGTTTTACGGCGACGCGTCAGCGGAGCCGTAAAACGTAATTTGCGACCGTAAAACCGCCGATTTACCTCCCCAAATGACAAATTTGATGCAGTTATCCCCATTCTAATGCATTTATTCATTTTTTCAATTGAAATAATGTACTATTTACACAAAACGACAAGTGCTGTGAGCTGCGTAAAACCAAATGCCAGCCAATGAGAAGCGACGTTACGTGATGACGTCGGATTTGCGACAGTATATCGCAGAATATACCGTCGCAAATTTTTGACGTTATCCAATCAGACGTCGCGTTACATACGCGAGTGCATTAGAATGCTCATTATAATCCAACGATTCTTCTAAAATAAATAATAAACCAAGAAAGGAAGGACAACATCGGCATGTATGTATCTGTCTCTCAGGTAGCCATCTTATGGTATATGCCAATGACCGCAATGTTATGTTAAAGTTACATTGGCCATTATTATTGCAACAGAAGCTGTTTATATTCGTTAATTTGTACCATCATATTTTCATGGCTGACTTAATAATACGGTGCATTACGAAAACACGCCTATTCAAATATATAGAAATTTCACCTCCAAAAACAGAAAGTTTTCAGATAAAAAAATTCTGATATTTTTCATATTTCTCCTCAAATCATAGATTGTGGTTATTCGTTTGAACCGCAACGGTGAGACGGTTCTATCGAGTACCCACAATCTATGTTTTTGAGTATATATAAGAAAAATAATGTATACCCCTGTATTACTGTATAAAAGTGGGGTTAAGAGGGTCAAAATTATATAGGTATATTTTCGTGATGGGCCCGCTAAGAATCACTGGAGTCTTCTCGTTTTATACAATATCCAAGTCACATCACCTGAATGATTTTCCGTTTCAAGTGGCATCGCAGAGTTGCAGATCATTAGAAAAAAAAAAGATATGCCTGTTTAGTATTTATTGCATGGAAGTTACTATTGTAGAATACAGTCGACTCTCTTTATCTAGAATTCCAAGGGACTCTCTGAAATACTTCGAGATATCCGTACCTCGACATATCAGATTTGCAGAACTGAGGAAAAAATAAAACGAACAACCACATTTCACAAACGAATATGTCATTTGAAGTCTGAAGTTAGATATATATTGAAAATATTGTGGAAAAGAGGAGAAATTTCTCCTCTTTTCCACAATTTTGACATCTGTTGATAGATTTTCATGTTTAAACAGGGACCAGATTTTCACTTCGAGATAAGCGGTTATTCGAGATAAGCGAAGTCGAGATAACGACAGTCGACTGTACTGATATTTATATGTACACATAAATTTGACCCCAATTTTGAACTAGTTTTCACGACCTGTATGCTTTCTTGCAACTGTGCATAAGTAACTGTGTATGAATACTCGTATTATAAGAGTAGATAACTGTTAAACTGCTTGATATTGCTACATAAAATGTAAATATACCACAGTGTATCTCTCAACCAGCTTTTGTAGCTATGCACGACCCGCAGAGTCTGTTATCGGTCTGGACAAATCGGGATAATTTGTCAGAGAGGAAGCAGTTTCATTATTTATTTATATATTGTGTTTTTGTAAGGAATCCAAATTGATTTTATGACGTCAAGCAAGGGCCATAACTCTGTTGAAAATTGACACGAAACATTATGTAACAATTCCAAACTAGACTTTGTCAATATCAATTCATATGCTAATTTAGATCACAGTTCATCATTTCTTTCTCAAACGATTTTCTGAAGTCAAGCAAGAGTCATAATACTAAAGAAGATGAGCAGAAAGTGCCACAATCACAGCCTACTAATGGCATCAATAGGAAGAGCAAAAATACGTATACAGGACATACGCAACAAAAAGCAAAACAACCAGCTCTCTTCCCTATAGAGATGCAGGGATATTGCTGGAAATTAGCGCCAAAGGTCCATCAACCCAAATTTCAATTGACCCTAAATGGGCCATGATGTGGGAGCTGCCTAGACCCTCACTGGGGTCCAAGGGCACTGCCCTTGGTAGTGGGTCCAGGGTCCCCGCCCTCCTCTCCCGGACCGAAAACGATTTTACTGTTTCTAGAACCCTCTGTCTTCTCTCCTGGTATTGATTTGATGCTTTTTACTTTTGAGATCTGATCCACTGAACACTGCTTATTTCATTAACTGAACTGACGGATGGACGGACGAAATTAAAAAGATGTGTTCTTAGGTCAGGGAGACGTGAGAATCTCACTGAACGCCGCCAAGCTTTAAATTTATTATTTATTAAAAGAAAGCTTTCTATGTTTTTTTTTAGCTTTCAGTGGCAACAATACTTGAAAGTCTTTTTTTTTTTTTTTTTTGCATGTAGAGCTGATATTTATACTTGTACCTTCCCTGGTAAATGATTCGAGGGGCACTTCTCAAGAAATACTGAACTAATCCTCCCAGTGGCACGCCTCCTCCACTGCCTTTCATTTAAATTCGATGCCCCGCCCGCCCAAAACGTTTGTTGCTGTCTGTAGTTATCTTTTAATCTTGAGAGTTATTGATATTGATAGTTCTTGTTAGTGGAGTAAAAAAATTATTAATCAAAACCAATTAATGATCTCTTACACGTTATCGCAAATATATACGTCATATTCCATTACGAAAACACGCCTATTCAAATAAATAGAAAATTTCACCTCCAAAAACTGAAAATTTTCAGATAAAAAACTCTTATATTTTTCATATTTCTGCTCAAAACATAGATTGTGAGTACTCGTTAGAACCGCCTCGGCGAGGCGGTTCTAACGAGTACCCACAATCAATGTTTTGAGCAGAAATATGAAAAATAATGTATACCCCTGTAAACCCCAGTTTTACTATACAAAAGTGGGGTTTAAGGGGGTCAAAATTATATAGGCGTGTTTTCGTGATGCTGACCATGGACTTCTATGTCGAGCTTCGCGCTAATTCTGGGTCCTATTTGCTCGCGGAAGTTTCGCTCTTCTGCTTACTTTCTCAGACAAATAATTGTGCAATTTGGGTCTATTTTTAATATCTTTGTTTTTCGAATGATTTTCTGACAAGAAAAGGCACTGCAATTTTACATGGTTAAAAGTTCGTTTTCTCACAGAATGGTTTTCCGCCACGAGTAAGCGTGACGGTACCGTTATGAGTATGCTATTTCTGCATGAGGGAACAAAAGATAATGTAACTTTTTAACTTATACTGGAAACCTGAACAGCCCAGAAATGCGTACCGTCGCCGGTGTTCATCTGAGCAGCTCTACGATAATCTACACAAGGTTTACTGGATACATTCTGCGGGACTTAGAAAGAATGTTTTAATGCATAGAATGCACCACAGACTGATATCGCGACGAGGTTCTATTCTGCTTGCCATCGCTTGTCGTCTTTCAAAAGAAAAAGTCAACATTATAATATAAGGGTACATTTGCGATCACACTGATATAAATTCGGCGTCCGAAACCTTTGAAATAAAAAACACGAGGCCCATTAGCCACGATTCGCTAACCTGTTAAAAACAACTATTGCATATGTAACTTCTTCAAGTATTGCCACAGCAACTAGGACACAAATTTGACCATACCATAAAAAGTCAAAGGTCATCCTAGTAACATTTCAAGAAACCTAGTAGACTTTCAGTCCATAATGCTGTATACCAAGATTCAGCCTCAGCGCTTTCTTAGTTCTGGAGAAGAAGATGTTTAAGTGTTCTACCATATATGGACATGGCAGCCATCTTGTTAAATGGCGCAGAACCATTTGAACAAAATGTCAGCATACTTTCGACAGAAGTTTCCATGTGAAATCTAGTGAAAACTGTTCAAGCTGTTTCAAGATAAGAAGACATATAAGGATTTCACAATGTTGTACATGTATATAGCCCAAGGATAAGGGCAGATAGCCCCAAAAAGTTTGGCAGTAGCTAACAGTTTTACTATTTTAATCATACGTTGTAAGTTTCAGCCATTAGTTTTTTATTATCCATTGAGAAATGATTTTTCAACTTTTTCCCCATACAAACTAGTATATGGGGCGCAAATTTGATATTGCAGCAAAAAGGTCAAAGGTTAACATACAACCATCAGTTACACAAAATTGGTCCCCGATACTATATACCAAGATTCAATCTCAAAGCTTTCTTGGTTCTGGAGAAGAAGATATTTAAGTGTTTTACCATACATGGGCATGACGGCAATCTTGTTCAATGGTGCAGAAAATTTTGAAAAAATATCTATACCCTCTCAACAGAAACCCCAATGTGAAATCTTGTGAAAATTGCTCAAACGGTTTCAGAGAATGGAGGGGACAACTACTGCACGCAGTGAGATTATTCATACAGGCTTTCGAATGTTTGAGTTTATTGGCACGTAGCTCCTTGGTATATATGCACGGCCATATGTTATTCTGCACAGAGATACGAAAAAAATAGATGCGAACCACCGGCGCAGGACGAGTCCGAAACGTCTAAATGTATGCAAATGTGGTGTCACGAGATAATATAATTGCGACCAATGAAAAACAGAGATTTTCTACAGAACACAGAATTGACCAATAACTAGATGTTTCTTCAAAACCGATAAAAAAAAGTAGGCTTAATTATAGAGCACTAACCAAAATTGGCGTGATCGCCCAGCATTGACGGGTCGTGCAATTTTCGATTAAAAGTCGGCCTGATTATAGAGCACTAACCAAAATTTGCCTTATCGCCCAACAGTGACGGGCCGTGCAATTTTTTATATGGAATTTAAAAGAACGGCGTGAAGTTCTGAATCTCTGGATCTACTCGTAATTTTGAAGGGATAATTAAGGCGATACCGTATGATGTAAGTAAGGTTTGGTACTGCCTAAACTAATCTAAAATAATGCAATGTTACAGTAGTGTCGTATATATAAATAAATAAATAAATAAATAAATAGAAGATATGCATAAATGTATGTTTACTTTTTAAAAACGATCATTTGATATTTGTGAACTCAGAACACATCGTAGTTGTCACTTTAATTGTATACATAAAAGACAAAATGAAAACGTGCTATGTATGAGTAGGAGGTCCATGGTAGCCAACGTCAGGATTGTGATCGTGTATCCAATTCCAGAATATAACTTAAACATTCGGACACCTTGATCCCTCATCATACTTGTCTTAAACTTCAACAATTCTATTTTACTATTGTTGATGTGTCTCAACACTACCAGATAAGTAGTAAATAGGGTAGACTCTGATCAGTCGTTGCTGTGTCGGTCCAAATACCTAGCATCACGAAAACACGCCTATATAATTTTAACCCTCTTAAACCCCACTTTTATATAGTAAAACTGGGGTTTACAGGGGTATACATTATTTTTCTTATTTTGCTAGAAGAAACATAGATTGTGGTACTCGTTAGAACCGCCTCGCCGAGGTGGTTCTAATGAGTACCCACAATCTATGTTTTGAGAGGAAATATGAAAAAAAGAAATATCATTTTTTTTATCTGAAAATTTTACTTTTTTGGTTGTAAAATTTTAAATATATTTGATTGGGCGTGTTTTCATAATAATAGAAATGGTAGGACTATGATCTTAGGTCGCGACACTTTGTGCATTTCTTGTTGGTGCGGCTGTAAGGAGGAGTATTTTACTGTGCATGTGTAAATTATTGTCCTTATTCTGCTTATTAATTACGGCACATTAACTCACTAATTGATTTAGCCTACAGAGTTCTGCTTAAGTTAAAATACCTAGGAGACGGAACGTGTACTGGCGCTTTTTCTCGTGGCACGACTATAATGGTGGAAGAATATTCAACTGTGCAAGCCTAAATTAAGCCTTCATTGTTTTCAGCTAAAGAAGCGTTAGAAAATTGTCTTCATTTGCATTTCTGTGTCGTTCTTGCAAAATAGTTAATTTAAACGACTTGACCCTGCACCCAGGATTCACAAATGCACCGTTAACTTGACAAACAAAAGAAAGAATGAAATTAAAGAGCCAAAAGATTGATAAATTAAATTGTTATATGAATGAGATTTTTGTAAAATGTGAAAAAACGAATCAGTGCTAGCATAAACAGCTTCGATCCCAAAATGCATTATTCTCTGATGTCGTATGTGGTTTTAAATTTCAATTGAATTATTTAAATGTTTATATCTTTGTTGTATTAGCCTTATTAGTACAGTCGACTCTCGTTATCTCGACCTCGCTTATCTCGAATAACCGCTTATCTCGAATTGAAAATCTGGTCCCTGTTTAAACATGAAAATCTGACAACAGGTAACAAAATATTGTGGAAAAGAGGAGAAATTGCTCCTAAGGAGCAATTTCTCCTCTTTTCCACAATATTTTCAATATAGTTCCAACTTCAAGAGTCAAATTACATATACATTTGTAAAATATGGTTGTTCAGTTTATTTTCTTAATTCTGCAAACCTGATATGTCGAAGTACAGATATCTCGAAGTATTTCAGAGAATCCCTTGGAATTCGAGATAACGAGAGTCGATTGTATTTCTTCTTTAGTATTCTGAAACACATTGACGAGCTTGTCATGTATGAAATGTAAATAAAATTAATTTTCATCTTTATATGAAACTGTGAAATATTTAAAAAAAACAGTGTAAATCAACAAAAATATCAAGTTGATCAAACCTTTTGTTTTGTTTATTGGTCACCTGTACATGACTGGAATACTGGAAAAACTAAAATGGGAGTACTTTGACCAAATGGTGGACCGCATATACTCTACAGAACTCCAATTAAATAGAGCAAATTTTTCCGATACCGAGGCACCTTTTTTGGATTTGAATCTATGTATATCTAATGGTACAGTTTCCACCAAAATTTATGATAAACGGGACGATTTTGATTTTGATATAGTCAATTTTCCTTTTCTGGATGGCGATGTGTCCCCCGGCGTACCTCACATGGGGTATACATATCTCTACATATTAGATTCGCCAGAGATTCTTCAAATCTTAATGACTTTAACTACCGTAATATAGCCCTTACTGCAAAACTTCTTAGGCAGGGCTATCGTTATTTTAAACTTCGTGAGGCGTTTTCGAAATTTTATCGCAGATACAGTGCCTTGTTAGAAAAATAAAGCGTCAGTCTGAAAACACTTCTGCAACAAGGTATATCGGAACCAGAATTTTACGGTGACTTAGTGTACAGATTTAAAAAAAAAAAATTGTAGGTAAATCTAACTTTTCGGAGCAATTCAGAAAACTTATTAACCGTTAAAAAAGAAGTGGCTATAGCCTGGATATTATGCGGCAGACTGCATGCCTAGTTGTCAACCCAATCATTGTTGATGGCTATGCTTCACTCTTTTATTGCACGACGGCGGTTCGGGCCTCAGACTCAATGACGGCCTCTTCGTAAAACTTTAACCAGTGGGTTGGGGCTTGACGATATGTCTTTGGCTCGGCCCGCCGTGGTTCAACTATTGGTTTTCATTTACTCTGGCATACAGTAGAATACGCCATGAGTACCCTTCTTTGTTTATTAAAGTGATTAATTTGATTTTTAATTTTTTCGCTTTGATGCATTGACTGAGGTGGGAGTCTTTATGCGAACCGAATTTTTATGTATTTCTGTATTAAGAGTAGCATCGGGACCCAGGGTGAAGTGGTGGTCCCGGTGTTAGTCTTCCTCTTTGGTGCTTTGTGGTTTATTCTACGAGGCGACTTTTGTATGTCTTACCTTGTGCCATTTTGTTCTTGTGTTTTTCAGTCCTTTTAGCATTACGATTACCTCGCTTGGGGTATGTCTGATCGATTTGTGCTTGTTTGGATTTGTCGGTTTCCTCTTCCTCTTGATGTCTGGGAAGGGCTGCGGTTTGTAATCGATTGTGGCATTCCTGGACTTTTCTCTTACCTTTTTTTCTCAAGATACGCAGGAGAGACAGCATATATACAGGTATATACGTGTTTGGTATATACCATTAGCCACGATTCGCTAACCTGATAAAAACAACTATTGCATATGCAACTTCTTCAAGTATTGCCACAGCAACTAGGACACAAATTTGACCATACCATAAAAAGTCAAAGGTCATCCTAGTAACATTTCAAGAAACCTAGTAGACTTTGAGTCCATGATGCTGTATACCAAGATTCAGCCTCAGCGCTTTCTTAGTTCTGAAGAAGAAGATGTTTAAGTGTTCTACCATATATGGACATGGCAGCCATCTTGTTAAATGGCGCAGAACCATTTGAACAAAATGTCAGCATACTTTCGACAGAAGTTTCCATGTGAAATCTAGTGAAAACTGTTCAAGCTGTTTCAAGATAAGAAGGCATATAAGGATTTCACAATGTTGTACATGTATATAGCCCAAGGATAAGGGCAGATAGCCCCAAAAATTTTGACAGTAGCTAACAGTTTTACTATTTTAATCATACGTTGTAAGTTTCAGCCATTAGTTTTTTATTATCCATTGAGAAATGATTTTTCAACTTTTTCCCCATACAAACTAGTATATGGGGCGCAAATTTGATATTGCAGCAAAAAGGTCAAAGGTTAACATACAACCATCAGTTACACAAAATTGGTCCCCGATACTATATACCAAGATTCAATCTCAAAGCTTTCTTGGTTCTGGAGAAGAAGATATTTAAGTGTTTTACCATACATGGGCATGACGGCAATCTTGTTCAATGGTGCAGAAAGTTTTGAAAAAATATCTATACCCTCTCAACAGAAACCCCAATGTGAAATCTTGTGAAAATTGCTCAAACGGTTTCAGAGAATGGAGGGGACAACTACTGCACGCAGTGAGATTATTCATACAGGCTCTCGAATGTTTGAGTTTATTGGCACGTACCTCCTTGGTATATATGCACGGCCATATGTTATTCTGCACAGAGATACGAAAAAAATAGATGCGAACCACCGGCGCAGGACGAGTCCGAAACGTCTAAATGTATGCAAATGTGGTGTCACGAGATAATATAATTGCGACCAATGAAAAACAGAGATTTTCTACAGAACACAGAATTGACCAATAACTAGATGTTTCTTCAAAACCGATAAAAAAAGTAGGCTTAATTATAGAGCACTAACCAAAATTGGCGTGATCGCCCAGCATTGACGGGTCGTGCAATTTTCGATTAAAAGTCGGCCTGATTATAGAGCACTAACAAAAATTTGCCTTATCGCCCAACAGTGACGGACCGTGCAATTTCTTATATGGAATCTAAAAGAACGGCGTGAAGTTTTGAATCTCTGGATCTACTCGTAATTTTGAAGGGATAATTAAGGCGATACCGTATGATGTAAGTAAGGTTTGTTACTGCCTAAACTAATCTAAAATAATGTAATGTTACAATAGTGTCGTATAGATAAATAAAAAAAATAAATAGTAGAAATGCATAAATGTATGTTTACTTTTAAAACCCAATCATTTGATATTTTTTTTAACTCAGAGCACATCGTAGTTGCCCCTTTATTTGTATATATAAATGACAAAATGAAAACGTGCTGTGTATGAGTAGGAGGTCCATGGTAGCCAACGTCAGGATTGTGATCGTGTATCCAATTCCAGGATATAACTTAAACATTCGGACACCTTGATCCCTCATCATACTTGTGTTAAACTTCATCAGTTCTATTTTATTATTGTTGATGTGTGTCAACACTGCCAGATAAGTAGTAAATAGGATAGACTCTGATCAGTCGTTGCTGTGCCAATCCAAATACCTGGCCTCATGAAAACACGCCTATATAATTTTAATCCCCTTAAAGCCCACTTTTAGTAAAACTGGGGTTTACAGGGGTATACATTATTTTTCTTATTTTGCTAAAAGAGACATAGATTGTGGTACTCGTTAGAACCGCCTCACCGAGGCGGTTCTAATGAGTACCCACAATCTATGTTTTGAGAGGAAATATGAAAAAATATCATTTTTTTATCCGAAAATTTTCCTTTTTTGGTTGTAAAATTTTCAATATATTTGAATGGGCGTGTTTTCGTAATAATAAAAACGGTAGGACTATGATCTTAGGTCGCGCAATTTGCGCATTTCTTGTTGGTGCGGCTGTAAGGAGGAGTATTTTACTATGCATGTGTAAATTATTGTCCTTATTCTGCTTATTAATTAAGGCACCCTTGATTTAGCCTACAGAATGATTTAGCCTACAGAGTTCTGCTAAAGTTAAAATATCTAGGAGACGGAACGTGTACTGTCGCTTTTTCTCGTGGCGCGACTATAATGGTGGAAGAATATTCAACTGTGCAAACCTAAATTAAGCCTTCATTGTTTTCAGCTAAAGAAGCGTTAGAAAATTGTCTTCATTTGCATTTCTGTGTCGTTCTTGCAAAATAGTTAATTTAAACGACTTGATCCTGCACCCAGGATTCACAAATGCACCGTTAACTTGACAAACAAAAGAAAGAATGAAGTTAAAGAGCCAAAAGATTGATAAATTAAATTGTTATATGAATGAGATTTTTGTCAAATGTGAAAAAACGAATCAGTGCTAGCATAAACAGCTTCGATCCCAAAATGCATTATTCTCTGATGTCGTATGTGGTTTTAAATTTCAGTTGAATTATTTAAATGTTATATCTTTGTGATATTAGCCTTATTAGTATTTCTTCTTTAGTATTCTTAAACACATTGGCGAAAGCAGCTTGTCATGTATGTAAATAAAATTAATTTTCATCTTTAAATGTAACTGAAATATTTTAAAAACAATGTAAATCAACAAAAATATCAAGTTGATCAAACTTTTTGTTTTGTTTATTGGTCACCTGTACATGACTGGAATACTGGAAAAACTAAAATGGGAGTACTTTGACCAAATGGTGGACCACATATACCCTACAGAACTCCAATTAAATAGAGCAATTTCTTCCGATACCGAGGCACCTTTTTTTGATTTGAATCTATGTATATCTAATGGTACAGTTTCCACCAAAATTTATGATAAACGGGACGATTTTGATTTTGATATAGTCAATTTTCCTTTTCTGGATGGCGATGTGTCCCCCGGCGTACCTCACATGGGGTATACATATCTCTACATATTAGATTCGCCAGAGATTCTTCAAATCTTAATGACTTTAACTACCGTAATATAGCCCTTACTGCCAAACTTCTTAGGCAGGGCTATCGTTATTTTAAACTTCGTAAGACGTTTTCGAAATTTTATCGCAGATACAGTGCCTTGTTAGAAAAATAAAGCGTCAGTCTGAAAACACTTCTGCAACAAGGTATATCGGAACCAGAATTTTACGGTGACTTAGTGTACAGATTTAAAAAAAAAATGTAGGTAAATCTAACTTTTCGGAGCAATTCAGAAAACTTATTAACCGTTATAAAAGAAGTGGCTATAGCCTGGATATAATGCGGCAGACTGCATGCCTAGTTGTCAACCCAATCATTGTTGGTGGCTATGCTTCACTCTTTAATTGCACGACTGCGGTTCGGGCCTCAGACTCAATGACGGCCTCTTCGTAAAACTTTAACCAGTGGGTTAGGGCTTGACGATGTCTTTGGCTTGGCCCGCCGTAGTTCAACTATTGGTTTTCATTTACTCTGGCATACAGTAGAATTAGCCATGAGTACCCGTCTTTGTTTATTATAGTGATTAATTTGATTTTTATGTTTTTGCTTTGATGCATGGACTGAGTTGGGAGCCTTTATGCGAACCAAATTTTTATGTATTTCTGTATTAAGAGTAGCATCGGGACCCAGGGTGAAGTTGGTTAGCTGTAAAAGTGCTTTAAACCCCCGGTGGTTTGCTCTACTGACCGTTCTAAGGCGTTGGTCCCGGAGTTAGTCTTACTCTTTGGTGCTTTGTGGTTTATTCTGCGAGGCGATTTGTTGTATGTCTTACCTTGTGCCATTTTGTTCTTGTGTTTTTCAGTCCTTTTAGCATTGCGATTACCTCGCCTAGGGAAGAGAGAGCTAGTCTTAGTGCTTTCCGTATGTCTGATCGATTTGTGCTTGTTTGGATTTGTCGGTTTCCTCTTCCTCTTGATGTCTGGGAAGGGCTGCGGTTTGTGATTGTGGCACTCCCTGGACTTTTCTCTTACCTTTTTTTTTTCTCAAGATACGCAGGAGAGACAGCAGACGGATTCTTTTGTACGAAAGTCTAAAGGGTGCTGCCTGCATTTCAACAGATGATCTTGTCCCTCCAATTAGGCGCAGTAGACATCATCACATTGATTTTCAGACCCCCGCTACAAGAACTGACATTTACAAGGGCTCATTCTTCCTTCAAACAATCAGAGATTGGAATGCCCTTCCAGATTCTATTATTACCACTGTTGAAGGTGCAGAGGATGGTGTGGCTAGGTTTACCTCTCTGGTGAGAGCTACGGACTACCATTCCATATCACAGGTTCTGGTGAATGAATGTCATTAGACGTACCACCAGTAAAAATATTATTCTGATTCTAAAGCTATCTGATAAAACGAGTTCAAAATTGCAAACTGGACTAAAAAAATTACTTCAATTAATTAACAATTGATTTAAAATCTTGAATTTGAATATTTACAGCATTTCAACAATATTAGTAGTTGAAAGGGTTATCGTCGTTTTTGTGATCATTTCATTACGAAAACACACCTATTCAAATATACTGAAAACTTTACCACCAAAAATGAAAATTTTCAGATATAAAAATTCTTGATATTTTTTCATATTTCTGTTAAAAACATAGATTGTGGGTACTCGTTAGAACCGCCTCGCGTTCTAACGAGTACCCACAATCTATGTTTTTGAGCAGAAATAAGAAATATACCCCTGTAAACCCCAGTTTTATTATGTAAAAGTGGGGTTCAAGGGGGTCAAAATTATATAGGTTTGTTTTCGTAATGAATAGGAATATTATATAATAAACAGTACAAAAATTGCCTTCAGATGGTTTATTTTTCACATTTTTAAAATTCTTTAAATGTTTAATTCCCCTTATAATGTCAGAAAATCCGTATGAATATTCATGAGGAGCACTGGACGTTTTCAGGAACAGATATAGAATAGCGACTAAAAGCCAGACTTAAAACAGCGGTACTTTTTTTTTGAACTGGTTGAAATGATTTGTTGCAATACTAGTCTCAGATTTGATTTTATCATTTTAAGTGCATCTTTGTAATTTTTCACATGAGTCTTCAAGCAACCAAATTAAAACAGTTTCTTCCAAACCCTCCGTGCTATGAAAGCAGTCCATTTGACTACATAAATTAGATGTGCCATGAAAAAAAGACTTTGACACTTGAACATATAATTCTGAAGCGGGCTAGTCCATCTTTGAATTGGGGGTGGTCGGGTGGTGCGAAGGTGCTGTGTATCTTACATCACTGGGGCGTCCAACTGATATTGGCTTACAGTTGGGCAAGCCTGCTATCCTTGTAGTGGGTAAGGGTAGAGGGGGAATGTTTTTATTTCTTCTGTTTCTTCACTTTCATTCCTGTTCCTCTTTCTTCCCTGTCCCTCTCTTTCATCTCCTTTACTCTCTCTTCTATCTCTTTTCTCCCTTTCTCAGGGAGACGACACAAAATGACCCTCAAGGGTTGACGTGTCGTTAAACCCCAACACAATCAAAAACCATCTTTGAATTTTGCCACGCCCATTTAATGTAAATAAATGTGCCATGTGTGAAAACCAGCCTGGCAATTCACCTGGATTTTTACCAGCATACAGGGCTCGGTTGTTCAAAACGTCGTTAGCTTAACGAGCTCGTTAAGAGCCATTTCGTTAACTATTTTATCAGATTCAATTTCAATTTTCTGAAATTTTTTGCTGAAAAAATGTGAGTAGCTTTTGCACTGCAAAAGCTACTCACATTTTTTTCAGCAAAAAATTTCAGTATATTTGCGTATCACTCGATGTAAATTTTAACGAATTGTTAACTAATGACGTCGTTAGCTTTGAACAACTGGGCCCAGATGTTTTAGTCCGCAGGGACAAGGGCGGACAGTAAAATTCCAGATCAGCATGCGCTCCCTGGCAGTCTGATCAGGATCTTTAAATCTGTTGGGTGAATAACCAACAGTGTAGACCCTGATTAGACATCGCGTTCTGCGGCGTCTGATCTGGTTCTACACTGTTTGCCCTGGTCTGCCTATCAGAATAACTAGGGTAAATATGGTAATGTTTACAAACAAGAACCACATTCCCAAACTATTTCATTCTAAAACAAATTAAGTTGGTGAAACAGACAAGTCACTAACTGACATCAACTGGGAGTGCTTTGAAGATTTTTCTTAACTCTCACGACCCAATGTGCAAATTCAGCAGACGACAAACTGATGATTTTTTTTTTTTTTTTTTTTTTTTTTTTTTCCCAGAAAATTGGCATTGACATTTTATGAAAGTTGTCTCCTAGGAGACAATTTGCATGAAATGTCAAACCTATTTTCTGAGGAAATAAAGAAAAGTATTTCAAAATGTCGTCTGCAGATGTTTTTACCCAGCATGCTAAGCGTTAAACATTAGTCGTTGTTTTCTTGGAAAACATAATTTCAGTCAGTATCTTAAACTAAAGATAATTATCGGTAATTTCATTTTGAAGTATCTTTCTCCGCTTTGATTCGATTATACTGAATTTAGTGAGAGGCTTGGTGATTTCTTCATTCCAAAAGGGAACAAAAATAATTTCATTCTTAACTCTTCTGTCAATTATAATGACAATAGATTGACATTTTGTACCTCTATCGAATTACTTTGCGCTAACTTACTTAATGTCTTATAAACTTTGATACTTGTGGGCGCCTTCAAATTCGTTCGTTTGTGTTTGTTTATTTATTTATTTATTTATTTATTTATTTATTTTGTTTGTTTGTTTGTTGTCTGTTTGTTGGTTTTTTAACTGAGGTTTTACGGCCGGTCAGTTTACCTAACCACACGTTTCCTGTGCAAGTTTAGTCCTCCAAGCGGTTAACCAGTATTTGTGCACATTCTTTCGCCTTTCTTGAATCCGCGAGAGAGAATGACAGTAGAAAATATTTCATGATCAATCACCACGCCAGAATCTTGCCGGACCCGGCGGGAATCGAACCCGCGACATCCTGATTACCAATCGGACGACTGAGCCACCGAGACCTCGCGTTAGGTATATACCATACCGTGATACAATATTAACCCATTTATGCCTAGTCTCATATAAAAGGGATATTTGCAAACAGTGTAGACCCAGATCAGATGCCGCAGAACTAAGACAATTTCTATAGAACACCTCTTTGACAAAATAACGTAGCCAGCCAAAGTTCATGATGGGAGAGTTCACTGAAAATATTCAGGCATAAATGGGTTAAGAGGTGTGGAATGTGTATTTGTCCGTTCGAAGACGGCTATTCTGGTGCTGCCAATATTCGTTGTTATTCTAGCATTGTGGTCACCGTATTACTGCTGCCCATTTTGCTTACTGTTTTCATGTTGTGATGTTGGCATTGTGATCATCCTCACTTTGCCCGTCTGTTTTCTTTCTGTTTGTATTGTTGTACTGTTTGGAGCTACATCAGGGTCAGGTAAAGCGCAAGTATAGCTGGTTTAAGCACCCCTCCCCACTCCGACCCCGTCTCCCCAACTGTGGTACCACTACCATTATCCCTCGGTTTGTTTACCTACTAGCCGTTCCTAGGCGGTTCCTCTGTTGCAGTTTTCATCACGAAAACATGCCTATATAATGTTGACCCCCTTAAACCCCACTTTTGTATAGTAAAACTGGGGTTGACAGGGGTATACATTATTTTTCTTATTTCTGCTCAAAAACATAGATTGTGGGTACTCGTTAGAACCGCCTCACCGAGGCGGTTCTAACGAGTACCCACAATCTATGTTTTGAGAGGAAATATGAAAAAAATATCAGAATTTTTATCTGAAAATTTTCATTTTTTGGTTGTAAAAATTTCAGTATATTTGAATAGGCACGTTTTCGTAATGTCTTTATTGGCGCGTCAGTGGTTTCATATGTGGCGTTTGCATTGTCATTATTTGTTCTCCATCTCTCTCTCCTTCCTCTGGAGTCCCAGGAGGGTTGTGCTTCGCGACATGAGAAAAGGTATATTCTAAGGCTAATCAGAGCTGAAAAGATAATCGATTATCAGCCCTGCCATTGTGATTGATAATCGATTAGTAATCACTGAAGATTTGATAATAATTTTACCTGTTTGAGCATGACCCTGTCACATGTTATACTTTATTGTATGTATTTTAGTGTATGTATGTCAGACAGGCCTGAGCAAACAGTGTAGACCCAGATGAGACGCCGCTAACGCGGCGTCTCTTCAGGGTCTACACTGTTTGCCACTCACCAAGCTATTTTAGACACAACAGTGGGTAGTAAATTGGACGTGTTCAAATTTTAGATACAGTATGGTAAGGAGTTGAGGTGTCTGAATACGAAGGGTAAATACGGTAAAGTAACAAACACATAAATTAAATGATCGATTATTAGCAAATCTGTAATGATAATCATTTTTGTGGAATTTATCTATCAATTAATCGATTATCCGATATAATATATTTGTTTTTGAATGCATTTCTGACAAGAAAAAAGACTTTGCAATTTTACATGGTAATAAGTTCGTTTTTCTCATAGAGTGGTTTTCCGCCACGAGTAAGCGTCACGTCACCGTTTTTGTGGAATTTATCGATCAGTTAATCGATTATCCGATTAATCGTGCTAGCCTTACTGTCTTCGTAATAAAAGCAAACAGTAAAGATCCAGACCAGCCAGCGAATATATAGTCTGATCAGGAACTTCGCTATACTTGTTATGTTCTACAGTACCAAATTATTCTATAAGCGGACAGAGAAGGTCCTGATCAGACTGCGCGGAATCACAGGCTGGTCTGGGCCTTCGCTGTCCGCATATGCCCGATGACGTTTTCGCATGGCGTGACCTATTTACTTTATTTTGGTTCTTCCTCATCTAAGTATTATGCCAAAATAAAATTTGTGGAATTTTATCTTGCATATGCGTGAGAGAAAGGGGCACACAGTGCTAGACAGAAAGAGACACGGACAGGCACACAGTAACAGACAGACAGAGACAGACAGAGACAAAGATAGGCAAAAAGGGACAGACAGGAAGAGACAGAGACAAAGATAGGTACACAGTAACAGACAGACAGAGACAAAGATAAGCAAACAGTGACAGACAGAAAGAGACAGAGGCAGAGAGAGGCACGCAGTAACAGACAGAGACAAAGATAAGTAAACAGTGACAGGCAGAAAGAGACAGAGGCAGAGAGAGGCACGCAGTAACAGACAGACAGAGACAAAGAGACAAAGACAGGCAAACAGTGACAGACAGAATGAGACAGAGCAAGGTACACAGTAACAGACAGAGAGAGACAGAGATAAACATAGACAAACAGAGACAGGCAGAAAGAGACAGAGACAGAGAGAGGCACGCATTAAGAGACAGACAAAGAGACAGAGACAATGGTGGACAAACAGTGACAGACAGAAAGAGACAGAGCCAGAGAGAGGCACGCATTAAGAGACGGACAGAGAGACAGAGACAGACACAAAGACAGGCAAACAGACAGAAAGAGGAAGAGGCAGAGAGGGGCACGCAGTAACAGACAGACAGAGACAGATAGAGACAAAGATAGCAAACAGTGACAGAGGCAGAGAAAGGCACGCAGTAACAGACAGACAGAGAGACAGAGACAAAGACAGGTAAACAGTGACAAACAGAAAGAGACGGAGGCAGAGAGAGGCACGCAGTAACAGACAGACAGAGACAGAGACAAAGACAGGTAAACAATGACAGACAGAAAGAGACAGAGACAGAGAGAGGCAGAGAGAAACAGACAGACATAGAGCATAGTGACAGACAGACTCTCGAAGAGCAGGTTGATCTCGGCCTTTACTGTACGCATAAAGAATATAACCTGAATTTCCGCTAATCTGATTAGAACCTTTCCTTTTCACCGTGATATTTTACGGTATCCAATTATTCTATAAGTAACATGCGTAATAAGGGCCCTTTTATCACGTTATACGTCAGTTTAAGGTAAATTGACATACTTGGTAGATTTTTTGACACTTTAAACAAAAGAGACAACTTTTGTGACTTACTGTTTGCATTCCTGCACACCAATCCCCTTCTGAAAAGGGGTCTACTCTAGAAGGAAAGAATTTGCTCCCGACGGGAACAGATTCTTTCCTTTTAGAATTAACCCGTTTTCAGAAGGGAGCACAAGCAAATTTTCACTGAGTTGCTTCCCTTGAAAGTGTTTTAGTTCCCCTCAATGTTTTCAATAACTTTGCAACGTAATGAGTTTTCTATGCAGAAATGTCTCTCTTTAGATTTAAATATGTCTGTAGCTTTAATTTAATATCTTCGGAACCATAAAGAGGAACAAACTTCGTCCAAAACAGTACTAAAGAGCAGACGAACTTAGATTTTTGTGTAATTTATTTATCCTAGGTCAATTTCAATTTGTTTCAGTTTGTCTAAATGTGACTTTATTTTTCCCCAAAGAAATGGTTTTGTACAAGACGCTACAAGCGAAACAGCACCAATGAAAATTGTACCAGACGACAGTCTATTTCTTTCGAGGAAATAAGCGGCTCGAAATTTCACGTGTCTGCCTAGCTGGCGATTTACATGAAATTTGCGCTTTATTTTCTCGGAAAAAAGAGGTGCCAAAAAAGAAATAGAATGTCATCTGCTGTTTTTTTTTGGCGCCGCTGGGATTGGCACTTTAAAGGGGAGCACACGGTTTATAAAGAATGTATATGAGATGGAAAGATCTTGACAAATTTTGCATTTTGATGTAAATTTGATGAAAATCGGATAAATACTAAGGAAATTAAAGACGTTTAAAGATTTCAATATTATTATCAAAACCGCCTCCGTTTTGAACATTTAATGAGATTCTCAACATTTTGAATAGTAAATAAAATATACGTTCTAATAGAACTTGATGTGGTTTTTCAAGCAAAATTCTGAATTGCCCATTACGAAAACACGCCTGTTCAAATGTATAGAAAATTTCACCACCAAAAACTTAAAGTTTTCAGATAAATATTCTGATGTTTTGTCATATTTCTGCTCAAAACATAGATTGTAAATACTCGTTAGAACCGCCTCGCCGAGTACCCACAATTTATGTTTTTGAACAAAAATAAGAAACAATAATGTATACCCCTGTAAACCTCAGTTTTACTATATTTAAAAGTGGGGTTTAAGGGGGTCAAAATTATATAGGTATGTTTTCGTGATGTAATGTATACCCCTGTAAATCCCAGTTTTATTATATAAAAGTGGGGTTTAAGGGGGTCAAAATTATATAGGCACGTTTTCGTGATGTCTAAAGAAGAAACTTTATACACAAATATAGAGGTTGAATATTTTTGCAAGTCTTATTAATCTAGGTTTGGCATATTTAAGTAAGGATTTATGACGTTAGATATTCAATATGGTAGCACCAATAACAGCAGTTTTGATATCTTCAAACCAGCGCCTTCCATGAAAGATGGACATTGTATCCGGTTTCTAATTTCCCCTATACGCCAACTAATAATCAGGGCCCAGTTGTTCAAAACTAACGATGTCGTTAGTTAACGTATCGTTAAAACTTTGATCATTAAAGATGGTATATATGCTAATATTTTTGCTGAAAAATGTGAGAAGTGTTTTACTCATATTTTTTTTTTTCAGCAAAAATACTTATGAATTAGATATTAATCTTACTAGAACAGTTTACATTTTGACCACTAACGAGCTCGTTAAGCTTACGATGCTTTGAACAACTGAGCTCTGATAACTAACGTATTCTTCATTCGATTTTGATAAATATGCATCAAAATGCACGGTTGTCAAGACTTTGAATCTCTGATACATTATTTACGAACTTTGCTTTTCCATTCACGCTCACGTGACCAAAATATTCACATTTTACTTATTTCTCAAAATACATACGTTGTGGGTACTCATAAGAAGCGACCCTAAAGACGCTGTTATTGACAACACACAGTCATGTGTTCTATGAAGAAATCAGACAATTAGCATGAAATATGAAAGCTTAAATTCTGGACAAAATAAGAGAATTTCACCAATTTTGTCTGTCTTGGAGCAAATTCTTTCCTGTTAGAACAGAAACCTGGTCATGAGGTGCTTAATATGCAAGAATGAAAAAAGGAAGTCACACAAGTTATCTCCCATGTACAATATGGCAGAAAATCTACTGAGTGTATCTGGTCCCTTTAAGCTTCACTCTTAGTATATGCGTCATAACGAAAACATGCCTATTCAAATATATTGAAAATTTTACCGCCAAAACCTGAAAATTTTCTGACAAAAATTCTGATATTTTTCTGCTCAAAGCATAGATTGTGGGTACTCGTTATTCGCCGAGGGGGTTCTAACGAGTGCCCACAATCTATGTTTTTGAGCAGACATAAGAAAAATAATGCATACCCCTGTAAACCCCAGTTTTACTATATAAAAGTGTGTGTGTGTGTGTGTGTGTGTGTGTGTGTGTGTGTGTGTGTGTGTGTGTGTGTGTGTGTGTGTGTGTGTGTGTTTTCATTTCTCTCAAGCGTCTCTTTTAGAATATTATAAAACAATCCAACTGGGCGGTGTGTGTGATTTTAACGCTAAGCACTAAAGGTAAAATATTCAGCAGATGACATTAAAATGTTTTTCTTATTTTTCCCAAAACAGGATTTGACATTTCATGCAAATCGTCTCCAATGGAGACGATTTTCATGAAATGTCTGATCTTGTTTTTTCTGGGAAAAATTTAAAAAAATATCACAAGTTTGTCGTCTGCTGAATTAGCCAAGAGAGTGGTATAGGTTAACTATTGTCATCTTCTCCCACGTGAACAGTACAAACAGAACTTCAAATCCGTAAAGTCAGTCTCTCAATAAATTTATGAAATAATTCTGGTTCATGTGACCCTTCCGGCAGGTAACAAAATTATAGTGTCTGTTATCATTTTTAGCATTAACACTTAGCATGCTGGGAGAAAATCAGCAGAGACGACATTTTTAACCATTTTTATTTTCCTGGAAAATAGAATCTGACATTTCATGCACATTATCTACTTAGGATACTATTTGTATGAAATGCCAGAGCCTATTTTCTGGTAAAAATAAGAAAAAATATCAATTTGTCGTCTGCTGGTAAAGGTTAAGTTCTGCCAGCCGCTAGAAATGTTTGACAGGAGAAAATCATGTGTGTATTATTCTCTGTCATGATTTGATTGCTTTAGTCGTTTTCTGACAAAAGCCAATTATCTAACATAATGTAATATTTTATGCCAGAAGTCACATGAATGAATCCTTTTTTCTTTTTTTTTCTTTTTTTTTTTTTTTTTTTTTTGAGTTTCTGAGGAATGACACTTTTTGGATTGGAAGCAACGAAAAAATCACAAAAAATGTGATAAAACACACAAAACACTTACACAGGAGTTTATCTGTTGTATCTGTTAACCTTTGTCCTGCTGAATAAATTAAGGTGCCACGCCTACTTCTAATTTTCAGCCAATCAGATTAACTTGATCCGGATTGTTGATATAAATTCACATACTTAATGGCAAACAGTGCAGACCCAGATCAGTTGGCTTCTTCAGAAGCCAACTGATCTGGATCTACACTGTTTGCAAAGGCAGGGCATGTCCGGGTTCACCAGGATAAGGGTTAAGTACAAAATGTAGGACATATTGAACTCATATTTTTCCACTCTCTGGGCAAATTCAGTAGATGATTCTGCAAATTCATGATATTTTTTTTTTCTTATTTTTCAAAGAAACAGACTTTGATTTTTCATGCAACTTGTCTCTAGAGGACGTTAAAGCCTATTTTCAGGCCCATTTAAGTCTAGCGCCCCATAAAAGGGACATTGGCAAACAGTGTAGACCCAGATCAGACGCCGCAAAACGCGGCGTCTGATCAGGGTCAACACAGTTTGCATTAAATTCAGGAATTTCTATAAAACATGGTAATAATAAAACTAACCAGATATGCCCATTATTGGAAATGGACCGCTCCGAAAAGTTAAGGTAGAAGAGTCCATTCGGCATAAATGGGTTAATCTTGTTCCTGTCACAAATATGCACAACATGAAATTGTCATCGCATTTGATACATGTAAGCACATGTGCAGGCTCTTGTACAGTCTATAAGGTACATCTATTGTGTACATAAAGGAACATAGCCTCCTGCAATACATTACGAAAACATGCCTATATATATAATTTTGACCTCGTACCTTAAACTCAACTTTTATATAGTAAAACTGGGGTTTAAAGGGGTATACGTATTTTTTCTTATTTTTGCTGAAAAACATAGATTGTGGTACTCGCCTAGGCGGTTCTAACGAGTACCCACAATCTATGTTTTGAGCAGAAATATGAAAAATATTAGATTTTTTTATCTGAAAAATTTCATTATTTGGTGGTAAAATTTTCAGTATATTTGAATAGGCATGTTTTCGTAATTTTCACAGGGTGCCGACTTGCATGGATCTTAACTGTTTTATAGAGGCATGTTGGAGTGGTATACAATAGCTAACAGCTAACACTGTCTCGGCATATTAAGCAGACGACAAACATGATTTTGTTCTTATTTTTTCCAGAAAATGTTTTTGGCAATTAAATGCTAAGACGGTAGTTTGCGAGAAAAGGCAAATTCTATTTTCTGAGAAAAATAAGAACAAATATTTCAAAACCGCTTCTATTGACATTTTACCCAACATGCTAGGCGTTAAAGGAAATTGAAGTTGCCTGAACTGTTGATAACAACAAGAAACCAATATCAAGGTTGTGTGTAAATTGACATTCAATTACAGGATGTCGTTATTAAAATATATTATCGGGATTCGCTTCTTTGTTTTTCTTTTAGCGTTAATTTAAAGATAACTTGTATGTTGTAGCGTGACATAAATATTATTATTATCTGTATACATTTTATATACATATATATTTTTCCTTATATTTGTTTATTTGTACTAACGTGCGCACGTGTGTATGAGTAAACTATTTGAACACTTAACGACCAGGGCCCAGTTGTTCAAAACTAACGATGTTGTTAGTTAGCGTATCGTTAAAATTTTAATCATTAAATATGGCCGATACGCTAATATTTTTGCTGAAAACATGTGAGTAGCTTTTGCATATTTTTTCAGCAAAAATACCTTTGAACTAGATATTGTACTTACTAGAACAGTTAACATTTTGACCACTAACAAGCTCGTTAAGCTAATGACGCTTTGAACAACTGGGCCCTGTTATCTCCATGATTAAAAAATTAGTTAGTCGGCAGCGCGTCTGACCATGAAGCCAAGGGTCGCAAGGTCGATTCCCAGCTCAGCCACATGATAACTGTCGTAAAGATTTATAATGAAATCATTTCTACGGTCTTTATCCCCATTCCGCTGATTTAAGAAGGGCAATTGTCAGTTTCTGGCGAAAGTGTATGCAAAAGTACTGGTTAACCGCTTAGAGCACTAAGCCTGCACAGGAAAACGTGTGAGTAGGTTAACTAACCGGCACGACATTACCTTTACAATGTTAACTGGGCCGTAAAACCCAAAATTAAAATCGATCAAATATATCATGAATGCATAATAAAAGCAAGTCGAAATTCCATTCCTAACCAAATTGTAGCTATGAGACAAACGAGAACATTACGAAAACACGCCTATTCAAATAAAATGAAAATTTTACCATCAAAAAATGAAAATTTTCAGATAAAAATTTTGATATTTTTCATATTTCTGCTCAAAACATAGATTGTGGGTACTCGTTAGAACCGCCTCGGCGAGGCGGTTCTAACGAGTACCCACAATCTATGTTTTTGAGCAGAAATAAGAAAAATAATGTATACCCCTGGACATAGGGCCGTATAAAACATCAAATAAAGAAAATAAGGTATGCTTTCAAAAATACAAAAACAAATAATAATAATAATAATAATAATAATAATAATAATAAAATAATAAAATAAATAAATAAAATACAATGGTCGCCTTTGGGAAAAAATTAAAAACTTCGAAATAGGATTGATTGTAAATAAAAAAAAAAAACATCACGAAAACATGCCTATATATTTTTTACCCCCTGAAACCCCACTTTTGTATAGTAAAACTGGGGTTTACAGGGGTATGCATTATTTTTCTTATTTCTGCTCAAAACATAGATTGTGGTACTCGTTAGAACCGCCTCGTCGAGGCGGTTCTAACGAGTACCACAATCTATGTTTTGAGCAGAAGTATAAAACATATCAGGATTTTTTATCTGAAAATTTTCATTTTTGGGTGGTAAAATTTTCAGTATATTTGAATAGGCGTGTTTTCGTAATGGCCTTTGGGACAAAATTAAAAACTTCGCAGTAGGATTGATTGTAAATACAAAAAAAAAAATCGAAAATGCATAATATGAGAATATGAACGTGGTGAAAAACACGTGATTGGTGACGCCATCTGTCATAGTTACGGTCGCGAACATTTTAAATGTGTATTCAGTCATCTGTCTCTGTATATTTACACAGAAGAGAAGAATTTTAATACACATGAGCTGTACTTCGACAAGCCAGTGATTGCTGTTTTCATCCAAAATAATGACTTGAACACCATGAACTAATAGGCAATTTGGCCTTTTAGTAGACTCTATCTATACTAAGACACTACTGGCTTGACAAAAACCACAGGTATGCTTCCACCTTCTTAAAATGAAAAGTACCCTAAAACAACTTCAAACAACGATAATACATCAACTATTTGCACTTTTGTGTATGTATGCCATCACGAAAATATGCCTATATAATACTGACCCCCTTAAACCCCACTTTTATATAATAAAACTGGGGTTTACAGGGGTATATAACATTTTACTTATTTCTGCTCTAAAACATAGATTGTGGGTATTCGTTAGAACCTCTAACGGGTACACACAATTTCTGATTTTTTGTTGTTGTTGTTGTTGTTTTTTGTTGTTGTTTGTTGTTGTTGTTGTTTTCTTTTTGTTTGTTTTTTTGTTTGTTTGTTTGTTTGTTTCTGTTTTGTTTGTTTGTTTGTTTTTTTGTTGTTTTGTTTTGTTTTTTCAGTTTTTTGGATAGGCGTGTTTCCCGGTAATGGTTGCTATCAAATCTTGTTCCTGTTAGGGTACATTCTACTCTGGAGGACCTGGCCATTACATTTTCTAATACATGCACATGATATGAGCCTATAAAAATACAGTAAAACCTCAATGGCTCAAACATCTTGGAGACTATGGGGATTTATTCTAGATATGGGTAGTTCGAGCCACTAAGGGTTAAATATGGCGCCTGGGCAGGAAGCAAATGGTGATAATTTAAGGAAATATTTTTTATCTTCTCTACAATAATGGTATGATGAGTGTACTTATTAGAATCGCCTCGATGAGGCGATTCTAATGACTACACACAACATACAATTTCATGATAAAATAAGAAAAAATCCATAAATATTGTTTTACTTGAGCTATGGGAAGAACGAGTTCGAATCATCCAAGGTAAGCGAGCTATCGGTGTTCGAATCCTCGAGGTGTTACTGTATAACGGTTTTCGAAACGGAATGTGCTAGGAGAAGACAAAATGTCACACTAGTCATACCAAAAAAAATGTAATGCAGCCTATGTACGTTGCATACTAGAATGATTGAACCAGCGCATGACAAAAACTACAATAAGACCTGTGTGACCATCAAAGATTTAGATCAGCCTGTACACCCACCCAGTATGACAAGGGTTCTCTTTTATCCCTCTTTTGATAGTCCAGGGGCGTTTAAGGGACATGTGATCAGCGAAGACAGTGATCGCACTGTGCTGATCGGCAGGCTGATCTGAGTCTTCGTTGGTCACACAAATCTTATTATAGGTTTTGTCCTGCGCTGACCCATATAATGATTCTGTATAAGGCAATTTTTTGAACGAGTGTGTAACATTACGAAAACACGCCTTTTCAATATATAGAAAATTCCACCTCCAAAAACTGAAAATTTTTAGATAAAAAACTGATATTTTTCATGTTCCTGCTCAAAACATAGATTGTGGGTACTCGTTAGAACCGCCTCTAACGAGTACCCACAATCTATGTTTTAGAGCAGAAATTAGAAAAATAGTGTATACCCCTGTAAACCCCAGTTTTACTATATAAAAGTGGGGTTTAAGGGGGTCAAAATTATATAGGCATGTTTTCGTGATAAAAGAGATTCATGACGAAACTGCAAGAAAAAGTACGCGTGCGACCAAGCTCTGGGACAATAAGAAACTACTCGTAGACCTTGGGTGAAAGTCTTTTCAAAGCATATGATTAAAATACAAACGTGTTATTTTCTTTAATTTTCTTAGAAACCAATACCTCACTACTTTATCTCCACTTGCACAAGAACGCATTTATTGCAAGTTTTGATATATAGGAACACTGGCTAGTCGATATATGCTAATAAAAATATAGCCTTTAACGCCTTTTTCCTCTTACTCTTTGACCATGGAATGCTCGGCCACTTGAAACCAAAGAAGCAAAGAAAATTTTGGTATAGATTATATTTTCTAGTCATTTTAGATTGAGCTCATTAGGAATCATCTGAAAATAGAATTTCGATCAACCATGAGTTACGAAACGAGAATAGTGTTGAACGTTACGTTAAATAGTTAAGAACGTAAATAGATACCGTATTCGGACTAATTACTGCACCGTGCGCTTAGGTTTTTCAAAATTACTCGGAAAACGTGTGGTAAAATATGTATACTAAGGGTACTCTTAAAATAGACCAGAGCAGGACTTATCTAATGATGCTTATGCAATGTGTGTGTGTGTGTGTGTGTGTGTGTGTGTGTGTGTGTGTGTGTGTGTGTGTGTGTGTGTGTGTGTGTGTGTGTGTTTCAGATTTTCTTCATAAACATGTGTTATTTGTACCCATTTGAATTGCAAAATGCATCGACAAGTCGATCAATTCAAATTGGTACCCACAACACATGCCTTTATGTAGAAGTAGACAAAAAGTATACTGGCTGTATTCTGAAGACTATGGAATTGCTTGACTGTGCGCTTATACGGGTATGTGCGGTATTTAGGTCGAATACGGTATGCCATTTTGTTTTGTCATTGCTTGTGTTTCTCATCTCTTTTTTTTCATTCTGTGCCCCTGGAAGACTATAACATGTGATTATGACATTTCCTGGGTAATTTCATGTACTATGTGTTTTATTTTTACTGCTCTATCGATCTTTTGTCAGCTCAGTGAAGTTTCATAATTTCCTTAAGGGTAGTTTTAAAAAATCGGAAACTGTTACAAAAACGTTTGTGAATTTCAGTTTATTTTATGCTAGCTATAGTCTATGATCCAAATGCAGCAGCCTGTTCGCCCTCTATTACCATGGTGATAATTTACTGTCTCAAGTTGCACGAAACGTTTTACCATGCCCCTCAGGACTTATGTTGCCTTACAAACAGTGTAAAAGTCATATATTCACCTATTAACAAACCTGGCAAAATGCTTCTTCCGATAATTGGTTTATATCAAACTCATGTCTCTTGTTCAAAATTAGATTTGGAAGAAGAATATTTTGTCGGGCATTGGTCTCTAGCATGATCAGTATAGATATGTCTTCTGTGAAAACTACAGGCTAATTTTATAGTGGCATCAACTAGTACTGTCATAACTTGATGCCGGCCTCGATGGCTCAGTTGCACGCGCGTCCGACTGGGGACCAGGAGGTCGCGGGTTCGACCCCCGCCGAGGTCGGCAACATTCTTTCGTGGAGATTGATCATGAAATATTTTCTACGGTCATTCTCTCCCTTCCGCTGATTCAAGAAGGACAGTTGTCAGTTTCTGGTGAAAGAATGTGCACAATACTGGTTAACCGCTTAGAGGACTAAGCCTGTCCAGTAAACGTGTGGTTAGGTAAACTGACCGCGCTCGACATGACCCCATTGGGTTGACTAGGCTCTAAAACCTCATCACAAACAAATCATAACTTGAACATTCAGCCTGCAGGAGCGGAGATAGTTGTTTCTGAGCGATCCTTGTTGTACCTATTGTTAAAAGTCTGTATATGTTACGCAAACTTCTGTATGAAAAGAAGGAAATTGCCAGGAATTGTCTTGGCAAACCAAATAATGGTTGATAACATTGTTTCCCTGTTTAACGGCACGACGGTGGGTCGGTCCTCAGACTAAATGACGGCTGCCTCCTCGGTTTCAGCTGATCGGAACCCGACTATCTATGATTATGTCGGGCTTATCGTGGTTCTGTTTGTGGTTTTGTGTTTAGACATTCCATACCAACTTTGGATTGCTAATTTGAGCCTAAATCGACCTTCACCGATCGGGGTGAAACTGATGACAGACGAAAGGTCTGTACCAATGACTCACTGGGCCAGATCGCCATTGAGCCCTTTGCTTTGTTTCATCATGTTGTTTTTTTTATCAAATGTGTTTCACTGTGAAGTTTCACTGGTGTAGTAGAGGACCACTATGCGGACCGTACATATATTTATATATTTGTAATTGGAGCTGCATCAGAATCAAAGGTGAGAATTCGTGCGAGTTAAACTGGTTTAAGCCCCCCCCCCCCCCCTCACACACACTCCCCTCCCCACCCCACTCTACGTAGTTTTCCTACGGAACGTCCTGTTGCAGATCATTCTTTATGCGTCTGTGGTTTAATATGCGGCGTTTGTTTGGTCTATGTTTATTCTTCATCTCTCCTTCTTTTGGTACTTCGGGAGCGCTGTGCTTTGTGATTGTGGCATTTCCTGTGTATCTTTACTTATACTTTTCATTAGTTTTCTGGATAATCTTAAAACCAGGTCCAAAACACATTCACGGTATAGGCTACATTGAACATCTTTTTGAAATCCAGTTTAATTTAACCCTTGTCCTGCTGAACCCGGATATAAACTGCCTTTGCAAATAGTGTAGATCAAGATCAGTTGGCTTCTGAAGAAGCCAACTGATCTGGATCTGCACTGTTTGCCATTAAGTATGTGAATTTATAACAACAATTCAGATCAAGTAATCTGATTGGCTGAAAATTAGAAGTAGGCGTGGCATCTTAATTTATTCAGCAGGACAAGGGTTAAAGAGTAGTATGCTATTTGAGTTTGACTTCCTACACTAGTGTTCACATTAAGGTAACTCCAATGTTACCTACATTACCTGAGGCAGCTGAATACGTTCAGGGCTGTTTTATGTCTTAAGCATTCGATTCTTCTTTACTTCACTTAATAAGTACTTTAATCTTTCGGTCATTGGGGTACCACTGATAACTTTGAAATTGTTTCTCTACATCCTGATCTGTCTTTAAATGCCCTTTGCGAGTAGAAACTGAGTTTTTATTCTTTATTATTATGGATATCAATGGCTTCTCGGGTTCGCTTGCGCACCTCCGCATTGGTGATGAGGGCTAAGTACGAGATGTCTAGTAGTGTGTGGTAACCATCTCATTTCCAATGCTGGGATTCTTTCCTCATGTTCTACTGTCAAAGTCAGAGTCTCACAAGTGTATAGGAACGTGCATTTAACTACAGAGCGCACCAGCTTAACTCGAGTTTGGAAAGGAGTCTGATGTTCTTGACATGCCATAGCTCTTTTCGGTTAGCTAGGGTTGCAGTTATCTATGTTATCCTGGACAGAATATCTGGTTTAAACCCGTCATCAGATGTAATGGCTCTTAGGTATTTAAAATTCTTTAATTATTTAAGCCTGTTGCCATTCACACTGATATCAGATACATCTGGATTCCTCGTCCTCACGTTTGTCTTCTCTGTCCCGATTTCCATTTTGTAGACCTTAGTGGTTTGTCGAGACGATCTTACTATATACAGTCGACTCTCGTTATCTCGAATTCCAATGGACTCACTGAAATACTTCGAGATATCCGTACCTCGACATATCAGAGTTGAGAGAGTGAAGAAAACAATAAATTGAACAACCACATTGAACAAATGAATATGTAATTTGACTCCTGAAGTTAGAAATATATATATAAAATAATATGGAAAAGATGAGAAATTGCTCCTTAGGAGCAATTTCTCCTCTTTTCCACATTATTGTGTTACCTGTTGTCATAGTTTCATGTTAAAACAGGGACCAGATTTTCACTTCGAGATATGCGGTAATTCGAGATAAGCGAGTTCGAGATAACGAGGTTCGACTGTATGTTATTGCCTCCAAATACATTTATCTTATTACCTCGAAATAACAATTGGAGGCAACAACATAACAAGCATCTGCAAAATGTTGGTCATGTTTGGATTGATTTATAGACAAGTACGTACGTGCAGCGATATCATGGTGTCATAAGATAATAAGTTAAGACAATGAAATAATATTGCCTCAAGATTAAAGAAAAAAAAAAAGATCGCGCAATCAATGGCACGCCATCGCAAAAATCCCCACGCTCCGTGTTAACTTTGCTCTCGCACACCCTTACCACGTGGGGAGGTCCTGCGTGGAGCAAGTTTGGTTACATTCCGCCAAGTGGTTAGGAGATAGCAGGGGCAGAAGGACGGACAGACGGACGGAGGCGGTCATAATATTCCCATCGCTAAATCGTGGGGATAAGGAAACGAAACACTATATTCCCTTCCGGGGTTCCCTACAATCATCTCAAGTTGTTTCTGTGAAAATAGAAATGAATCCTAACAGTAATTGATCGCGAGAATTTGATTGACAGATAAAATTGATGTCACCCTAGTACGTTGCCATGAATTGATTAAACCATTCTGATTCCGATAAAAAGCTGATAATCTCCACCCTTAAAGCGCCAAAGCACAACTACAGCGGACGACATTCAATTTTTATTATAATTATTACTCTTTTTATTTAAAATAAGTCTAGCCATTTTATGTGAATCGTCTGCTAGGCAGACGATTTCCATGAAATATAATGTCTTATTTTCTCTGCAAAATAGCGACATAAGTTTTAGAATGCCGTCAGCTACAAACTTGCTTAGCGCTTTAACGGTTAACTAATACGATTTTGGATGTCAGACGAACTTGAGATATGCTATATATGGCGTGACAAGATAACATGGCGCGATTTCACGGCTATTCCAATGATATGGATCGCGCCTGGAGAAAAATGGCCGTATAAAAGGTGGCCCCGTATGTGAACATTAATTAGCATCATCCTGCGCGTCACATAATATGTCTGCATATGTCTTTGCTATATGCAAATGTTACATTTAGCTTAAATTGTCGGCACCTTAAACTCCAAACCACAGTTCTTCTAGTTCTCCAAATTTTGAGCACGTCAGCTTGACTACATGGACGCAGGTTTACAATCGTTCCTTAGAAATAAGGTATAACTTAAAGGGAAAGGTGGTGAGAAATAAAGTGTACCTTAAAAGGAAAGGTGATGAAAAATAAGGTGTACCTTTAAGGGAAAGGTGGTGAGAAATAAAGTGTACCTTAAAGGGAAAGGTGGTGAGAAATAAAGTGTACCTTAAAGGGAAAGGTGATGAAAAATAAGGTGTACCTTAAAGGGAAAGGTGGTGAGAAATGAGGTGTACCTTAAAGGGAAAGGTGGCGAGAAATAAGGTGTACCTTAAAGGGAAAGGTGGTGGGAAATAAGGTGTACCTTTAAGGGGAAGGTGGTGAGAAATAAGGTGTACCTTAAAGGGAAAGGTGGTGAGAAATAAAGTGTACCTTAAAGGGAAAGGTGGTGAAAAATAAGGTGTACCTTAAAGGGAAAGGTGGTGAGAAATAAAGTGTACCTTAAAGGGAAAGGTGGTGAGAAATAAGGTGTACCTTAAAGGGAAAGGTGGTGAGAAATAAGGTGTACCTTAAAGGGAAAGGTGGTGAGAAATAAGGTGTATTTTAAAGGGAAAGATGGTGAGAAATACAGTGTACCTTAAAGGGAAAGGTAGTGTTGGTGAAGCATATATCTGATATGAAAGATCTTGACAAACCATTGATTTAGATGCAAATTTGACCAAAATCGGATAAAAATACGAACGTTAATGACGTTTAAATATTTCAAAACCATTATATATAAAACCATTATATACATTATATAATTATGATTTTGTATTGGCTTCGAAAAGAGTACCTTTTTTTGTTAGTCTTGGAAAGATATATATGTATACATAATATAGAATCTCTAGAAACTGATCATAGTATCCCTCAGCTGCCCGGGCTTTGTACGCTTTACCTATGCTCTTAACCCCTATAGATTTGATATAATTAATCTCCACCCTCCCCGTTTGTATGAATCATGCTATGAAATATATATTTGTTTTCCTTGTACATTAATAACTCTTTTTTCCCTTCGTGTCCCGCTTTACTAGACTGCATGTTGTTGATAGCATTATATGCTAATCTAATGTAACTATTCATGATTTCTGTCTCGTATATAACCATCTGCTTACTCCATAAATATGCTTTGGCCATAAATGTTCACAATAGATATTGTATGTATTAGGAGATAGACTAAATAAGCAGTATGCTTTCGTTCAAATCATAATGAGTATTGTGTGCATGTATGACTGTGTTGTAATTTCGATGAAAAAAAAAATGCGTTTAAACCAAAACCATTATCAAGGGCGCCGCTTTTTTGAATATTAAATGAGATTCTGAAAGTTTCAAAATATTACATGAAATCTTTTTTCTAGGAGATAATGTTGTGGTTTTCAAGCAAACCCAATAATCATATAGGGAAGACATAAATACACAAACTAAAAGGTGCATGATTATTGTATATATGTATATAGTTTTTTATAGAGCGCCGCAAGGTACGTCGTAGATTAGTGTATTAGCTAATTGTGTCACCCTCTCAAAATATTGTATTTTAATAAAAATAAAATACTATATTTTATTTAATTAGGGTTTAATGACGCCATAAATTCTCATAAAATAATCAAAATGGCGGCGTCCATAGAAGCAATTTTAAAATCTTCAAGCCCCAATAGCTTTTATATACCACTTGCTTTCTTATTACTCGCTCGAATTTGATCAAATGTCCTTTAAAATGAAAAAATTGTTTATGTCTTTCTCATCACAAAAACATGCCTATATAATTTTGACTCCTTTAAACCCCACTTTTGTATAGTAAAACTGGGGTACATGGGTAAAAATTATTTTTCTTTTCTGCTCAAAAACATAGTTTGTAGGTACTCGTTAGAACCGCCTCACCGAGTGAAAAACAATGAAATTTCCTTTTCAAACGTGACTTTGAATACATAGGAGGATACTTTATACTGAAATGCCATTTTCATATATTAAAGTATTCAACTGAGAAAATATATGTTACGTTGCTTATCCTCCAGAAGCACGTTTTTGATCATTAAAAAGGGATAAGTAAATTCCCTGTCGCTGCATGACATCATTTGCTCACCTCCGAAATAGAGCAACCTCCGATATCCCAATATCCGGTTTCCCTGTGTGTTTAAGGTGTGGTATTTCCTGTGTATCTTTGCTTACATCTTTATACTTAACGTAGTTGCCCTAGAATAAGCATACGGTCTAAAGGCGGCCTCGTGCGGCCTCGTGTTCAAACAGCATCCACGGGACTCGGCAGTTGTTAATGAATGAAAAAAACATGTATTACGACTCCAGTACTCAATTTTAGCTAACCCTAGCATCGGAAAGATATACGATTTATTTCGATATAGGAAGAAAGCCTGGGCAAGGCTGTATATAAAACAACTGTAATAGCAGATACGCATACATTGCATTTCGCGAAAACTTGCTCAGTTGATGCTTAACAAATTCTAAGTATACAAAACCTTGTTTATTCAGGCTTAATGTTTATTTTCTCATGCAAACATGACATCATTAGCGACACCCCGGTTGTTTTCAAGTTTCAAGAGAGAGTTCCCCCGTTTTCCTGTCTGACTTTATTTTTTTTATTATTATTATTATTTTGCACATGTTTTCCATAGCCTTTATTAGAAGGTAAGCACCAAAATATATTCGATTTATGTCCAAAATGGCCGTTACAATAAATCTGTAAGAAAACGTTTGATTGCAAATTTTATGACGCCATTTTAAATGACACATTTTTAATTTACTAGATATCTTTCGGGCGTTCATGCTTATGTTTTGTTTTGTTTTTCAATAAGTATTCGTATAGAACACTATATTGTGCTACATAAGTCTTAAGCATGCATATAGAGGGAAACTGCCACGCATTTCTTCATGTCCATTATTTCAAAACCTTTGTTGACGAACTATACTGGGACCAACGTAATAGCAGACTGAATTTCAGCAAACTAAAATTTTCATTAAAATTCCATGAAATACACGCCGTTTTAAAAACGCGACAAGAATTTTAAGCAGTCAGTGCTGATTAATTTATCGCGAGCTGTATGTACGAGGTGAATGTTATCTACTAGTATATACATGTGTACTATACGCATAATACGAGGGTCCTGCAAAAAGTTTTGTCACTGGGTTCGGATTACTTCAGTGCTACGTTTTATCAAACATATTTTATTGCAAATCAAAGTATTCTCTTTTTACTGAAACACATTTTTGTAACCTTTTTACCCAGTCGCGAAAAGCAGACAAATAGTCTTCTTTTAATATCTGTTGGAAACACTGATAAATAGCGCTGCCAAGAGAACTTCTAGACGTATACTTATTTCCAGAAAGCATTTTCTTAAGCCTTGGAAATAAAAAGAAGTCACAGGGACTCAGGTCAGGTGAATAAGGTGGATGGTTTAAAACTTTCACCTTTTCAGAAGCCAAAAAAGACTTAACAACCTCACACATATGAGAGGAGGCGTTGTCATGTAAAAGGTGGACTCCTGGCTATCCTTTGCTCGGTCGTTTCTTATTGTAAAACTCTTTTACTTTCTTCAGTACAGAATTCTTGTAGAATCGGCCAGTGACTGTATGACTAGATGGACAAGGCACTTGAACGACTGGCCCACTTGAATTAAAGAAAATTGCATACAACATTTTCGCTTCCTTTGCCCATTATCAGCCCTTATTTGTGGCTCAAAAATGTGCATCCAGGTTTCATCAGCTGTTAGCAAGTTAGAAATAACCCGACTATTATAGCCTTTATATGTTTCCAAAAGTTCCCGGGCACAATTAAGGCGTTGTGTATGTTGCTCCTCAGTGAATAAACGAGGTACCCACCTAGCGCAAACCTTTCTCAGGTCCAAACGCTTTTTCAGAATTGTTTGCACACTGCCTTCTGATATTGCACACTGCCTTCTGATATGCTAGTACAACTAGCTATATCTTTGACAGATAATCGCGCATCCTGACCACAATCTTTACAGCAGCGACGTTAGCCTTGGTAACAGAGGTTTTATGCCTTCCAAGACGGGTATCATCTTCAACAGAAAATTTCTTTAAAAGCTTTAATCCACCCGGAAACTGTGCGCATTGAAATGGTCTGAGGTCCATATATACCACATAATTCATTAAATATCTGCTTTGAATCTATATTAAGCCTAATGCGGCATTTAATATAGCTACGAATTTCAGTCTTCTGGTCCATGTTCCATTGTAACAAGTAAATTGGTCAATGTATATGACTGCATCTATTTCAATTTGAAATAACTCGGTCAGTTGGAAAGCAATTTGCAGGAAATAAACGCGTATCGTTAGCTATTCAACACACCATTCAAGGGCAGTGAAGCATTTGAAAATATAACTAGGATAAAACAAAGGAAGCCTATTAGTGACAGAACTTTTTTGCACGACCCTCGTAGAACTTTACAATTGCTTGGCAAAACTCTAAACTACATGTAGTATCATAAAAATTCATGCGTTTCTCCAAAATGCAATTAGTTTCGCATTGCTATAAAGCGGTGTTGTATGAGTCAATATCCAAGCTTTATATATACAAAAAAAAACTCAGCCGTGTATCTTACCGATTGTAGGGTTACTTCTTTTGTTTCTTTGTTGTTTTTTTTTGTTTTTTTTTTTTGTTTTGTTTTGTTTGTTTGTTTGTTTGTTTGTTGTTGTTGTTTTTTTTTTTTTGGGGGGGGGGTTGTTTTTTGTTTGTTTTTTTTTTGTTTTGTTTTTTTGTTTTGTTTTTTTTGCAAGATACAGGAATTGAGAATCCCTACTGATGGGTGATCCCAGTAACAGATTGCTCAAAGCTGACTCATTTAGTGTCTTCTGTCATAAATTGACACTTATCCTGGACACACATTAGTTCAGGAGCACTTGATAAGATTATGTAAGATAACGTTGCTAGATAAGAACATCTCAGAACTAAAACATAGAATATAAAAGAAACAGTTAAGATGTGTCATTAGAGACTGCTCTTTATCGCATATATGGAAAACGAAGATCCCTGTCTCTCTCTGCATCTGATCAAGACAGAACAGACCAGAAATGAACCAGCACACGACAAAACCTAAAATAAGACCTGCGTCACCAGCAAAGACTCTGATCAGCCTGTACATCCACCCAGTACGACAAGGGTTCTCGTTTATCCCTCTTTGGATATCCTGAAGGCTGTAGAAGGCACGTGCGATCAGCGAATGCTCAGATCAGACTGCGCGGATGCGCAGTCTGATCTGAGCTTTCGCTGGTTGCACAAGTCTTATGGTGGGATTTGTCGTGCGCTGGCTCAATTGTATTTACATCTCATGTACTGGTCGCATCACCAAAACGTTATAATAGGAGTCTCAATGTGAGACAACATACCTTATGACCACATGAAGAGACTTTGGATCTAAAATCCCCTCAGTGGAGATTCATATCAGACTGCGCGAATGCGCAAGCTGATTTGGATCTTCTCCGAGCGCACATGTCCGATGGTATTTTTGATGTTGTGGCTCAATAGTAGTTATAGTAGTAATAGTAGTATAGTAATAGTAGTAGTAGTAGTAGTAGTAGCGAAAGCACTAGTGGAAGTAATAGTAGCAGTAGTACTAGCAGTTGTAGTAGTAGAAGTAGTAGTAGTAGTAGTAGTGGTGGTAGCAGTAGTAGTATAAGTAGTAGTAGTAGTAGCGGTAGTAGTAGTAGTAGTAGCAGTAATAGTAGTAATAGTAATAGCAGTAGTAGTAATAGTAGTAGTAGTAGTAACAGTAGTAATAGTAATAGCAGTAGTAGTAGCAGTAGTAGTAGTAGTGGTTGTAGTAGCAGTAGTAGTAGAAGTAGCAGTAGTAGTAGCAGTAGAAGCATTAATAGTAGTTTGATAAGAACCAAAATAAATGTTTAACCACTTTTCTCTGAAACGCAGTATAGGAAAAGGTGTCTTCGAAAATCGCTGATTACTATAGAACATCAAGAGAACAGGAATACCCCTGAAACCATTTTTTACACAGAATTCAATTCGCATTTGCTTAAATACCCCCTTTCTCTCGACACGCTACGTTTTCTCGTTCCTTTTTTCTGCCTATATAATAAAGAATAAACTTAGTATGTATAAAAAGGAATATTTTTGGCTGATTTAGTACCTTGACTTATAAATTGACACTTAAATGCTCATAATAATGATTCACCGTCCGAATAGACAGGCACCTTATGGCATATGTGACCAGCATGGACCCAGTTGATGTAACTAATAGAATATTTCAAGACGTCCTGTAATATAAGCGGCTAGTGGATACTCTGATCAAACTGCGCGAATGCACAGGCTGTTCAGAGTTTACGTTGGTCGCATATGCCACAATGTTGTGCATTATTTGGAGAGGCTTATTTATAACAATATGAATAATAGGATTGTAAGAGAAGATCCTAGTTCTTTCAGTTAATAGCTTTCACGAGCTTTCCCGAGCACTTGATCAGATTATTCTTGAAAGATTACACTGACAGTTAAGTATATCTCATACCTAAAACAAAGAATAAAACATCAGTTAACTTTTTCACTGCCACAGGCGATAATAACAGGCTTTTGCAAACAGCATAGATCCAGATGAGACGGCTCAATGAGCCGTCTCATCTGGATCTACGCTGTTTGACATTCAATCTTTCAACTTTACATATGAACGTCTTTCAAAACGATAGTTTGTTAAAATAAAATAAAAAGCAGACAACAAATGTCGTCTGAAATTTGGCGCCGAAAGAGTTACATGTAAGAGCACTGGATATACTTGGCAGATTTTTTCTCCATTTCTGCCAAGGGAGACATTTTTGTGACTTCATGATTTTTTTCTGGCCGTTCCAAGGCGGTTCCTCTATTTCAGTTCTTCTTTGTTCGTGCGTCTGTGGATTCATATGTGGCATTTTTTTTTTTTTTTTTTTTTTTTTTTTGTCCTTACTCGCTACTCACCTCTCCTTCATTCGGTGCCTCGGGAGGGCTGTGCTTCGTGAGTGTGGCATTTCCTGGGTGTCTTCACATATTTTTGTGACTATACTGAAGGTTAAGCCCTTTCTAAAGTAAACCGTCTTTGGAGGGGAGTGGAGCGCGGGGCCTACATCACGAAAACATACCTATATAATTTTGACCCCCTTAAACCCCACTTTTATATAGTAAAACTGGGGTTTACAGGGGTATACATTATTTTTCTCATTTCTGCTCAAAAACATAGATTGTGGGTACTCGTTAGAACCGCCTCGCCGAGGCGGTTCTAACGAGTACCCACAATCTATGTTTTGAGCAGATATGTGAAAAAATATCAGAGTTTTATCTGAAAATTTTCAGTTTTTGGAGGTGAGATTTTCAATTTATATTTGAATAGGCGTGTTTTCGTAATGAGAGTAAACTTAGCACCCAGCAAGGGACAATGTATTTTCACTGTAGCATATGAAAAAAGCTTTCGCTGGCCAGTTACAGGTTTGTTGGAGGCACAGCGTGAGACAACGTATTTTCTGACGTGTGTCCAACAAGGACAGAAATCAGCCTGTGCATCCGCGCAGCCTGATCAGAGTCTTCGTTGTCTACATGGAAATTTAGCATCCTTGGCTATCAAAATGCGTAAAATGAAGATCCTGATCAGACTGATTTTATTTGATTTTAGCTATACTTCACTATTTTAACCTATCATCTTTGCTTCTTTCTGTCTGCTACAAACAGACGCTGCGCAGACCTGACTAAAATGTCCGCGAGGGCAAATGGCAGTATTTTACTAGTATAGCTCTAACTTAGTGGTAGCTAATCTTTGCAAACTGGGCCAGGCATTGTGTCGTAATTAACATAAATGTTTGGTATGAAAGGTATTGGCAAACAAGGCAGACCCAGATCAGCCCGTTTTTGATCAGCGTCTTCACTGTTTGCTGTTTCAACTGCAGACATGTCTGTATGTTTTAACCTCATGTCAGTGACAGCAGTTTGTATGTATGTCCAAACTTTTTAGGGCTTTTACGACATCACGAAAACATGCCTATATAATTTTGACCCCCTTAAACCCCACTTTTATACAGTAAAACTGGGGTTTACAGGGGTATACATTATTTTTCTTATTTCCGCTCAAAAAATAAGATTGTGGTATTCGTTAGAACCGCCTCTGCGAGGCGGTTCTAACGAGTACCCACAATCTATGTTTTGAGCAGAAATATGAAAAATATTTGAATTTTTTGTCTGAATTTTTTTAATTTTTTGGTGATTAACTTTTCAGTATATTTGAATAGGCTTGTTTTCGTAATGAATGATATGCTGATGCTTATAATTATGTATGTGTGTATGTTTCATTTTTATTTTATTTTTTTCTTCTTCTTTCTTGTGTGTTTAAATCTTCTCATTAGTTTTATCCCATCTTTTCACACTAATGTGTTCCTGAGGGGCTTTCTTAATTTGAAATAGACTTTGAAACTTTATTTAGAGTTATATAGCATCACGAAAACATGCCTATGTAATTTTGACCACCTTAAACCCCACTTTTATATAGTCAAACTGGGGTTTGCAGGGGTATACATTATTGTTCTTATTTCTGCTCAAAAACATTGGTTGTGGGTACTCGTTAGAACTGCCTCATCGAGGCAGTTCAAACGAGTACCTACAATCTATGTTGGAAGCAGAAATATGAAAATATCAGAATTTTTCATCTGAAAATTTTCTTTTTTTGGTGGTGAAGGTCTCAATATATTTGAATAGGCATGTTTTCGTAATGGATAGACAGACTGGGAGAATGCTCAGTGTAATCGGCATATTGGCTCGGCGCACATGTCCAAAGGTACGTTTTCTGCCATTGCGGCCCATTGAGATAAGACTGTATGGGTGTGCAAAATAATGTGTATACCTTGTTTGTTTACATATGCTATATGGCACCCTTTTTTCATGGTACAAGCAATCAAAACAAGGTCACACATTTTAATAATTAATGCTAAATCTATATCCCGCGATAGCTCAGTTGGTAGAGCGGAGGACTGTAGTTGTGAGAATTGACATCCTTAGGTCGCTGGTTCGAATCCGGCTCGCGGGAGTTTTTTACTTTAAAGTTTAGTTCGTTCGTCTAGATTGATTTCATTTGAGAGATTTTTAGTGGGTTGATTTTTTATAAAGCAGTTTTGAGTAGTATAAATCTTGTTTAGATATAACGCTATAAATATTCCTAGCAGATTTGTATGGAATGCGAAAAAAAAGACTTTTCATGGGAATTATAAGATCAGACTCAGGACAGACATTCAGCTGATTAAAGCGATATGTTAATCATAGTATTCCTCAGTGTGCCTACTTTCTTCTCCCATTGAGCCTTTCTGTAATATCTTGATAGTTCAGCCAGTTTGCTGATTGAAACATTATTAAGCCATTACAAAAACACGCCTATTCAAATAGTTTCAAAAATTCACCACCAAAAACTGAAAATTGTCAGATAAAAAAAAAATCTCATAATTTTCATATTTCTGCTCAAAATATAGATTATGGGTACTCATTAGAACCGACTCGACGAGGAATAAGAAAAATAATATAAACCCCTATAAACCCCAGTTTTACTATACAAAAGTAGGATTTAAGGGGGTCAAAATTATATAGACATGTTTTCGTGATGATAAATGATCATTGCATAAGAAAAGAAATTGGAGCAGCAATGTGAGAAAAGATACCCTCTGACAAGTGGGTCCAGTTAAAGACTTTTTACGTTACGCATTACGAAAACATGCCTATTCAAATATACTGAAAATTTTACCACCAAAAAAATGAAAATTTTCAGATAACAAAAAAAAAACTGATATTTTTCATAGTTCTGCTCAAAACATAGACTGTAGGTACTCGGTAGAACCGCCTCAGCGAGGCGGTTCTAATGAGTACCCACAATCTATGTTTTTGAGCAGAAATAAGGGAAATAATGTATACCCCTGTAAACCCCAGTTTTTCTATATAAAAGTGCGGTTTAAGGAAATTGGAGTCAAAATTAAATAGGCGTGTTTTGTGATGGGCTAACCGTATATCGACGAGATCTGATGTGCAAATTGACCTGTACCTTGTTTGACCGCATATGCCTAAGACTCCTTTTTCATGATGTAAGTCATCATAAATAGATCATACATATTAATAAATCACAGGTTTAATTCCCGCGATAGCTCAGTTGGTAGAGCGGAGGACTGTAGTTGTGAGAATTGACATCCTTAGGTCGCTGGTTCGAATCCGGCTCGCGGGAGTTCTTTTAGTAATTATTACTATTTATATCTTGCGGTTCCTTTTTAATTATTTAAAATGTCAGTTGTTTGATGAAGCAAATGTTATTCCAAATTTGATGATTTTGGTGGGTTGATTGTACTAAATGGATAGCACTAAATTTTCGCAGCCTTATACTTCAAGCAATTTTTATCAAATATTTGTTACCTCAAATCCTCAACTATATTTCCGGTTTGGTGATTTGGTGGGTTTATGGTTCTACATGTATCTCATTAAATGTTGAGTCAAATACTTACAAAACATTCACGAATTTGTCGTCTGGTGAGTTTGCCTTTCGGGTGCGAAAGTGTACTTTTAGAAAAATAATGTTTACTAATAAGTGCCTAATTAATGTAAATGAGTCCAGGGAATAAGCGTTTAACCCTTGTCCTGCTGAATAAATTAAGATGCCACTCCCATTTCTAATTTTCAGGCAATCAGATTACTTGATCAAGATTGTTGATATAAATTCACATACTTAATGGCAAACAGTGCAGATCCAGATCAGTTGGCTTCTTTAGAAGCCAACTGATCTGGATCTACACTGTTTGCAAAACAGGATATATCCGGGTTCAGCAGGACAAGGGTTAAAATATTTATACCCGTCGACTTCGCTCCATTTTCCAATGAATATCTCAAACAAGGAAAAATGTGATTTGCATGGAAATTATTCTCAGCGTGGCTTACTTTATCCAAGAAACTTATGACTACACTCGGAATACATATGCGGGCAAAAACAGTCAAACCCCTTTATTCCGATACTCGATACAGCGACAAAAGATTTATAATGATAATATGACTGGAACGAAACCTTCGCTTAAGAGGTGACGGTTAACCAGAAATAATGCAAGAATATTGGATTTATCGTCATAGAACATATGTTTGGGATATTTGTAAGAATCGCGTCAGTGAGGCGATTCTAACAAATATCCAAAACATACGTTCTGTGAGGAAACATATGTATAAAACCAGCCATTTCTTACATAGCATTCCGCTGCGTTTAAGACTTAACAACAGCAACTTCATTCTAGTGACGAAATGCTGTCGATATAAAGACGGTCCATTGTATTAGAGACCCGGATGAAATAGTTCTTAAGGAGCAGTTTGATCAGGGTCTATACACCTGGGCCCAGTTGTCAAAGCGTCGTTAGCTTAACGAGCTCGTTAGTGATCAAAATGTTAGTATAATATTTAATTCACAGGTATTTTTGCTGAAAAAATGTGAGTAGCTTTGCAAAAGCTACTCACATTTTTTTCAGCTAAAATATTAGCTTGTTTACCATATTTAATGATCAAGTTTTAACGATATGTTAACTAACGACGTCGTTAGTTTTGAACAACTGGGCCCTGATATTCAGTGAGCAATTTAGTCATTTTAGTCATCTCACCAGGCAGTCAGACGGACTGGTTAAAATTTTACAATAAATACGGTAAAGAGATCAGGTGTGTGAACATGCATGAGCCTCAAAGTAAAAATATATACTTTCGGACATGTGCACCCAGCGAAGATTCAGATCAGCCTGCGCATTTGCACAGTCTGATCAGAATCTTCGCTAGACTTTAGAATCTGTCCGCACTAATTACTGACTTCAGCATGTGAGTCTGCCCATCCACTCTTCCACTCTTCACTGGACGCATTGTGGATTACCAAGGATGCAACGTGTCTTGAAATCAACAACCGATCGAGACATTGGATGCGCAGGCTGATTTGAATCTTTTTTGGGCGCGCATGTCGGAAGCTACGTTTTCTTACATAACGACTCGTATAGTGGATACTAACACGAGCCACATCAAACGTAAATACATCTTACATTACGAAAACACGACTATTCAAAGATATAGAACATAAAATAAGAAAAATAATATATACCCCTGTAAACCCCAGTTTTACTATATAAAAGTGGGATTTAAGGGGATCAAAATTATATAGGCATGTTATCATGATGAAAGCATCCACAGTCTCAGCAGAGCTCGACTGTTTTAGTGTCCTATGATTCTGTAAGAAGAGGGAAAAACATTGAGGATTCCGCTTATGCTAAATAACATTTTGTTTGAATGATATATTCTAAAGTAAATACCCTATTTACCCTGAATATTCGGACAGAGAGACATGCGCAAACAGTGTAGACACAGATTAGACGCCGCGTTCTGCGACGTATAATCAGGGTCTACACTGTTTGCAAAACATCCAGCAATTTTTTGACACATCGGCCTGTAGTTCATGTAAAATTCAATTATTTAACTTTTAGTAGAAGTATGGTAAACAGTGAGGGTATCCGAATACTTTGGACTAATATGATTCGCTGAGTGTTGGAATGCTGTAAGCAACCAATTCCTAAATGTATCTATTCTAAACTTGGATCAAACTCAGTTGTCTGCCCGGAGATGTTGCAAGAAGTGTTGTGCAGGAACCAATTTGAGCGAAAAGCCAAGCTTTATTTTTTGTGAAAATACAGTAAAACAAAGCACTAATTTTCATCTGACAATTTAACCTACACAGTGGTTAAGCTTAAAATGTATATGACACGACACACGCAATGATAAATAATGGCCAGGATGGACCCAGGTCCACAGACTGATCCGACTGAGTGCTGGTCGCATACGTCATAGGTCGTTTTCGGTTTGGAGAGGACCAATTGTCCCTTAATATTCTGCTTACCCCATTTAAACCTAGTGGACTCATCTACTTCTCTCTCTGGACTGGTTCATTACCAATTTAACTGGAATCCGGTTTGTTTATTGGGATTATCATTTATTATAAAAAATTTGTACCAAATGCAAACAGTGTAGACCCTGATTGGATGCCGCGACACGCGGCATCCAATCAGGGTATACAATGTTTAGCAATGCGCCTTTAATGGGACGTAAGGCATAAATGGGTTTAAATGAGGCATCTATGGCTTGCTGTCTGTATAATATCTGTGTTATAGTTCACATTATTTTTGCTTTCTTTCTTCTTTCTTTCTTTCTGTCTTGTGTTTGTTTGTTTGTTTGTTTGTTTGTTTTTGTTTAGTGCAGATTATATTTCATTTCCTTTGGGATCACTGGGCCCATTGTGGTATATTTGAAAAATGGATTTCTGTTCATGTATACACGCTAGAGGGCGTAAGCAGTGTTGCAAACCTCATCACTGCTTATGAAGAGTCTCAATAAAACCGAGACTCCCATTTTCTAATCCGTAGTGTGTTCTTTGTTTCCAAAGGCAATCTTTTTGACGTTTATTTATTTGTTTGTTTGTTTGTTTGTTTGTTTTTAACGGAAATAGCATTTACATAAGAAACATGTGAGATTTGTAGTTTTATGCTTCCATTTACAACTGCATCTCTAAAACAAAGGTAGAATAGACAGACAGATCATTTGAAATTATTTCTAACTGAAAACTCCTCAGGAATATAAGTCTAAGTCGTAAACAAGTTTTCAAGGTTTCTCCAGTACTACCTTTCGATTAATCACACAAGAAGCCTATAAAAGACACTTCCTGGATTTCAATGTTTTCTTCTTAAGTTATTTAACGCTTGTCATGCTGAATAAATTAGGATACCACACCCACTTCTAATTTCCAGCCAATCAGATTACTTGATCCGGGTTTTTGATAGAAATTCACATATTTAATGACAAACAGTGCAGATCCAGATCAGTTGGCTTCTTCAGAAGCCAACTGATCTGGATCTACACTGTTTGCTAAGACAGGGCATGTTGTGTTCAGCAAGAGAAGGGTTAGCCAGTTTACGATGTGTTAAATTAGTTGCTTCGAGAGCGAATGTCATTTCAAACGTCTCATTTGTTTGGCTTCCAACCAAGCAGTAGAATCTGGAAGAAATTCTTTGTTGGTTATAGACTAGCAAATTAACTTGGATACTGTTCCAAAATTCTGGCAACTTTTCAATAATTTCGCCATCATTAGGTACTAGAATTTGTTTTGTACGAAATGTATATTCAGTGAACCTTGTTACAACGATAGTAGTTGTTCCCAAAGACGTTGCTATTAAAATGAATTTGCTGCTGTAAAGAACCCGTAATGAGCAGAATGATATTTAGGAAAGGCCGTATGGTATTTTTATTTCCATAAAGAACACATGTTTTTATATTTGTTAGAATTGCCTCAATGAGGCGATTCCAACAAATATCAAAACCATATATTTCTTGGGGTATTACATACAACGTTCTTGCATAATTTCTAATTAACTGTCACCTACCTCTTGAGCGAAGGTTTCGTGCCATTCAAATTATCATTATAACGAATTGTGTCGTTGTATCGAGTGTTGGTATAAATGGATTGACTGTATCAGCATGTATCTTTGTTTCTAACGCAACAATCAATTTCTATAATTTGGGTACAATTGGCAGCAAGACAAAGCTAGTGTGTTTGTAGCAGGACTAAAACTGAAATGATTCTTGTTACATTCGCGCAATCTAATCAGGGTCTTCGTTGTCCGCTTGAAGAAACTTTCCATCCTTTGCTATACAAATTGCGCCCAGTGAAGATTCAGATCAGACTCCTGCACGATAGGCTGATCGGAATCTTCGCCGGACGCACATGTTCGAAGGCATCACGAAAACATGCCTATATAATTTTGACCCCCTTACAGAGGTATACATTATATTTCTTACTTCTGCTCAAAAACGTAGATTGTGGGTACTCGTTAGAACCGCCTCGTCGAATGTTATGACCATGCTATTCAGTTATATGAGAACAGACCCATCTGATCTCTCCCATTTTCATACTTGGCGAAAAGCATTTTATATTTTAATGCCAATAAAATACTTGTAGGATCTGAATAGTCTTTTCATTATACATGTACTGTTGCAATAAGTAGAGTTAAAAACAAACTATAAGATTGCAATTCATTATTGCACGCATGGGGGACATTAATTACATGGTATTTTCTTTTCATTCAAAACATGTCAACTGACATACCGTTTACTACCTCTCATAAATATTTGCTCATCTTCTGTTTATACTCGTTATGTTTTTCTTATTTTCTTTTCTTTTTTCCGTTCGCTTTGAGAAACGTGGTATAATTTTGAGCTTCAATGATAAGGCCTGTCTTGGGGGGTGGGGGAAGGGGGAGCTCGGTTTTATATTGAGTGTTTTGGTTTTCCAGGCGAACAATGACGGAGAATTATTCTTCAAATTTGCGTTAACCCATTTATACCGAGTGGACTTTTCTACCTTAATTTAACTCTTTGGACAGGTCCATATCCTATATAAGGGGTGTCTTGTTAGTTTTTATTATTATCATGTTTTGTAGAAATTTCTGTGTTTAATGCGTACGGTATAGCCCCTGATCAGACGCCGCATTCTGTGGTGTCTGATCTGGGTCTACACTGTTTACCAATGGCCCTTTTATTGGAGTTAGGCTAAAAGGGTTAAATCCCTTTTCCATCACGCCGCTCTGTTGCATATACATTTTTGTAATGACCATCAAGAAACCGATTAACCTGATTGTTCAACAATACGTTTATATGTGCATGGTGTAGATTTTGTTGACTAGACGGGTTTATCATGTGATCACCAATGTAAAACACACACACACACACACACACACACACACACACACACACACACACAAAACACCTGAAACATATACAACACTCAGGAATGCCAAAGGCTTTGAGATAAGACACTTTTTCGAAAGACAGAACTACATCTCCTGAGAACACATCACGAAAACATGCCTATATAATTTTGACCCCCTCAAACCCCACTTTTATATAGTAAAACTGGGGTTTACAGGGGTATACATTATTTTTCTTATTTCTGCTAAAAAACATAGATTGTGGGTACTCGTTAGAACCGCCTCGCCGAGGCGGTTCTAATGAGTACCCACAATCTATGTTTTAAGCAGAAATATTAAAAATATCGGAGTTTTTTATCTGAAAATTTTCAGTTTTTTGGAGATGAAATTTTCTACATTTTGGAATAGGCGTGTTTTCGTAATGAGTGACAAAAATTGCATAAGAAAACTGCAACTGGTCCAAAAGTTAACCCATTAATGCCTGGTGACTCTTCCACCGCTGTCGTTGGACGGGTTCATTTTCAATTCAATGGGTTTCTGATTTGTTTTGTAGTTCCATCATTTATTATAGAAATTCAAGTGCTTCATGTAAAGAGTGTTAACCCTGATCAGGCGCCACGTTCTGCGGAGTTTGATCTGGGTCTACCTGTTTGGACATGTCCCTTTAATGCGACGCTAGGCATAAATGACATAAAACTTTTTAAGCTATTAAATATGTAACATATAAACACCTGAAAAGAAAATGTTCAATGTACAACATTAATATTCATGAAGACTTTATGACATCCTGAGGGGATTTATTTCTTGAACATGTTAAATTTGTGAAATATAAAAAGAAAAGGTTAGCTATCGTTCATGTCATTACGAAAACATGCCTATTCAAATATATAGAAAATTTTACCTCCAAAAACTGAAAATTTTCAGATAAAAAACTCTGATATTTTTCATTTTTCTGCTCAAAACATAGATTGTACTCGTTAGAACCGCCTTTAAGCAGAAATAAGAAAAATAATGTATACCCCTGTAAACCCCAGATTTACTATATAAAAGTGGGGTTTAAGGGGGTCGAAATTATATAGGCATGTTTTCGTGATGTAAACGCTGATGCTAATGCTAACGCTAATGCTAAGATGTTATCTGTCGTTCATATTCATTTCAGATGATCGATTGCCAAAGAAAGTTTATAAGGTTAACATGAAAATGACACTCAAAAACTTTTCCAAGATAGACAGAAAACCATTATAAGGATACCCTGAATACTTAATCTTAACCATTGTTCATGTTTACACTTCGGCTGCTGGGTAAACATTGCAGAAGTCGACATTTTTTCAATATTTTCTTAAATTTCCTAGAAAGTAGGCTTTGAGGTTAAATGCAAAGTGATGAAATGACAACGCCTATTTTCTGGGGGAAAAAATATCACCAACTTTTCGTCTGCAGCAAGTTTTGCCCAGCAGCCAATGTGTTAACTTGAACGATGGTAAAGGGTTAAAGTCCTTCTGGGAAGTATTCGGGGTGTTTTTATAAAGGTTATCTGTCTATTTTGGAAGCGTTTATTTATTTATTATTTTTTTTTTATTTATTATTTTTGCGGGGGGGAGGGGGAGGGGTGAGTTGGGGGTCATTCTCAAGTTTACCTTATAAAATTATAAAATTTCTTTGGCAATCGATCATCTGTAAACCGTATCACATGTTCGGCTCATCTTAAAGGTGCCTGCTTCCGAAGAGAATAAACGCTTGTCATTACGAAAACACACCTATTCAAATATATTGAACATTTTACAACCAAAAAAGGAAAATTTTAGATAAAAAAAATTTGAAATTTTTCATATTTCTGCTCAAAACACAGATTGTGGGTACTCGTGAAAACCTTCTCGGCGAGGCGGTTCTAATGAGTTCCCGCCATCTATGTTTTTTTAGCAAAATAAGAAAAATTATGTATACCCTTGTAATCTCCAGTTTACTATATAAAAGTGGGGTTTAAGGGGGTCAAAATTATATAGACGTGTGTTTGTGATGCATTTCTGCCCTCTCAAGGGCTTTTCTATCTGGTACCTATCATCGGGCTGCTTGCGTGGAAGTGGTTCATCGTTCTGCTATGATGCTGGAGGATTGTCCGTCGCTCTCTCTCTCGCTCTCTCTCTCTCTCTCCGGGTACTGAGTCGATCTCAATCCGATCATTATCTGTGGCAAAGAAAAGGACAGCCCCCTCCACCCCACCCCCCCCCGCCCCCCACCCACACCCACACCATACCGCATATGGGAAGGGATACATATATTTCCATGCCAGTTCGTTAGGAGGCTTATCCATTCCCATTTAAATAAATTGTCTTCCATTCATAGCCACCAAACGCCTCCATCGAACTGATTGTCTTGTTGCGAATAATTAGTATTTTGCAGTCTTGAGTTTTGTCTTTAAAGCCGGAACACCCGAGAGACACGACAGCATTCAATATCTTATTCCACGAGAAATATAAAGCTCGTGTTAGGAGGTGCCATTAATCATCAAGAAAGACGAAAGAAATACAGGAGAATTAAATAAAATTATATTGATTCAACTGTTGCTGTGAGTTGACATACATCAGGAATGCAGCGTCTAACGTTTACTATTAAAGTGCAAAAAAAAAAAAAAAAAAAACAGACGTAGAACTTCGAAGGAAGTAGGGAATGGGAATGGAAGATGGAAGAAAGGTTAAGGACACAGACAAATACTTGTACTGAATTGTTAACATATTTAATCCTTAAAGGGGTATGCCAGTTTGTAACAGACGATATTCTAAAATTGATTTTGTGCTTCGTGGTTTCCTAGGTTTCTTCACTTATATATTTGTTATTTTTCAGAGAGAAAAGTCTTGACATTTTACGTGAATAGTCGCCTAAGCAGACCCTTAAAGAGATAAGCAAATGTGTAGCAGACGAGATTCTATTAGTGATTTTGCTTTTTTTTTTTCAGAGAAAATAATACTCGACATTTCATGTGAATCGTCTGCTGGGCAGACGATTCACATGAAATGTCAAGCCTTATTTACAGTGGAAAATAAAAAAAATATCGAAATGGCGTCTGCTGTAGTTGTGGGCTCATGGCCATTCAAAAATGCAACAAAACAAAAAAAAATGAGCCATCGCACGACAAAACCTACAACAAGACCTGTGTCACCTGCAAACACACAGATCAGCCTGTCCGTCCACCCAGTATGGCAAAGTTCTCGTTTATCCCTCTGTGGATAAAATGGAAGCTGTAGAAGACACATGCGGCCAGCGAATACTCAGATCAGACTGCGCAAATGCGCAGGCTGATCTGAGTATTCGCTGGTCGCACAAGTGTTATTGTAGGTTTCGTCGTTCGCTGGCTTAAATTTAATACATGTACTATATACCGTATTTATCCTAAATTCGGACAGACAGGATCATTTTAATCAAGGTCTACACTGTTTGCCATTCCGTCGCAAAATTTGAGACATATAAACAGGCTCACACATCAACTTGTACATTTATTTTTGTTAGTTTGTTCTGAGGTTACGGCCCAGTCCACCAACTGATATTACGAAAACACGCCTATATAAATATATAGAAAATTTCACCTCCAAAAAAATTGAAAATTTTCAGATAAAAACGCTGATATTTTTCATATTTCTGCTCAAAACATAGATTGTGGGTACTCGTTGCGAGGCGGTTCTAACGAGTACCCACAATCTATGTTTTTGAGCAGAAATAAGAAAAATAATGTATACCCCTGTAAACCCCAGTTTTACTTTATAAAAGTGGGGTTTAAGGGGGTCAAAATTATATAGGTATGTTTTCGTGATGTTTACCACCAAAAACTGAAAATTTTCAGATAAAAAAAAAACTCTAATATTTTCATTTTTCTGCTCAAAACATAGATTGTGGGTAATCGTTAGAACCACCTCGCCGAGGCGGTTCTAACGAGTACCCACAATCTATGTTTTTGAGCAGAAATAAGAAAAATAATGTATACCCCTGTAAACCCCAGTTTTACTATATAAAAGTGGGGTTTAAGGGGTCATAATTATAAAGGTAAGTTTTCGTGATGTATCATGTCGAGCGCGGTCAGTTTACCTATCCACACTTTTACTGGGCAGGCTTGGTCCCTAAGCGGTTAACCAGTATTGTGCACATTCTTTCGCCAGAAACTGACAACTGCTCTTCTTGAATCAGCAAAAAGGAGAAAATGACCGTAGAAAATATTCCATTATCAATCTCCATGAAAAAATATTGCCCGGCCCGGGTGGAAGGTGTGGAATATGTTATGCAACACACGTGCAATATAAATCCATTTGACTGTCTGTTGGAGTGTCTAAATGTGTTGAAAGAATCTGATCTTATTGCTCAGTTAATTTAATGCTTAGAACATTGGGTAAAATTTTCAGCGGAGGACATTTTGAAATATTTACTTCTTATTTTTCCTAAAAATCTATGACTGACACTTCATGCACATTTTCTCCAAAGGAGACAATGTGCATGAAGTGTCGGATCCTATTTTCTTGTAAAATAAGGAAAATATCACCAGTTTGTCGTCTACTAAATTAGCCCAGAGCATGATAAGTGTTAATCTAGTTATACAATAATTGCATAGACATACGTCAGAATTTTCAGGGTAAATGGGATATTGTAATTTTACAGGCAGACAAGCCCAAGCAAATAGTGTAGACACAGATCAGTTACCCGAGAACATGGCCTCTGATCAAGGTCTATACTGTTTACCACTCATCCCATCACGAAAACATGCCTTAATAATTTTGACCCCCTTAAACCCCACTTTTATATAGTAAAACTGGGGTTTACAGGGGTATACATTATTTTTCTTATTTCTGCCAAAAACATAGATTGTGGGTACTCGTTAGAACCGCCTCGGCGCGGTTCTAACGAGTACCCACAATCTATGTTTTGAGTAGAAATATGAAAAATATAAAAAAAATTCTATCTGAAAATTTTCATTTTTTGGTGGTAAAATTTTCAATATATTTGAATAGGCGTGTTTTCGTAATGCAGCCGTTTTCCACACATCAACAGACAGTAAAATGCAGCCGAGTATCGTTATCTCGTCTTCGCATATATCTCTATTAACTGCTTATCTCGAAGTGAAAATCTGGTCACTATTTAACATGGAAATCTAAAAGCAGGTAACAAAATATTGTTGAAAAGTGGAGAATTTGCTCTTTTCCACAATATTTTAGGAGCAATTTCTCCTCTTTTCCACAATATTTTCAATACACTTGACTCTCGCTGTCTCAAACACTGATAACTCAAACTACTGCTTAAGTCAAACTTGACTTTTAATAATCTTATCTCGAACTACTGTTATCTCAAACCGAAAGTTATGTCCCCTTGGAGTTTGAGATAACGAGAGTCCACTATAGAGTTATGAAACGTTTTTAAGTACAGTAGCACCATGACTCACCATGGCTCAAATATAGCTCTGCCTAATAACTCCTGGCCTTAACGTCGCCCTGGTGCTTTTATACGCAATACTCAATTTTCTGTCACGTTCATTGTTCGAGATACTATTGTTGCATTTTATCAGCCTGCAGACGCAAATGCGAGTCTGTCTGATATTCTGTTTTTGTTTAGCATCTCTTAAATGAGTTGTCTCAAAACTAAACGAAACTGATAATGTAAAACGTCTTGAGCATCGGGAGGATGCGACAACTTGACAGATTTATTATTTTATTTAACTGGACTGGATATACTTAGTAAAGTAGCCGCCTTTTGTCACAAGGGAGATAATTTTTGTGACTTTCTATTTCCTTTCCTACATCCAAAGCTCATTCTAAAAAAAAGTATGCTCTAAACAGGAAGAATTTGTTCCCCATTGGAGCATTTCTTTCCTTTTAGAGAAGACTTTTTTTCTTAAGGGCAGCAAAAACTGTTTGTCAGAGTTGCCTCCCTTGAAATTGCATCATTTCCTATTAACAACACTTGGCCTATAAACGTCGCTCTGGTGTTCTTATATGTAATACTAAACTTCTCGTTGTGTTCATAGTTCGAAATATTGTTGCATTTTATGAGTCTATCGGTTGTGTATGGTAGTCTTGATCTAATAGAATCCGATGTTTTGGTTTAGCATCTCTTAAATGAGTTGTCGGAGGAATCAGTCTGTAGGCGTAGTGTATAACAAGGCATTAAAGGGTCCGCACCACGCGAAAATGTATCTGTGGGCATATGCTGACAGCGAAGACCTGGATCAGCCTGTGTCTCCGTGCTGTCTGATCAGAGCCTGCTATCCGCAAACAGTATCATTGCAGGATGATGTGAATCAGTACATTTTTCGCATGCTCGAAGTCCAAGGGGTGAGGGTGGGGGTTCTCTAAATTTTGTCTGCTACATAGGCTGGGCCCCAGCATCTAGTGTTTACCCAAAAAATATACGGTGTATCAGCCATTTCCAAAAAAAATCTGTTATATCAGCCATTCCCAAAATATATCTGCAGATATCAGCACACCCCAAAATATAAATACCCCCAAAATACCGAGAAATTTGATAGACCCCAAAAAAAATCAGTTTTGAAAGTGACCCCCAAAAATACCTGCAAATGGCCAATACACAAAAGAATAGCCACTTTTTCCCTCAAACCCTAAAAATATTAAAATTCAAAATTCTAGACTCAACAAAATAGTCCTGGCCTTTGTAGCAGGCAAAATTCAGATTACCCCGCCCCCGCACCACCACCAACTCTCCCCCAGGGTGGGGATGGGGGAGGGGGGGGGGGCTCGAAGGTTTTTTTTTACTTGACACGGCCCAAATGATGACTACAGATTTGATACGCGGCATACTCTATCATAAAGAAGTTTTTGTCGCTACAATTCAGATTTATAACTATAGCTTTTCTAAATCATTTCAGTAATTAACTTAATGTCAGATTTATTGACATTATTTGTTGTATACACTTGATGTCGTAAGTCTATTGCATAATCTAACAATATCAATTTGCATTTATTACCCTTTTATTGAACGTCACATTTATGTCTTATGATATTTTTAACGCTAATCAAAAAGGATTTCCTGAGTGTCTGTCTATTTCGTGTAAAAATCATCTTTATTATGCACCGCCACAAAAAGTGGAGAGGTATTATATTGTACCGTCCGAAATTTGAATGTCCATCCGTCCGTCCGTCAGCTCTTTATGATTTCATGTCCGCTCCATAACTCTGATACCGTTTGAGATATTTTCACGAAACGTCAGACCAATATAAAGCACAATAATAAGACGTGCGGAACACATGAACCATAACTCTGGTTTGCCTACTTACGGAGTTGTTACCCTTTGAACATTTAACATAGCCATTTCTACCATGTCATCGTGTATGCTCTATAACTCTGATACCGCTCGTGATGTTTTCACGAAACTTCACACAAATGTATAGCTCCATGAGATGCCGTGCAGAACACATGAACCGTAGCTCTTGTTTGCCTACTTTTGGGGTTATTGCCCTTTGAACATTGAACAGAGCCATTTCCACAATGTACTTATGTCCGCTTTGTAGGTTAAAACCGTTTGAGATAATTTCATGAAATCTCACACAAATGTAAAGCACTATGAGACAACATGCAGAACACAAGAACCATAACTCTGGTTTACCTACCTTTGGGGTTACAGCCCGTTAAACATCGTAAATATTGAAAATAGCCATTTCTAACATGTAATAGAGTCCGCTCTATAAGTTGGAAACCGTTCCAGATATTTTGATGAAACTTCAAACAAATTTAAATTTCATGAGATGACGTGCAGAACCCATAAAACATAGCTCTGGTTTTCCTACTTTTGGAGTTATTGTCCTTTGAACATTGAAAGCCATTTCTACCATGTACGTGTGTCCTCTCTGTAAGTTTGAGATATTTTCATGAAATTTCTTACGAATGTAAAGCACTATGAGAGAATGTGCAGACTACAAGAACCGTAGCTCTGGTTAACCTACTTTTGGAGTTACCGCCCTTTGAATATAGTAAATATTGAAAATGGCCATTTCTACCATGTACTCGTGTCAGCTCTGTAAGTTGGAAAAAGTTTCAGACATTATGATAAAACTTGGAAACCGTTTCAGACATATGATAAAACTTCATACAAATGTAAAGCATTATAAGACAAGGTACAGAACATACGAACCCTTGCTTTGCTGAACCCACTTTTGGAGTTATGGTCCTTTGAACATGGAAAATATTGATATCTGTTTCTTGAAAACTGTTTAAGACATTCTTGAAATTGTATGCAAATGTATATCACCATGATATGATAAGCAGAACACAAGAATCATAACTCCAAATTACCAGCTTTTGGAGTTACTGCCCTTTGGACATTGTAAATAGTGATCCCAGTCATATATTTGTGCCTTTTCTGTAACTTGGGTTTTCTTGAAGCCTTGCAAAATTGTAAAGCAACATAAGATGACATGTAGAACACAAGATCCATAAGAATGGCTTAATTACTTTTTGGGGCGGGCGGGCGTCTGGCGTCTGGCGTCGGGCGTCGTCCTTGGTTTACCTTTTGGTTAACCTTTTTTCAAAGTTGTATGTTACCTTTACTCTTCAGCGGATTGCTTCCATATTTGGTAGGGATGAAGAGGAGGACCAGTAGGTGTGTCACTTGCAAGAGCGACAACTCTCATTTTGTTTGTTATGTACTTATATCCCCTGACAGGTTTACTTTTTGGTTAACCTTTTTACAAAGTTATATATTACCTTTATTCTTAACTGGATTGCTTTCATATTTGGTAGAGATGAAGATGAGGACCAGTAGACATGTGGTGTGCAAGAGAGACAACTCTCACTGTCTTTGTTATGTACTTATCTCCCTTGACATACGAGGTTTGTAGTACGATCCATCGTGGCTCTGTTTGTGTTTCTCTGTGTTCTGTGTCACATCGCCATTGAACCCTTCATTGTGTTTATGAGTATAAGAGGGTCCTGATGGGATTTCTTGATTAGAGAAAAAATGTCTATTTTTTATACTTATTAGAGAAAGAATGAGTAATCACAGTAATGATCAGAGAAAAATGAGGGCTTAAAAATGAAACAAAATCCGAAAAGTGTAAAGAATAGCAGAAAGAAAGCAAACAGAATGATGAAAATTAAAAATATAACGAATAAGCTGATTAAAGAAAAACAAACCTATGTGTATGATATGAAAATACTATTTGTTAAAAGCTGCCACATTTTGAATAATATTTTTGATATAAGAATAAGTTAAACTTTTGAAATAAGAGGCCCATGGGCCACGAATCGTTCACCTGATAAAAACAGTTATTGCATATCTGCAAATACTATGTAACTTCTTCCAGTATTGCCACAGCAACTACCGTGCTCTCGATATCTTTCACAAAGTCGATTTTTGCTAGGAGCTTTACACAGAAGAAGAAACTTTGCAAAATTTTGACATGATTTAATACAAAGCCATTTGTCGTAATTACCTATGCACGAAAAGTTTTATTCTAGTGATTGTTTATTTTATTTTATTTTTATTTATTTATTTATTTATTTTATTTATTTTTTTTTTTTTTAAGTCAAATATTTTTACTTTTTCCCACAATAAAAATGAATGCAAATTATGCAGAAATCTGTAGGGTAGGTGAGGTAACTTGGAGGCAGAGTTTCAACAAGTTCCACGTTCAATTTTTCTGAATTTTTTACAGTATAGTTGTGAAACATCAGCAATTCCAATTCAACAAAGAAAAGATAAATCAGGCAAGAATAAAAAAAAATCACTTTACTATAGAAATTGCATAGGTCAGACCAATTTTTGGCTGTAAATTTAATCTCAGGGTACATAGCTGAGAACAAAACACAGAAACAGAAAAGACAAACGGTTTCTGATAAGGTATTGTCAGTCAAACAAAATATATTTATTTCAAATAAAACGCCAAGCAAAAAACGTCTTTCCGAGTTGAAAGAACAGTAGGACACAACTTTGACTATATACCGTTAAAGGTCAACGGTAATCCTAGTATCACCATCTGAAAAAACTTAGTAAACTTTGAGTCTGTATACCAAGATTTAGATTAAGTATCTTTTATCATATATCGGCATGTAACTAAAAGGTTTTACTACTTTAATCAGTCATTAGTCTTAAATACATTTTGGGGAAATGCTTTTCCAACACTTTCCCCGTATAAATGGATAGGGACGCAAATATGATCTTCCGTATAAAAGTCAAAGGTCAAGCTATGGTCATCATTTGAACATATTTGGTAGACCTTGAGTCCTCAATGCTATATACCAAGATTCAGTTCTAAACCTTTCTTGGTTCTGGAGAAGAAGATGTTTAAGTCTTTTTACCTTATATGACCATGGCGGCCATCTGAACAAATTTTCAAACTCTCTTTAACAGAAGGTTACACAAGAAGATTTTTAAATTCTTTTACCACATATGGGAACGGCAGCTATCTTGTTCAATGGCGCGGAACCATTCGAAGAAATTGTTAAAATATTTTCGAAAAAAGGTCCCATGTGAAATCTGGTGAAAATTGCTGAAGCATTTTAGCAAAGAAGACATTTAAAAATAACACATACATGTTTATAGCCCAGGAGAAAGGGAACACAATTTACTCCTCAGCGGATTGCTTTCATATTTGGTAGGGATGAAGAGGAGGACCAGTAGGTGTGTCACTTGCAAGACAACTCTCATTTTGTTTGTTTTGTACTTATCTCCCTTGACAGGTTTACTTTTTGGTTAACCTTTTTACAAAGTTATATACCACCTTTTTTCTTAACTGGATTGCTTTCATATTTGGTAGAGATGAAGATGAGGACCAGTAGACATGTGGTGTGCAAGAGAGACAACTCTCACTGTCTTCATAATGTACTTATCTCCCTTGACATACGAGGTTTACCTTTTGGTTAACCTTTTTCCAAAGTTGTATATTACCTTTACTCTTCAGTGGATTGCTTTCATATTTGGTAGGGATAAAGAGGAGGACCAGTAGGCATGTAGGGTGCAAGAAAGATAACTCTCACTTTCTTTGTTATGTACTTATCTCCCCTGAAGTCGAAATCTTGTGCAGGCCATAACTCCTATACTGTTTGAGATAATTTGATAATATTTGGTAGGTACATATATCAGGTCAAGTAGAAGTGTTGCATGCAGGAAGGACAACTCTTGCTTTATATACTTATTTCCCCTTAAACCAAAATCTTGTGCAGGCCATAACTCCCATACTGTTTGAGATAATTTGATAATATTTGGTGGGGACATATATCAGGTCAAGTAAGAGTGTCACATGCAAGAAGGACAATATCTTTATTCTTTTTTCGAGTTAACTCCCCTGAATGAATTTCTAGGCCAAATACTCTTGCACTTCATAACTTCTAAATGGTTTGAAATAATTTGATAAAATATTTGGTAGAGGCATAGATAAGGACCAGTAGACATGCCCTGTATAAGAGAGACTATTCTGACTTTCTTTGTTTTTTTAATTTATTTGTACAAGTATCGGCTTTCAAAATAATCTGAAAAACATAATAACATAATAAGTTTACAAATCCAAAGAAGTGCTATGGATGATATTTGTTCAGGATTTGCCTACTGGCCTCCGAGATACTGACATTTGTTCATTTGTAACAGGCAAGAAAATGAAATACTAGGTGGATTATATAAACCAATGTTCCTTAAGAATATTGCTATGAAATGAAAGTTTCAAAATATCATCATTTATTTTTTCATGGTGGAGTATTTCTATGAATAAGAATTCTGGCAACAAGCAAGAATTTTGTGCACAAACATAGTATAGAAAAAACCTTATTTTCATTAAAACTTGCAGTTCAAAGCTTATTCAGACCTTGAACTTCACCTTGAACTAATGGTCAATGTCACTATCATTTTATCACACCTTAGTGCTGTCTTTGAGGTAGCTTAGTGAAAAGCCGATGGAAGTCTGATCTCTGGTTAAAGATGAAGTGAACATTATTTGCAAACTTGTCTACTCACACTCTCACCCATTCCCCTTAAAAAAAAAATTCGGACACCCTTTAACTATGAAATGAACCTGTCCTAAGAGTACCTTTACTGTCATTAAAATGAAAGCATTCCATTGTCGAATTAGCAGATACTAGCCCAGGATTCCCCGATCTAGTGGTCTACTATAGTCAAAATGCTGAAAAATACAGGATGAAAGTAACAGTCAAAAAACAAAGACCGTGGCACATATTACTTGTGTTTACGACAGAGGTAACTTCGACAGTTCGGAGTGAAACTAAATTCGGAAAATAACGAGTCATTCAGGTTAGTTCAGTGAAAACTGATACGTATGCCATCATGTACGGTATAATCGTCATAGGCGTACGTGCAGTTGTTGAAGCTAAAAGACCCGCTAGCTTTTTGAAAAAGCTAATACTTGTGAGGCAGAGGAAACATGTAATTTAGAGCTGCGCCAGGATTAACCAATTATAGACTGAAAAAAGTCTTCCACGCTATATATTGGAAGAATCCATTTTCAATTTTTGGTATGTCAGGCTATATGAAGTAGATATTCCTAAAATAAAATGGTTGAACTATTAGCAAACAGTGGAGACCCAGATCAGACACCGCGTTCTGCGGCGACTCATCTGGATCTGCATTGTTTAAAAGTTACCCGTTTAGTGATCTCCAGTCTTCGATGGGTTAAGGGCGAGGTTTCGCTCAGTAGTTTTTTATCCCCCGACCGATAGGTTCGGGGGATATAGCGATCAGCATGGCGTCCGTCCGTCACGGATCCTTGTGCGCTCCATAACTTTGATACCTTTAGACATATTTTGATAACATTTGGTTGGAATGTAGAGGAAGACCAGTAGACATGTCGCGTCAAGAAAGACAACTCTTACTGTCTTCGTTGTGTAGTTATCTCCCCTGAAGCCGAAATCTTGTGCAGGCCATAACTCCCATACTGTTTGAGATAATTTGATAATATTTGGAAGGGATGAAGAGGAGGACCAGTAGGCGTGTCGCGTGCACGAGAGACAACTCTCACTTTATTCGTTATGTAGTTATCTCCCCTGAAGCAGAAATTGTAGCCTCATCCTTTGCGCGCTCCATAACTTTGATAGAAGACATATTTTGATGATATTTGGTAGGAATGTAGAGGAGGACCAGTAGGTGTGTCGCGTGTAAGAGAGACAATTCTTACTGCCTTCGTTATATAGTTATCTCCCCTGAAGCCGAAATATTGTGCAGGCCATCTCCAATACTGTTTGAAATAATTTGATAATATTTGGTAGAGATGAAGAGGAGGATCAGTAGGCGTGTCGTATGCAAGAGAGACAACTCTCACTTCATTCGTTATGTAGCTATCTCCCCTGAAGCAGAAATTGTACTCATCCTTGTGCGCTCCATAACTTTGATACCCTTAGACATATTTTGGTAATGTTTGGTAGGAATGAAGAGGAGGACCAGTAGGTGTGTCGCGTGCAAAAGAGACAACTCTTACTATCTTCATTATATAGTTATCTCCCCTGAAGCCGAAATCTTGTGCAGGCCATAACTCCCATACTATTTGAGATAATTTGATTATATTTGGTAGCGTTGAAGAGGAGGGCCAGTAGGCGTGTCGCGTGCAAGAGAGACAACTCTCACTTTATTCTTTATGTAGTTATCTTTCCTGAAGCCGATATCTTATGCAGGCCATAACTTTGACACCCTTAGACATATTTTGATAATGTTTGGTATAAATGAAGAAGAGGACCAGTAGGTATGTCGCATGCAAAAGAGACAACTCTCACTGTCTTCATTATATATTTGTCTCCCCTGAAGCCGAAATCGTGGGCAGGCCATAACTCCCATACTGTTTGAGATAATTTGATAATATTTGGTAGAGACGAAGAAGAGGGCCAGTGCGCGTGTCGCTTGCAAGAGAAAGAACTCTCACTTTCTTCATTATGTAGTTGAATCCCCTGAAGCCCAAATCTTGTGCAGGCTATAACTTCCATACTGTGAGATAATATGATCATATTAGGTAGAGATGAAGAGGAGGACCATTAGGCATGTCAAATGCAAGAGAGACAGCTCTCACTTTCTTCTTCGTTATGTAGCTATCTGCCCTGAAGCCAAAATCTTGTGCACTCCATAACTTTGATACCCTAAGACATATTTTGATAATGTTTTGTAGAAATGAATAGGAGGACCAGTAGAGTAGGCATGTCACATGCAAGAGAGACAACTCTCGCTTTCTTCAGTATGAAGTTACCTCCCCTGAAACCAAAATCTTGTGCGCTCCATAACTTTGATACTCTTAGACATATTTTGATAATGTTTGGTAGAAATGAAGAGGAGGACCAGTAGGCGTGTCGTGTGCAAGAGAGACAACTCTTACTTTCTTCGTTATGTAGTTATCTCCCCATAAGCCGAAGTCTTGTGCAGGCCATAACTCCCATATTGTTTGAGATAATATGATAATATTTGGTAGAGATGAAGAGATGAAGAGGAGGACCAGTAAGTGTGTCACATGCAAGAGAGACAACTCTAACCTTCTTTTACATTATGTAGTTATCTCCCCTGAAGCCAAAATCTTGTGCGTTCCATAACTTTGATACCCTTAGACATATTTTGATAATATTTGGTAGAGGCATTGGTATCGAACAGTAGGTGTGTCACATGCATGAGAGACAACCTCTGCTGTGGTTGTTTTCCAGTTACCTTCCCTGAATGAATTTCTAAGCTAAATCCTTGAGTATGTGATTCGAAATATTTTGATTTGGTAGAGGCATAGATAAGGACCAGTAGGTATGTCGTGTTCAAGAGTACTCTCACATTCTCCATTATGTACTTATCTCCCCTGATGCCGAAATCTTGTGCAGGCCATAACTCCAATACTGTTTGAGATAACTTGATAATTTTTGGATAGGGACATATATCAGGTCAAGAAGGTATCTAGCATGCAAGATTACTATGTTGATTTTTACCCCAATAAACATACAGCAAGTTCCTTTACCTTTACAAGGCATTCATTTTTGCTATTATTTCTGAATATGTACACTCACAAATTCAAAGTATTTGCAAATATTGTGTATCCTGTACAAATTATCACATCAGAAGTAACTATGAGATGATTTTGACAAAAATAAAAAAAATAAAATCATACACAGTACACCTATTTTTGTTTTCATTTATTATTTTGGTCACATTTCATACTATCTTTGCATCTTTTTATTTTTTCGTTCAATATATCCATAATATCGATTGAAATACACTAAATTTAGAAATGGCGGTTTGGTCGGGGGATTTGCCATCTCCTCTGATGGCTATTTTCTTCTCACTTTCCCAAGGCGGTTCCTCTGTTGCAGATCTTCTTTTTATTATATTTTCTCATCGATTCCTCTTTATCTCGGGAGGGCTGCCTACTCTTCGTGATTCTGGATTTCGTGGGTATCTTAATTTAGAGTTTTATCAAGTAACGTTGTCCAAGTGACGTGGCTTAGGTCTTGCTCCTCTCTTTTTTCTGTGGGCTTACCACTAAACAGAAAAGTCTTCTAATTTATTTCTGTGGCTATAAATACAACTATGAAGAGTAAGGCAGTGTTCAACCCATATACGCCTAGCGTTCTATAAAAGGGACGTTGGCAAACACTGTAGACCCAGATCAGACGCCGCATGATTCGGCGTCAGATCTCTGCCTACACTGTTTGCCATGTGATTAGACAGTTTCAGCAGTATACTTTTTATATAACACCTTTGGATATATTATGTACTCTTCCGAAGTTTATCATGGAAGAGTTCATTAAAAAATATTCAGGCATAAATGGTTTAATCAGTATCGAGGCTCGCACCGCCCCCTCCCCCCATATCACCACCTCGACTTGTAAAACGGCAGAACTGGTGACTCAGAATTTATGAAGAAGGTTATAAAATATGTTAAGACCAAACACATAGCACCAACTTAATATTATTAACTCATTTATGTCGTGTGAATTCTTCGACATGAACTATTTTGACAAGTTCTTTTCGATTAGAAGGAACATCTGGTTAGCTTTTATTATAACCATGTTTTTTTTTTTTTGTTTTTTTTTTTTTAAGATTTTTTTTATATTTATTGCAAAACAGTATAGACTCTGATCAGACGCCATGTTCTGAGTCTATACTGTTTGCTAAAGTCCACAAGGTAACGCAAAGAATAAATGGGTTAATACCGTAAAATAAGACATTTTAGATATATTTACTACCACTACAAACTGCAGAGATGCGAATGGTATGTCAACAGTTCTCTATCTCTGTCTGTCTCTCTCTCTCTCTCTCTCTGTCTCTCTCTCTCTCTCTCTCTCTCTCTCTATCTGGAAGTTTTGGCCGACAGGACAGAAGAAGATACGTAGTCCTAGATCGAGTACTTTTTACCAGTATTGCAAGTTTGACCGTTTCTGCTCCAATACTCCTTCATACAGCTATAAATACGTTATTACGGGAGGTCACTGATAAGTTGTGATAAATAAGGTCTGCACGCAAACCTTTCTGTCTACTGTCAGAAAGTAACTGTGATCTAGTGTGTCACTGTAAAGATTCAATAATCAGGAATCTTCTCATTGTGTGCAAGAAAGTAATTTTATCTAAAGCAATCAAAGTGTGTGCCAAAAGGAACCATAAGACGTTATGTTTATATCCATAATAACAGCTGATATCACTTAACAGTTTATTTAACCATTGTCATGCTGAATAAATTAAGATGCCACGCCTACTTCTAGTTTTCAGCCAGTCAGACTACTTGATCCAGGTTGTTGATACAATTGCACATAATGACGAACAGTGCAGATCCAGAAGAAGCCAACTGATCTGGATCTACACTTTTTGCAAAGACAGAGCATATCCAGGTTCAGCAGGAAATATTAATAAATACCAATATCTCATTATGAAAACACGCCTATTCAAATATATAGAAAATTTTATGTCCAAAAACTGAAAATTTTCAGATAAAAAACTCAGATATCTTTCATATTTCTGCACAAAACATAGATTGTGGGTACTTGTTAGAACCGCCTCGCCGAGGCGGTTCTAACGAGTACCCACAATCTATGTTTTGAGCAGAAATTAGAAAAATGATATATACCCCTGTAAACCCCAGTCTTACTATATAAAAGTGGGGTTTAAGGGGGTCAACATTATATAGGTATGTTTTCGTGATGTACTTCACTGCATTATATGAGACGCGACGTGAAACAAACGTGCCTTCTGACGTGTGCGCAGTCTGATCTGTCTTCGTTGTCTGCATAAAGGTGTTTGTTTTGTCATTATTTGTTCCTAATCTCTCTTCTTTTGGTGCCTTCCTCTGTGCTTCGTGATTATGGTAATTCCTGTGTATCTTCACTTAAACTAGAAAAGGACCCGCGCAAGCGCGGGTATTATATGACAGGGAGCTCAATATTCATCATTAGAGTGCTGTCTCACTAAAATATCCCGCGCCAGACACATGACGTAACATTCCACCCAGTCATGTTATCAGGCCGACCATTTCCGTTTGGTGGGTGGTTGGGTGGTGCGAAGGTGTCATGTATCTTTTGTCACCCGGGGCGTCCAGCTGATATTGGCTTATAGTTGGGCAAGGCCTGCTATCCTTGTAGCAGGTAAGGGTAGGGAGGTGATGTTTTTATTTCTTCTGTTTCTTCACTTTCATTCCTGTTTCTCTTTCTTCACTGTCCCTCCCTTTCATCTCTTCTGCTATCTCTTCTGTCTATTTTCTCCCTTTCTCTGGGAGACGACACAAAATGACCCACAAGGGTTGACGTGTCGTTAAACCCCAACTCAATCAAAACCATTTCCGTTTGCTCAATGCTGATCGCCAAGCGAAAGAGTAGCTGCAGTAATATCATGTTTAAATTCTTTGGTATGACTTGGCGGCGGATCGAGCACACAACCTCCGAACGCAAGGCGGATATTCTAGCAACTTAGCCACTGCGCCGGTAACTTCGTAGGTAAGCCTGTTTAACCATATGAGCCAGCGCATGACAAACCCAACAAAATGACTTGGCTACCCAGGGGAGAGTCAGGTTAACATGGATATTCACCGTTTCATCACTCGATGGGTTGCTAAGAGTCCAAGGTTTCTACGTGCAGACAGTGAAGACGGGTCAGACTGGGCAGATGCACAGGTCACTGTGCGTGGTATACAGGTCATTTTGTTGATTTTGTCATGCGACGGCTCATATATGCAGAGTTGATGCTAGGTCCAATTACAGTCGCACCTCAATAGCTCGAACCCGATGGTGATCAGTTTGGGTTCGGACTGACCCAGCGGTGTTTGAGATGGTTTGAAGAGTGAGTACGACGTAGCCTGCTTATACAACAACTCACTTATATTGACCACAGAGGACAGTAATAACTGACCAAAATTAAAATATTTATTGGGTAGATTTTTCTATGCAGTTTGAAATAAATGAATTTTCCCGGAAAAAAAAAAAAGATTCTTAATTACGTATGCCATTACGTTCTCGAACTTTATTCTTTCATTCGGTTCACACCTTTGTCGTTTACAGAAGTATCGCTGCAATGTTTAAATTGACTATTACGCCACACGGAGAATACCGAACGTTCAGTCATATAAATACACACCCGTCTATGCTTAGATGACGTCCGATTTATTTACAATGTGCACGTAATCTATTTATAGGTGGTAAATTCGAGGAGCTACTTTGGGAGAATTTGAATAAAGTATTGTCTCATTCCCCACAAAAAAAACTGGAAAACTCATTAAAATTCCGGAAATTAAATATAAAATTTATCAATAAGGATAATATCGTTATTAATTTAAACCAACCGCAGCAGGTATTACCGTTTACTTGTTTTTCAGGCTAATTCTTTCTTTTAGTAGTATAGATATTTCCAACCTAGCTGTCCAAAATGCGCCTAGTGAAGATTCTGACCCAGACTGTGCGAATGCATTATCTCAACTTCGTTTTCTCGAATCCTTACTTATCTGGAAGTGAAAATCTGGTCCCTAATTAACATGGATAGCTAAAATAGGTAACAAATATTGTGGAAAAGAGGAAAAATTGCTCCTTAGCAGCAATTGCTCCTCTTTTCCACAATATTTTAATATTTGACTCTCGCTATCACTGATAACACAAACTACTCCTTAAGTCAAAATAGATTTTTAATAATGTTGGTTTAGTTTTGCTCTATATATTCTTTACATTTTAACTCCTGCTATCAAATTGCTGTTATCTCAAACTGAAACTTATGGACCCTTGGAGTTTGAGATTACGAGAGTCCACCGGTTCACTTTTGCCATTAAAGTCTGGTACCAATTTCAGAGAAAGTCGACTTCAACCGATGGAACCGTCTGTAGCAGTATTGCTGGAACGGGCAGGTGGTTATAAGGTAAATGATTACACATAGCAGGTTTTAGCAGGAAAACAACGTTTTTTACTTCCTGTTTGCTGTCCTAAACAGCAATCCTCTCCTGGAAAAGAGACTGCTCTTAAAGGAAAGAATTTGTTTCCAAAAGGAGCATATTCTTTTCTTCCTGAGTAACCCTGTTTTCAATAGAAGCAATTCAATTTTGACAGATTTACCACCTTCTCCTGCATTTGTATCAAGTTCCCGTCCCTTCCCTGTACCAGTGGTGTGTGTGCATCCCAGCTAGCATTCTACGTAAATCTACATCGGGCCGTCATCGGCCCGTCAGCTACCCTGACGGGCCGATGATGGCCCGATATAGATTTACGTAGAATGCTGACTGGGATACCCCTGCTGTATATAAATCGTTTTATTTGATAGTCCAGATTTAAATTTGTTCTATATGCCAAATTTAGTCTCACACCTATTGCGTGATACACGTTGCAGTATATTGTATCTGATTACATATTTGTTCAATATTAAAAATGTGTATTCTGTATTAAAATATTTATTGCAAATAAAATAAATTTATTCACAATAAACTTTTTATTTGCGATATAAAAATTATTCCTTTGGTACACAAATATTTATTGCCAAAAGAAATATTTTTATTCACGATAAAATACTTATTGACAATAAAAATATATTTATTCACAATAAAAATATTTATTCGCGATTTTTTTTTTTTTTTTTTTTTTTTTTTTTTTTTTTAGCAAATGAAATATTATGTATTGATACAATCAAAACAAAATCACAGTACAAAAATATATATTTATTTGCTAAAAATACTGACAATATTTACAAAACCATTCATTGTCAGTTCAAAAATTATATAGGGTAAAGTTAGCATTGTGGGATATGATGCAGCCTTATAACAGAAAATTTCATTGCCTCGACGAAATTTCCCGCGGTTTGATCCTTGTTCAACTCGCTGTTTAGATTTTCGAACATTATACTTTCGTTCTTAGATGCTCCCATGTTTGCCGGTTTTCTAGAATGTTAGAGACTTTGTTACAGTTTTTTAACACACCTATGAGAACTTAAGATCTAGTTGGCCGGTCTGCACGGAAACATTAGGACCATTAGACACGTATGGATTCGTGGTCCAAGATTGGTCCCATGATCTGGACTATATATTCAAGTATAGAATACCTTTGTTTACAAAAATGCATATGAACTGTTATTCCGTGTAGACTACAAGTCACATCCAAAACAAAGAGGCTGCAACACATGATAGAAGTATAGATAGAGTGTCGAGTTGACTTGTGTCGGTAGAAATGCTAGTCCGGAGGTGCCAGGTGACCAAAAATCAGAAGGTGCAAATTGATTTAGGTCGAAACGGCCAAGGATCAAGTTGACCATATTATAGCCGCGAACCAAAACAATATGGCAGCGGTCTGTGTAATCAATGGGGGCTGCAACTATAAAGTCTCACAGAGCCAATGAAATTCGCTGTTACAAAACCATGTCATATCTCACAATACTAATTTTACCCAACATTGTTTTGCACATTGCAAGTTAATAGCAACCAACCAACGAGTTGTTGCCGCGAAGCGGCAACAACGAGAGTTGGTTGCTTTATGGTAGTATTCTGTTCTATTCAAAAATTGCTATACTAAGACTCAATTTTTTGTGTAACCGGAAATTGTGAATATGAACCTTTAAATACGTCACTTCCGTTTTCAGCGTTTGTTTACAATCACCCGATGACAGCAACTGTTAAACCTAACAGATATCACATTTCCATACTAAAAACAAATAAAAATCAGGCATAGGCGAGATTTTAAGGTAAGAATAAAACACACATTAGTTTTGTCAGTATTTTCGGTGGTATTCCAGAAGAACGTATTCCTTGCGCGCGCGCAACGTGACATCCGGTTGAAACGAAAGTAGAAAAAGCTCCACTGACATCTGAGCATTATCGCATATCTAGAGTGAAAATAATAGACTTTCCAAACAGTTCTCAACGGTAATTTGAGGGGGATTTGGGTTTTACGACCCTTACAAGAATATTTCACTTAAATCGAGCTGATCGTTCATCAAAAGTGGGCGAAAACCGGAGAACCTTCAGAAAAAAAAAAAAAACAGCTGACCATCCAGGGCCTGACAAATCCATTGCCCGGCCGCCCGGGACAAGTCCTAAATCCCGCCGGGCAAGTCTGTTCTGTCTTTACGATGCCCGGTCGGGCAAGTGTCAAAAAATCGCCAGGACAGTTAAAAGTGCGAGTATTTACGGTAAAAAAGTCTGATCAAAAGATGTCAATAAATATTGATAATTAATTGCCCAGCTGTCCTGATTAATGCAGACAACCCATGTATAACTGTTTTCATTATCACACTACCGTTAATCCAATTGATCAGTTGTTTACCTTCCGGCGCGTGCCTTTAATCTTCCGTTGTAACAGCTGATCAATAATTGTATCTAAACATGGCTTCTGTGTAGTATGAACCAAGTAAGGTCGGCAATTATTGGTTTTTGATATTCTCGTATTTCATTAGATATGCGACTGGGCATACACCAATGAAATAAGTCGTTGCTTACGACGTGTTTAGCTATGAAAACGAAAGTACAAAATGACACAATATAAAAACACAGGTAAGAAATTGAGTTTTTGTTTGGAAAAAAAAAAGAAAAAAAAAGCGTGATACCGTTACGATCTCGCCTGTTTGCAAAACCTTTGTTATTTCCCTCTCGAAATCTGGATTTACTTAGTGTTCATCAAATAATAATGAATTTGTAAGACTAAAAATACTGTGTGTCAAAGTCATTTATGAAAAATTTATTCTCTGTTGATATTACTGATAACGTGTTAGGATGAAAAACAAAATATGAACACTGATGGCTTACACAACTGACTAGTGCTTGATGACTTATGTGCTCCTAAAACCAGAAAGACTTGATGAGCACTGATATACAATACCACACAGAATAATATTCAGTTCTTTCCAATTTCTTGGAGGTTGTTCTCTGTTCTTGGGATAAATGAATACACCATTTTCAAAATGGCTTCTTTGATAAAAAATTAAGTCTTTTGATTATGAATTGTCCTATAGTTTGTAGGCAGTTCTTCAATCAAGTTAATTTCCTTGCAGGTGTATACATTTACCTTAAGAATTTTTTTTTTTTTTTTTTTTTTTTTACAAACACATGAGTATTTATTCAAGGCTTCAAGTAAATACAAATAAAATTCTTTTTCAGTATGCTCTCTTTTCATCCCTTTGGTATTTTCTGATGTGAAATTATGATACTTTTCTTATTTCCATTGCAAACTTAGATTGTGGGGTCTGAAACTACCTCACTGAGTGCCCATTATCTATGTTTTTGAGCCAAAAAAAAGGAGTAAACTTATGTACGCCATTTAAAACCTCGCTTTTCTGTATATTAACTGGGATTTACAAGAGTATTGCTTTCATAGACTTGTTAACGCAATGTTAAAAGTGGGACTTCTATTTCTGTTTGCAAATCTTGGGCATATAGGAATTTGAGCCGCACAAATCCTGGGCAAGTAAGAATTTGAGCTGGGCAAGTGAAAAAAAAATTTACTTGCCCAGTGGGCAAGTGGATTTTTTTTTTATTTGTCAGGCCCTGCCATCCATTATCAGAACTTGGCTTTCCCACATATGACCCAAGGGAGGCTCAAACTGCAGCGGTGAGAAACCTAATGGATTAAGAGTCGGTTCTCTTATCCACTAGGCTACGGGGGCCCGCAGAGGGGGTGGGGGGGGTGCATTCCAGCTGTCAGATTCAACATTATCTCAGTAGACCTTGATCTTATTCAATCCAAGTACTTTTTCTGGCCAAAGAATGTACACAATACTGGTTAACCGCTTAGAGGACTAAGCCTGCCCAGTAAACATGTGGTTAGGTAAACTGACCACGCTCGACATGACCCCATTGGGTTGACTGGGCCATAAACCTCAACACAAACAAACCAAGTACTTTTAACTAACACACAGATTTACTTTTTTTTAAACAATCATCACTTAACATGACTTTCCACAATAATGTTTCAGGCCATACTTATGTTATATTGATACTCTAGCATAAACTTCAGACCTTCCATACCCTACATCATTGACTCATTCACTGAATGATACTCCAAATATTTAGCATTTTGTGACAAATTTTGATTTTTATGCTTAAAATTGTAAGTGAAAACTGATTTTCTTCAAAATCAGCTGTAATGTTAGTCATTTCTTATTAATTTTAATGTGACATAAATTTAAGAAAGCTTTGTTTTCATATTATTCTAAGAAGGTGAACGGAATTATGAGAATATGCCATAGGTCTGGGTTTACTCTGTCGCTGACCAATATTCCCGTATACTCTCCATGTGACAGACCACTATACTCAAGGTTACTGACTGATACGCCAGCAGGGATCAATTTTAGCACTTGCTAACTTGCTAAATGCTGGTTAATTTGATCAAAAAGCAAGCTGCAATTTCCATCACTTGCTAACTCTAGCAAGTTGGAAAATTTTTCTTTAATTGGCTGAACCTGAGGCATTGTTGCAGAAGTTTTGCAATTTCTTTTCCAAAGGCAATAACAATATTTTTCTTACTTTTCCCGTAAAGCAGGTTTTGACATTACATGCAAATTGTCTAAACCTGTTTTCTGGGAAAATAAGAAAAATATTTTAAAATGTCTGCTGTAATTTTATCCAGAGTGCTAAGATTTAAAATTAAAGCCACATTTAACAGTATTTACAAGTGTGAAAAAGCAAGTTGGGACAAATAAATATCATCTGATTTCTGTTTCTGTTTCATTACAGTATTTACCCATAGTATTCAGACACCTCAACTCCTTACCATACTTAACTAAAATTTGAACAAGTACAACTTACTACCCAATGTTGTATGGCTGTAACGATATAGTCAGCTCACGATACGATATGTATCGCGATACTTGCCTAACGATTCGATACATATCACGATACTACTTTCATGCATAAGTCCAGGAGGTCGCGGGTTCAACCCCGGCCGAGGTCGGCAACATTCTTTCGTGGAGATTGATCATGAAATATTTTCTACGGTCATTCTCTCCCTTCCGCTGATTCGAGAAGGGTAGTTGTCAGTTTCTGGCAAAAGAATGTGCACAATACTGGTTAACCGCTTAGAGGACTAAGCTTGCCCAGTAAATGTGTGATTAGGTAAACTTACCGCGCTCGACATGACCCCATTGGGTTGACTGGGCTGTAAAACATCAACACAAACAAAATTCATGCATGTCAGAGGTTGAAGATTTGATATTCTTGGTAAACAGGTTCAAACCATCTCAGAGGTTCATTATTGTGTAAAAATGCCTGTGTAAGATGACCCATTTTGTCATATAAGTGATCAGTGTATTTCGGTAACAGTTTAGATCTTTGTAATTTGTTATAAAAATGGTCTTGAAATATGTTAAAGCTACTATTTTCTTTGGAAATTGTACTTTTGGGCGTATCGTCAGGTATTGCGATACTAGCCCCACGATACAATACTCATATCGTGAGAAAAAGTATCATGATACTATACAATTTTAATGAATAGTTACTCCTCTACAATGTTGTATCTAATAATACCTGAATGAGTGGCAAACAGTGTATACCCTGATGAGACACCACATTTTCATCTGGGTCTACACTGTTTGCTCAGGCCTGTCAGGGCAAGGTAAAGTGCAGTAAAGTATAACATATGGTAAGAGTCATGCTGAGACGACAGGTAAAATTATGACCAAATCTTCAGTGATTACTAATCGATTATCGATCACAATGGCAGGACTGATTATCATGTTAATCATCTTTTCAACTCTGATTAGCCAGCCCTATGCACAGCACATAAATTATAACAAAATATGTGCAAAGCATTCCAGAATATGTGCACAGCACATACTAGAATATATTGCTCAACACATACCAAAGTATGTGCATAGAACATAACTTATGCAAATAGTACCATATGTGAAAGGTCAGTATAGACCTGCCGGCATTAGCATTGCAGTACAGTTGATCGTTATCTGGACCTTGCTTATCTCGAAAAACTGCTTATCTCAAAGTGAAAATCTTGTCCCTGGCTAAACATGAAAATCTTACAACAGGTTAAAAAATATTGTTGAAAAGAGGAGAAATTGGTCCACAATATCCACAATATTTTCAATATATCTCTAAACTAAAAAATCCAGTTACATATAAATTTGCTAAATGTGGTTGTTGGAATTATGTTTTCCTCACTTCTGCAAATCTGATATGTCGAGCTATGGATATCTCAAACTATTTCAAAGAGTCCCTTTGAATTCGAGATAACGAGAGTCAACTGTACATATAATTAACAACACAGTTTAAGTATCTTAATATGTTAAGCAAAATTTAGCTTCAAGCCACCATGTTTATTATGTTAAAAGGATTTAACTGACATAAGGTGACATTTAATTTATGTGTGGTGATATTTTTCAGGAATTCTATTCGGCCTACAGCGAGCCACTGAAGACTTTCAAGACACTGGAACTGAAAGGGGATATGCCAGAAAAGACCATCACATAGATCATTGATGACATGCTCAGTTTTGTTCAGGAATGGTAAGCAGAAATATCTTATATGTAAATCCCTTTTCACTTTATGATTTTATAAAATGAACCATGCATCACTTTTTAGACCCCGCCATACGATAATGGCAGGGTTTTATGGTTTCACATTGGACGTCAGTGTGTCTGCATCCGTCTGTCACACGTCCGTCCGTCCATCCATATTTAGTGTCCAGATGATTTCTTGAGTAAACATCAGTGGATTTTCACAAAACTTGGTATGTGTATTGATATTGTAGAGCTCTGGTTTGGAATTGCTAATGCGCAAATTTCATCAAACTTCAACAGAGTTATCTGCCCGAGACACGCCCATATTTTCGTTTCCTGACAATAACATGTAAATGTCAGGGGATTTAACAAACTTGGTTCATGTATTGATATTAAGGAGCCCTGGTTTGGGATTGCTAATGGGCAAATTTTGTCAGTGTTTGACAGTTATCTGCCCGCAGCATGATTATGGTGGGGTATTATAGTTTAACATTATGCATATAATAGTGAAAAACGTGAAGCTTTGCTGTTTTTTCCCTATAGGTGAATGGATACATCCAAAAGACATCACCCTGCCATTGAAGTGTTTCCTCCCCTTTCAATGGGGGATTACTCTTAAAGGAAAGAAATTGCTTTAACCCACTGGAGCAATTTTTTTTTTCCTTTAACAGTACACCCCTTCTTTGAAAGGTCTCACCCTATATGAACAACAGACTAATAAAAACATATCCTTTTTAATTGCAGGTTTTCCATCTTCAAAGTGGAGCCCCAGAGGTGTTTTTTCTGCTTTCCAGTACCAGCTGTTAGTCAGTTATAAAACCAGCCTCTCTAGATATGGGAATTGGATTTGTGCACTCTGCACCAACATCTAAAAGACATTTTACATGCAGACCAGAATGAATTAATCCAACAGCAGTATAATTATTACTATATTGATAAAATGAACAGAATTACAAATAATGAGCAGAACTGACTTTGTGCATGTTAATGAACTTGGCTACTACTGGACCGGACCTGATGAGTTCAATCGAAATACAGGGTGCCCACTGGTCAGGGAAATCTTACTTTTTCTTCCAAGGTCAGGGAAAAGTCAGGGAATTTTGTGAAATGATAAGGGAAATTTTAAATACTAAGAAAGTCAGGGCAATTCCTAATTTTGGCCCAGACTTGTTAGGCTGTGGCAGGTATTTTATCCATTTTGAGTAACTGAAAGTCTTGTATTTTTTTTTCGCTCACTGGGCATTGCTACAAATTAATGCTCATTCTAGAAAATGAATGCCCAAAATTTTTACAATATTTTATTTTTTTTACTGAACAATTAGGGCGGTATATTTTTATGTGTTAAAATAGAATGAATCATTTATTTTCTGCAAGATGAGAAAAAGCCCATTACATTTTCAGCATTTTGGTCAGGGAAAAATAGAATTGGGTGAGGGAAAAGTCAGTGAAATGTCGGGGAATTTTAATTCTGACTGAGGGTGGCCACTCTGAAAGAACTCAATAAGCCATTGGCTTAACTCTGATGCAGGGTTTCAACATATTAATGGACCTACTTCAAAGATAGTGTAGATGAACTACCATTGTAAAAACTATATTCACTGAAGTGAGACTGCTAACTTATGACATTCTTTTGTCAAATGAAAGAACTGTTTATATGAAATCTTTTCATTGCAGAAAGTGTCATTGTTACATGTAATAACTAGGTCTTGAAATTTGCACTTGTCAGCTCATATTTATGAGTAGATGTTCTTTAAGGGCAAGTGAAAAAAAATCAAACGGCTTGCCCAACAGGACAGGTATGTTTTTTTCGCAGTAAGGGTAAATAGTGAAAAATTTGGCTGACCTAGCATAATTACAAAGTTCTAAAAGTCACTCCAAAATGTCACAAAAAGATGTCAAAATCTGCTGACAAGTTAAAATTTCAATTCTGGAAGGTGTCTGTTAGAGTTTACTATTCTGCAGCAAAACAGCAACAGTAAACCCCACTTCAATACGTGAACTAAATTCCATGACTTTATGGACAGGTTTGTTTTTAGTACCAAATATAAGACTAAGGATGAGTACAGCTTAAGGGCAAGTAACAATTTGAGGCCACTTGCCCTACAGGAGGAGTAAGTTCAAGAAAAAAATTTGAGCCCTGAATAATATAACACGAGATAGTCCAGTGATGAAACTTTGTAGAACTGCAGATTTTTTTGATATTTTTTTAGTTGTTGTTTTTTAGCTCACCTGGACTGAAGGCTCATGGGGAGCTTATAGGGTGGTAGTCCATTCTTCATCCATCAGTCATCCGTCAGTACCTTTAAACAGTTATATCTGCAGTCTGCAGGCCGATCTAAATCATTTCTCATCTATAGCATGCCTTTGGTGGAGCTTCACTTTTCATGGTAACCCAATGAAAACCTTGGATGCTATAGCAACCAAAAAGTCCCATACACATATTGTGGTGAAAATGTTGTCCAAGCAGCGTGCACCAGCGACTTTGTTTTATGATCAGATCTATATCAAACTTGCTATTAATGAAGCTGGACATAAATCTTGCACAAGTTTTCAACCAGATCAGACTACTTGCATGAGTTACCTGCTCTTTCAGACTCCCAGAGATGTAATATGGCAAAAATATAGTCTGGCTGATAGAGACTTCATTAAACTACATGTATCACAAAAACTATTGAAGCTAGAGCTTTGAAACTTGATGAATAGACTGGTAGTGATGAGTAGACGATCTGATTAACTTTTGAAATAAATTTAAAAAATTACTTCATGAGTTATGGTCCTTTGTAATTTTGGACATTTTTACCTTGTCAGCAGAATATTTAAAAAATTGTTGGAGCTAGAGCATTGAAACTTATTAAATTGATTGATAATGATGAGTAGATAACCTGATTCTTTTGAATAAATTCTAAAAATATTTCATGAGTAATGGCCCTTTGTAACTTTGGGCATTTTTTCCTTGCCAGCAAAATATATCTCAAACTTTTTCCCTTGCCAGCAAAAGATCTCAAAAACTATTGAAGCTAGCGCCCCATAACATGATGAATAGATTCATAGTGATTAGAAGTTGACCTCATTAACTTTTAAAAACGTTTAAGGAATTATGACCCTGTGAAGATTGGGCCATCTTTAGAGGCAAGCATATGGGGGGGGGGGGGGGGGGGGGGGGGGGGGCGGCGCATAGTGTCTTTTTTTTAAACACAATTTCTAGTTATCAAATTGTTCATCAAATGGGCAGGTAATGAGGACGGTCATAAAACCTTGGATGAGTTTGAGTTTGTCTAGTGGATTTACACCAAGATTGTTCAATTTATAAGCCTGGGGGTTGTTTAGAACCGTCATGTGTCTTTTTAAAATAAAATTTATAGAAAAATCTTGAACAGTCTAGTTTTGTGAAACTTAAAATTACATGTAAGTATGTAAATCTGTTAAGCTCAGGTGAACACTACAGACCATTATTGTTCTCTCTTTTTTTTGTTTTTTTTTGTTTCATAGAATGACAGTGGATGGAAGCACTGTTCTGTTGATAATTCTTGTAAGAATCACCATTGAATAGTTTCATTTCTTTATTTGTATCAGGTTTCATCACTGAGTTATTACTGTGTGTTAAAAGGCACTAACTGCAATGAAAAGACTTCTATAAACGGTTCTTTCATATGGCAAAAGAATTATATATGTGTCATGTCTTATTATCTTATACTTGGCACCATCAGTAGTCTAGTCCTATAATCTTTTATGGAATAAAAAAAAAAAGAAAAAATAAATATTTGTTCACTTTCTCTTGCTAAAATAATCTGTAGAAAAGAGAAGCATTTTATGATAATAATTCTGGAGTTTATCCAATTCTTAACTGTTGAAATTCTTATTTACAAAGAATTAGTTTATTCCCTTATAGATTACTTCTGTTATAAATGAGATACAGTAACCTTGTATGTGAATCCAGGAACTGTCAGTAACTGCTTCCCTCATCTACAGATGAGTTTTATTTCAATGCAGCATAATGCTATCACTTAATTAAGAACTGTCTGTATTCGCAGAATGACAGATTGGTTTGCACATATTGCCATAATTTGTGACTAGATTAAAATTCATTTGGACAAGTGTTTTTTATAGGTCATTTAATTGTTTTTTATGGTGGCTTGTTTGGGTTAAAACCAATTTAATACAGATATCTATATTTAAAATGCAGATATCTGCATTTAAATAAAGGTATCTGCATTTAAATGCAGCTACCTACATTAAATGCACATATCTGTTTTTTTGGTTCTTTAATGGACATGTCTGAATTTGAATCCTAGATATCTGCATTTTAATTACAGATGTCTGCGTTTCAAATGCAGATTATTTCTATTTAAGTAAGATATAAGTACATTTTAGAAACTCGGGTAACTATTTTTGAAATACAAATATCTTTATTTGAAATACAACTATCTCTAATTGAAATATGGATATCTATGATTATTATTCAAATAAAATATATCTGCCGTTCAAATAGAGATGCCTGTATTTCTAATACAGATATCTGTATTTCAAATACAGAAATCTTTATTTATAGAAACTACAGATAATTGTAATTTTAAATGCAAAGTTCTCTTAAGAACCTGATTATTTTCAACTTTTATTTTCAACATAATTAATAGTCCCTTGCAGCCTACTAGGCTTCCCTTAAACTCGGACAACAGCAGGTAGCTCAGTGGTGAGTCCAATAGTCTCAAGTGCTGGAGGTACGTTCAATCTCGGCCGTTTGGCGAGAATTAAAAAAAATAATAAATGGAATCCGAACACGCTTTCCTTTGTGATTTGCAGGGATGACATAATAACTGTGCACTTGCTGGGGCCCTCTCTGGCTTCTGCATGGAAAATCAAGTACCCATGTGCAGGTTAAAGAACCATACATTCGGTTATCTAAATAATTACTTGTGGACCTTCATTCTGCAACCCAGAATGTATCATGTATACCTGCCCTTTATGTGATAGAACTGTCCAAAAACTGGTTCTCTTAAATACATGTACTGAAAAATCGCATGATTATAGAAACATGCGGAAAATGAAAAGTTATCCAGGGTAAGATAAAAATTGAGATTTCTCACGCTTTTGATGTGCACTGGTTGTATAGGAATCAAGAGGTACACCATCGTTAAGGTTAACATCACTGAAGTTAATGCTGTCATTAAGCATCACAGAAATGTTATCAAAATATGGAAGATGTCAACAATCAAAGGGATTTGACTTCAGATATGATACAAAGTATGCAAGAAAAAGAATCATTCGTGCGTGACAGGTAGATCGAAATATCCGTCCCTCGAGATCATAGTCTTGCATCACTCGGCAAGCCTGAATTTTTCTGTCTACCCCTCACACCCATGATAGATTCCTAAAATATATTTTACACATTCTCTTTCTCTCTTTTTTTGTGCTCCTCTTAAAGGAGCGATGGATTTGACTAAAGACATAATGGTTTGAAATTTTGAGCATCTTTAATTAGTTTTTTTTTGTGGTCTGCAGAGGCGGGAAATGTGCTTCCCAACATATTGTAACCAGTGGAACAGTGCATGTGAAAATACGCGTAAGAGTAAATAAGGATATCTTTTTCAACCATAAATAATGATATCTGTAATGAAATGCAGATATCTGTACTTGAAATGCAGATATATGTATTTAATTTAGAAATAAAGATATCTGCATTTCAAATACAGGTATCTGCATTTGCATCAGGAAAACATGCCTATATAATTTTGACCCACTTAAACCCCAGTTTCATATAGTAAAACTGGGGTATACCAGGGTATACATTATTTTTGCTTAAAACCATAGATTGTGCGTATTCGCGAGGCGGTTCTAACGAGTGCCAACAATCTATGTTTTGAGCAGAAATATGAAAAATATCAAAGATTTTTATCTGAAGATTTTAAGTTTTTGGAGATAGAATTTTCTATATATTTGAATAGGCGTGTTTTCGTAATGGCATTGGCGATGTCTGTATTTTAAATGCAGATATCTGAATTTCAGCTACACAAGATGTATCTCTCATTGAAATGAAGATATCTGTATTTTTAAATGCAGATGTCTCTAATACAAATGCAGATTTCTATGTTATGATTGAAAATAGAGATATCTGTATTTCTCAAGTACAGATATCTGCATTTCAGTAAGAGGTATCTCAATTCAATAACATATAGCTGCATTTTAATTAGAGATATTTGTAATAACAATGAAATAAAGATATCTGTGTTTATTAGCAGGTATATCTGTATTTGAAATGCAGGTATCTAAATTAAATGGACAAAACCACAAACGGGTTGCCATAGATTTTTCCATGCTTTGGCTCAGTTTAGTATTGGGGAATGTTGTGAGAAATTATTCTGGAACTGGAAGTAGTCATCCCCTAAACTTATACTGAGGTCACTCAGTGGGAACTTATTCATTGTACTTGGATGAAAATGCCTTTTCCCGCCTTTTAATACAGTCTTAAATCACTAAAAAAATGCATGCTTCTGTATTATTGAATTTTAAAAAAAACTGTTGAGGAATACTTGTAAATAAGATGCACCCGCATCCACCCTCACCACCACCCCGCAAACTGTTGAAACTTAAAAGTCCATTTTTATTTATTTATTACTTTATTTTTGGAAAATCACAAATTGGTTGGTTGCTCATTAGGTGGCACCTATTTCATATTATTTTTATTGTGACGCAACAAAATATTGAATCAATAAATATAAATTAATTTACTATATTGCCAATAAATATTTATTTTGCAAATAAATATACATGTATCTTTATTGGCCATATGATAAATATCTGAATATAGAATACATATTTTAATATGGAACAAATATATTACCAGATACAGTATTGCAAAGTATACCTTGCCATACCCAGCTAGCATTCTACATAAATCTACAGCGGGCCGTTATCGGCCCGTCAGCTACCCTGACGGGCCGATAACGGTCCGCTATAGATTTATGTAGAATGCTTACTGAGTAAACACCTGCCATTTCGGTTTTTATCACAGTAGTATAGATATGAGATTGCATTCACCAAAACGTATTTGCAACCCAGTTTCACTGCCCATAACTAGTAGTCCAGGGTCACATAAGGAATTGAAGGATTACACCCAGAGTTCAGTAACACATCACGAAAACATGCCTATTCAAATATATTTAAACATTTTACAACCAAAAACTCGCAAATTTTCAGATAAAAAAATCAAATATTTTTTATATTTCTGCTCAAAACATAGATTGTGGGTACTCGTTAGAACCGCCTCGGCGAGGCGGTTCTAACGAGTACCCACAATCTATGTTTTTGAGCAGAAATAAGAAAAATAATGTATACCCCTGTAAACCCCAGTTTTACTATATAAAAGTGGGGATTAAGGGGGTCAAAATTATATAGGTATGTTTTCGTGATGATCGTACATCTGTTTGGATTTTATAACGTCAACAGAATCTATTTGTGGTAATCCAACGAAGACGATGTTTTTGAAGATTATTACGAGGCACTTCCGTATATTTGTCTAGGAAAACAAACTAACTAGTTTAGATCTTCGGGGATTTATAATGCATTCCGTCAGCTTCAATTTACAGTAAAATAAAGACAGAGAAAATGGCAAACCTGTGCTTACAGTAAATCATTTTGGCCGCGTCAAGCGAACAAGTGCCTTCAAACATGCGCGAAAAGCGCATATTCAGTTCATACTGCGCATGCGCATAGTACTATCTGAGCTTTTGCTCTCCACTCATATATTCTGTGGTATCCAGTGATTCTGTTAGCGAACAGTGAAGGCTGTGATCAGACTACGTGGAGACACAGGCAGACCTGGGTCTTTGCTGCCCGTATAGGCCTGAACACACGTATGTTTTCGCATAGCGCGGCCTATTTTATCCTTAATGCATTTCCAATTAGATTTGGCCGAGACAGTCAGATTGATAGGATTTAAACAGAAAGAATAGCATTTAAAGCGAATTTATACGATTGAAGAATTAGGAAAGCAACTTAGTTGAGGCTTTTCAAAAGTGAGTCTATTCTTAAAGGAAATAATTTGCTCCAAAAGATAGAAAACTTTTCCTTAGAAAGTAGTTCCTTTTGAGAAGGGGCGTCTACTTAAAAACATCTATCCAAACTACACAGAAAAACTGTAAGTGAAGGTATACAGGAACGCTATAATCACGAAGCACAGCTTCCAGTCACCAAACAGGAAGAAATAGGAAACAAATAATGGCAAAACAAACGCCACAGAAGAAACCACCGACGCACAAACAATGAAGAACTGCAACATAGGAACCACATTCGAAAGGTCAGTGGGAAAACTACTGGAGGGTTACTCGTCCGAAGCCTCAGGCATAATTCTGATGCAGCTCCTAATTACGATATATATGTTCGGGCAGGGGTCCTCAACCTCACCTGTGAAACATCAAAGTGAAACACATATAATCAAATCACTGTGATAAAGTAAAGCAAAGGGTTCAATGGCGGTCTGAAGCCAGGCTACAAGAAAACCACAAACAGGATAACAGATCTCAAACTTACATGTTTTATTTTTATTTTTTCTATTGAAGTAACTACCGTATTTATTCTAAGTATTTAGACAGGAATGTCTGACCATAAAGTTTCCTGACACAGTTTGATCTGAGCATACACTGATTGCTATCCAGTTTTAGACTAATCATCAGGTATTCTAAACTACCTGCCCTTTGCGAAGGACGGTAATGGTAATTAAATAGGCGCCATAACCGAGCGCTATAGCGTTTGACGGAAGGTTTTTGTTCAGAATATAGCACAGTTCAACGACTGAAAAAAACTCTCTCTCTTCACTCAGTAGTGAACTGGTGCTAGAGACATCGATTACCATGGTATATGTTCCGTCATTTTTAGAGGGAATTCAACTTTTGTGACTTACTAATTACCGCACATAAAGTTCCTTCTGATAAGGAGTCTACTTTAGAACGAAACAGTCTGCTCCCAGTGGGAGCAAATTCATTTCGTTTACCCCTTTACAGAAGAGAGTCAAAACCATTTAGCAGAGTTATTGAAAATGTATCCCTTTCTCTTAAATATTAGTGAAGTTACCCAGGTAATACCGCAATTACGATGTCATCATGAAAACATACCTATATAATTTTGACCACCTTAAATCCCACTTTTATATAGTAAAACTGGGGTTTACAGGGGTAGACAATATTTTTTCTTTTTGCTATAACAAACATAACGAGTACCCACAATTTATGTTTTGAGCAGGAATATGAAAATACCAGATTTTTTTATCTGAACATTTTCCCTTTTTGGTTGTAAAATTTTCAATGTATTTGAACAGGCGTATTTTCGAACGTAATGTAGACTTCCAGAGGCACCAAAAGAAGGTCAGATGGGGAACAAACAATGACAAAGAAGCATCATATATGAAATGACCGGCATACGGACAAAGAATACTGCTCATCACGAAAACATATCTATATAACTTTGACCCCATTAAACCCCACTTTTATATAGTAAAACTGGGGTTTACACGGGTATACATTATTTTTCTTATTTCTGCTAAAACATATAGATTGTGGGTACTCGTTAGAACCGCCTCGGTTCTAACGAGTACCCACAATCTATGTTTTGAGCAAAAATATGAAATCATATCAGAATTTTTATCTGAAAACTTTCAGTTTTTGGTGGTGGAATTTTTTATATATTTGAATAGGCGTGTTTTCGTAATGTGCAGATAAAACGCCTTGGAACGGTCTTGTTTGTGTTGAGGTTTTACGGCCCAGTCAACCCAACAGGGTCATATCGAGCGCGGTCAGTTTACCTAACCACACGTTTACTGGGCAGGCTGAGTCCTCTAAGCGGTTAATCAGTATTGTGCACATTCTTTCGCCAGAAACTGACAACTGCCCTTCTTGAATCAGCGGAAGGGAGAGAAGGACCGTAGAAAATATTTCATGATCAATCTCCACGAAAGAATGTTGCCGACCTCGGCGGGGGTTGAACCCGCGACCTCCTGGTCTCAAGTCGGACGGCGCATCCAACTGAGCCACCGAGGCCGACCTTGGAACGGTCAGTAGGAAAAAAAAAGGTAAGAGAAAAGTCCAGGGAGTGCCACAATCACAAACCGCAACCCTTCCTAGACAACAAGAAGAAGAGGAAACAGACAAAACCAAACAAGCACAAATCGAACAAACGTACGAAAAGCACTAAGATTAGCTCTCTCTTCCCCAAGCGAGGTAATCGCAATGCTAAAAGGACTGAAAAACATAAGAACAAAATAACACAAGGTAAGACAGAAAACAAATAACATCGTAGAATAAACCACAAAGCAACAAAGAGTAAGACTAACACCCAAAACTACTGGGTAGGGATGGGGTTGGTCTTAAACCAGTTTAACTCATTTTAATTCTAATACAGCTCCAAGTTATAACCATATATTCTGTCCCCATAGGAACCGCGTTAGTGAAACACTATAAAGAAACTTGGGGAAAGTCTGTATCTTGATCAGTCTCAAATTTTAAACATATGTGCGTTTGTCTGAATTTTCTTGATAGCCATGTGAAAGATAAAGGTTCCGGAAAATGAAAGTCTCAAGAAAAAGAAATATAGATATACATAAATACATCATTTGTCATTTTGCATGAACCACTTAGACAGAGCAATGCAATTTTATGTCTGTAATATCGTAAACCTATAATGCGTTCTATTCCTTCTTGGCTTATTTAATTTGACAGACCTACTCAATTTCCTTTTTCCTGGCTGGATATGACATACAAGTTATGCTTCACCTAAGTACCGTCTAGACAAACTCTCTGGCATACTGCGCATATTATACTATCTAATACTGTCCTGTTTTTGTTTTGTGTGCATAGACTATTTTAGTTCCGTTTTCTTATTTTTTGTTGGTTTCCTTTTCTTATCTTTCTTTTTTATATGGGAATACTTCTTGTTTATTACTTTAATTATAATGAAATCTTATGAGAAAAGAAGTTTTCCTTTTAAAATCTATTTATCTTTGTTACAGCTCGTGGTAGTGCCTTGTGGCGGCCTAAGACGTCTCCCCGTACTTCACTATAGTGTAATGGATATTTCTGGATCCTTTTGATCATTGAGCTTATCTCAGGACTTTTAGAAATGAGAGTTACTGGTGAGGCCCATTTAGCCGAAACTAACCAATCTGGTCTTGAAAATTTGCCATTTCGTTTTTGTGTCGGTGCGCTTATTGCTTTCACGTTTTATTCCTTTAAAAATCTATCTATATTCACTACGGCTGGTGTCAGTACCTCACCATAGTTTAGTTCATTTATGATATTTGTTTTGTAATAATTTGTTCTTCATCTCTCATTCTTTTGTTGGCTCAGGAAAGCTATGATTCGTGGTTGTGTCATTTCCTTGGTACGGTTACATATGTATGTATTTTTTTCTGGTGATCATTTAGCCCGTTCTGGGCCTTAAGAAAATTGGAAGGTCACTGATAAGGCCTAGTTGACCTAAACTAGCTTGCCTGGCCCGGAAAATTTGACAATATTCAGAGATTTTCAAGTGATTTTATTGCTCTCAATGGTCATGCGTTTTAGAATATACTCAATATTATAAAGAAACGGTAAATAAATCCATAGACCACCTCAGTATGATTGACAACAACTATCATACAGTAATTATGTTTATCGTTAGTCTGAGAAATGAAAATGCCCTAATTTAATCGATATGACACAAGTCATTCAATTCATCCTGAAGAAATTGATCGCTTATTAATGAAAACATCCAAAGCCTCTAATAGCGACAAATGATAGGAAACCTCTCTCATTATTAACTTTCATTCTCAAATACTATAGTTGTGATACGTAGTGACTTCTGTTGAAAATATTGTATAGTCGCATTGCTAACAGCAAGAAACTCGGCTCTTGAAACGTTTAAGGGGATAAAATACTCTTGGCATCACGAAAACACGCCTATATAATTTTGACCCCCTTAAACCCCACTTTTATATAATAAAATTGGGGTTTACAGGGGTATACCTTATTTTCTTATTTCTGCTCAAAAACATAGATTGTGGGTACTCGTTAGAACCGCCTCACCGAGGCGGTTCTAACGAGTACCCACAATCTATGTTTTGAGCAGAAATATGAAAAGCATCAGAATTTTTTATCTGAAAATTTTCATTTTTTGGTGGTAAAATTTCCAGTATATTTGAATAGGCATGTTTTCGTAATGGTATATTTTCTGAACCTTTTGCAGCTTTGTCTTTGCATTCCTGCACATCAAGTAGTGTCTGAATGAAAGAGTCTCTTTAAAAAGGAAATGATTTGCTTCTGAGAGGGGTTGGGTAAGACAAATTCTTACGTTATAGAGTAGGTTACATTTCAGAAGGGAGAACATTTTTAAACCGTTGCCTTCCTTGAGTAAATCCATACCCTTTAAGCTTTATGTGAGCTTTCTAGTGTTTGGTGGCCTGTATGTACCAGTAAGTTTAAATTTCAAGCGCGCGCTAGACAAAATGAAATTCCAATTTATGTCTGAGCAATCAAATCCTTGACAGGCTGCCTTACTGTGTATTTTGATCGAGATGTTCCAATTCATTAGTAGATCCTATAGTAACTTTAGTTTCTGTAAGAGAATAGCAAAGACTTGATTGCCAAGTAGCCCTCTTTTCTTACCATGTGGATGGCGATCTGTTGCATTTGCTTATATGTATTTGTCTTCTTGATACTTTTGCTGTCCATGTGGGACATATTGTAGTTCGTATGAAGAGTGTTATAGTGCGTAGGTTCGTGTCGCTTCTACTTTTGGTGGCTTTCAAGCATCACGAAAACATACCTATATAATTTTGACCCCCTTAAACCCCACTTTTATATAGTAAAACTGGGGTTTACAGGGGTATACATTATTTTTCTTATTTCTGCTCAAAACATAGATTGTGGGTTCTCGTTAGAACCGCCTCCGCGAGGCGGTTCTAACGAGTACCCACAATCTATGTTTTGAGCAGAAATATGAAAAATATCAGAATTTTTTATCTGAAAATTTTCAGTTTTTGGAGGTGAAATGTTCTACATATTTGAATAGGCATGTTTTTGTAATGAGGGTCATACCTTTTAGCATCTATTTATATGGCTGTATTTATTGTGGCTTCCAAATATTATTGCGACGATGCGCAGAATAATCTATAAGTAGTCGTTTACTGTCCGCATAAGGTACGAGTACATTGAACCAACGTTACGTTTTATCTTAAAGATCAGATGACACAGTTTTTACTATTTCAATGAAATTTTTTATAAACTGAAAGAGCTGCCAATGCGAATGATTTTGCCGAAAACCGTACCAAAAAATCCAGATCCATTGCAAATTTATGCCAGTTGAAATTCATATAGGACATTTTTCACATCCGAAAAAGCCTTCAATGCAATAAATAGAAATGTAACCTACAATGCTATAATTATATCCTACAATGCAACATTCTGTGATTTCATTTGAGATTTTAAAGTTTTAAATTAAAACTTTTTAACATAAGACATGAAAATTTTGGAACTTGCAGTTTTATAATATTAAACAATATTTAACAATGTAACTTTTGATTGGCAATGCATTAAATAATGATTTATAGTTAAAACCATATTTCACGGTTGAAATTTGAATTTCAAAAAATCTTAAAATCCTTATTATAGCTAGTTACAGTACAGCATTTACACCAAATAAGATAACTACATATTCATTTAAATGAAAGTGTAAGGCATTTTTTTTTCAGAAATTATGTCAAATTAAATCACAAAATCAAATTTAAACTTTTAAAATAAAATTTAAATTGCAAAAATTAAGGTTCTAATTTGAAATTTTGATAATGTTTCTTAAAACAAAAGCTACAGGTCTTTATCTTACATATGACGATAAACTGTCTCAAATGACACTTTAAATTTTGATAGTTTAAATTATTTTTGAAATAAATGACCACTATGACGTCATACAAGCCTCATATATATTCATGAGCTGTTTGAAAACTCTTTGGAAAGGAGATGAAAACTGTTGAAGTTTGCTTTAACTCGGGAACTAATTGGAATTTTTGCATGCGGTTTCCTGCATCATTAGTCTTGAAACAATGCCTTTAAGGCAAAAATTAAAACAAATGAATATAGATCTTTGTCATTTGATCTTTTAGTGTATGTATTCACATAGTTTTGTTTCCAACAATCTAGTACTTCTTTACTCTGTGACGATTGCGACGCTCAGTAAAAACAGAATAGTTGATATGACTCTCGTTTCTAAAGGATCCCTCATACCGAAGAACTAAACTAGTGTCAACACTAAAGATGTTCTATGGGAGGCATCATTACCTTGTCGATTTCTACAATGTGGCTGTTTCCAGATATATATCTGATGTTTTTGCCACAGCCCAGCCATACTGAACCTCGGACATTAATTCCCGTGTTTTCCCAAATCTCTGTTTAGGCTGATAGGCATGGCGGGCGGAGCAAGCTTACCAAGTAATGCTTACTGCCCACGGACGCCTGATTACACACCATTTATTTTGGGTCCATGTCTGTCTGTCAGATCATTCCTAATTTTGCCATTATGTTTATAGACTTGATGATTTTTTTCGAAATACGACTTCGGTAGGTTGACCTCAGACACATTTCAGAATCGATTTATCAGTAGTTGGTTATGTGCGTTGTGGCGGTCGTAAAACATCACATACTTCACTTTGGTGTAGTTTATGTTCTGGTCCTTTGGAATTACTAACATTCATTACGAAAACTTGCCTATTCAAATATATAGAAAATTTCACCACCAAAAACTGAAAATTTTCAGATATAAAACTCTGATATTTTTCTTTTTTTTTGTTCAAAACATAGATTGTGGGTACTCTAGTACCCACAATCTGTGTTTCTGAACAGAAATAAGAAAATAATGTATAACCCTGTAAACCCCAGTTTACTACATAAAAGTGGGGTTTACAGGGAGTTAAAATTATATTGGTATGTTTTCGTAGATTTTGATATTATTATTTTTTATTAATTAATATCAGCCTATGGCAAGGACGCGTCGATTGAATAAAACCGAGTTTGCTATTATGGTTTTAACATGTTGTCTGGTTTCTAAGAAGCTCTCATTTTAGAATCCATTGATAACAGTTAGAGAAGTTTAATCATCAATAACAGACCAGGCCCTATAGTATAGTTCTTAGAATGCAATGTATTATATAGCTACATATTCCTGAAGTGCAAAACATTGAAACTTATATTGAATCAAGTGCACGTGTATGGGAGGTGATTCATAAACTCTGAAATAGATCATCTGATTATCTGCAATTCAAAATTAGAAATAGATAGTTTTCTTCTCAGTAGCTGATGTTAAGTGCTATCTGGTGATTAAAAAGTCTCGCCGACTTCTTGTTAGTATTATTCATATTTTCTAGTCTTTTTTGAATCATTTATCTCATTCTGAATAATTCTGAAAAACAAAATAACACTGCTCAAGTCGGCCGGCGCTTGGGAGAAACAGTCAACATGACAGATTAGAGTACTGAATAGATACAGTAAAGTATGCTTAGTCCGTGGTGGCGTTTCCTGCCTGATGCATGCGTCTATCGTCTCCTGCTCTTCACTTCAATTTTTTATACGTTTTGAGGTTTACTGCCTGACGTTGAAGTAAAAGCAGGAAGAAGTAGTTCTCTGACACTCAAATATTTATCCAGGTTGATTTATGTATTTTGCTGTCATACGTTAACATATTCAAGCATAAATATGCTTTTTACTAAGCTATATCATTTGAATTCTAAACAAAGACTTTTGACAGGGCGGCCTGCTATAAAAGTGTGCCGTTTTTCCTTAAGCAATAATTCTATGAAAGACTGGTCATTTCGTATCTTACTTATACCTGGTCAGTTCATTTTTTTCACTGTTAACCTGTTGAAAACTAGAGACCCCTAAAAACCTGGAGACTCCTAAAAAGGTAACGGGCAAACAGTGCAGACCCTGATCAGACGCCGCAGAACGCGGAGTCTGATCATGGTATCCACTATTTACCAATAGTTCAACCATTTTCTTTAGGAATATCTACACCATATATCCTGACATACCTAAAATCGCAAATTGACTCTTCCAATATATAGTGTGGGAGTGTTTATTCAGTCTTTAATGGGTTATTATATTCTACAGTTTCCAATAATTATATGATAGCTAAAGTTTTGACCAGAACGCTCAGATGTGCCAGTGAAACTGGACCGTTATTGTCTACATTCCTGAAAACGAGTTTTTTCATTACTGCGACTGAAGAGTCTCAATAAAACCGAGACTCCCATTTTCTAATCCGTTGTGTGTTCTTTGTTTCCAAGGGCAATCTTTTTGACGTTTATTTACTACACTGCAGCTGATATTAGTGCCGTGTGGCGGCGGTAGAACGTCTCCCCGTACATAACCATAGTGCAGATTATATTTCATTTTCTTTGGGATCATTGGACTCATTGTGGTATCTTTGAAAATGGAGTTCTGCTCATGTATACGCTAGAGGGCGTAAGCAGTGCTGGAAACTTCATTACTGCTTATGAAGAGTCTCAGTAAAACCAGACTCCCAATTTCTTATCCGTAGTGTGTTCTTTGTTTCCAAGGGCAATCTTTTTGACGTGTATTTATATGGTACCGTTCTTGTGTGAAAATCGAAGATCCAAAGTAGCCTGTGTATTCGCATAGCCTGACCTACGGTAAATGTCCTAGAATTTCGAACACTCTGTTTCATGCTTTTTAGCCTAAATTTTGCTTTCTAAGTAGTTCTTCTTAAAATACTTAGTGGAATGCCAAACAGTGTAGACCCTGATTAGACTGCTCCAGGAGCAATCTGATCTGACTGCACTGTTTGCATATGCCATTTTGTCAGACCATTTTGCGTTCGTAATTTTAGGATATTTACCGTAGTTTTCCCTGTTTAGTTCATTCACATTAATGGCGCCAATATCATGTAAGTGAATAGCGAATACCCTAATGGAACTATAGCGACACTGAGGTTAGCCTTAGCTGTTTCCACCGTGTTTAAGAACGTATTTGCCCTTAGTATTTGGTCAAACATTACACAGCAAACAATGTAATCCTAGATTAGACGCCGAAAAAAAATCCCCCATGCGATAAGAGTGAACGCTGTTTCCCACTCATCTAGAAATTAGACACATCAGCAGATAATAAAATGGACCTGTTTAAATTTAAGGATAAGTATGGTAAGAGGTTTACATGTCCCAGCATAAGTAAAAATGCGGTAATTTATTTAGACTGATTCCCAGCATATGAAAAGAAGAAGTGTGCAATGTCTCCAGTCGAATACCAAGACAATTTCCTAAACAATCAAGCATTCTCGTTTTACCATTTTCGTCTGGCTTGGTTTCATTGTAATTACTACTCTGCCCAATCAGAAACAGGGTTGTGATCTTAAATTACAATAAATAGGCAACGAAAGAGCATCTCTGGAGGCAGTCTTGAACAGTTAAAGAAATCGGTAAAATATACGGAAATATTACAACTGTAAATATTTCTGAGGATAGCTGCTGACAACAGATATAATTGATGTAAAACAAATAGTAGGTAATGCCTTTAGGATTATTACTGTTGTTGTTCTTTGGGTTGTTGTTATTTCATACATGTACACTGTTTGCATAAAAATATATTCAAGTTTGTTTTCTTTTTTTTTTTTTTTTTTTTTTTTTTTTTTTTGTGAAAGTACTGAAGTCAACACAAACATTAACAACATTATTTAGTATACATATTTCGATATTACTGATACCAATGATTCGATGAAGGAAACTGATTTCAAAATTTGTAAACTAAATCGTTTTGCATTTATGGCGCACTAAACGTTTGCAAGGAGCGAGATATGTTTGAGTTTTACTTCAGAATGTACATGTCAAAATGCACATTGTTTAAGTTGTGATATTTCATAGGGAAACCGTCTATTGTTACTGTTGCAGCTGTTTTGTTGTTGTTGTGTTGTGTTGTGTTGTTTTGTGTTGTGATGTGTTGTGTTGTGTTGTGTTGTGTTGTGTTGTGTTGTGTTTTTGGTGCTATCATATATATCTTTCTTTTACAATTTTTTTTTTTTTTTTTCGGGCTTGGGCCAGAATAAAACACCGCCCAGCTTTTAGATTTAAACTGAGGCGAACGGAATCATTTTCAGATATAGAACACTCTCACATTACAGTTGTTGTGTTGCTAAGACAGGCCCCTCCAGCAGAACTACAATTCGATTCCAAAGACTGTAAATCGCTTAAAAAGTCGCGTATGCGTGAAGGAAAGCATTTACTTCAGGGCGCCCGTAGGAAAGACATTCTTTCTTTTCAGATCAGACGTACTTTGAGAAAGGACGTTAAAAGTAGTTCCACATTTAGATGAAACTAGATTAAATTACGGTTCTTCAATCTGTTTCAGAAAGTCGGAGTCTGACTCTCTGTGGTCGGGCTCATCGTGGTTTTGTTTGTGGTTTTCTTGTGTTCTGGCTCCAGATCCCATTGAGCCCTTTACTTTGTTTCATCACAGTGTTTGTGATCATATGTATTTCACTGTGATGTTTCACAGATGAGGTAAAGGACCCCAATGCGGACCGCAGAATTAAGGGTAAGGTTTCGCACGAGTAAAACTGATTAAAGCCCCGCAGTTGTTTTCCTACAGACCGTTCCAGGGCAGTTCCTCTGTTGCAGTTCTTTGTTTATGCATCTGTGGTTTCATTTGTGACATTTGTTCTGACCTTATTTGCTCCTCATCTCTCCTTCTTTTGGTGCCTCGGGAGGGCTGTGCTTCGTGACTGTGACATTTCCTAGGTATCTTCACTTATAGTTTTGAGAATAAATTATTTCTTTTAAAGTAGACCAACTTTCTTCTTGCTTCTGAAGTTCAGAATGCACTTTATGCATTCAGTATCTTGCCTATTGAGTACACTACTTAGTGTCTTTACCCATTCGGCACAATTAAATAGTTTGCCACTGCTTCGAACGCACTTTATGGAAGGTCATGGATATGTCCAGTGTTTTTTTCTTTTTTTTTTTTTTTTTTTTTTTTTTTTTTTTTTGCTTTTTAAAAGATCATTGGATTAATTGTGACATTTTCATTATTAAAGAGGCCTTGATACCACTAAACGCAATAGATAGTTTCTACCACGATATATTATGGGGTTGACTTATATATGACAAACAACAAGTCAAGCTTAGATTCACTGGGATACGGTATAGTTTAAACTCCCCAGAATAAAACTTGTTTTCGCCTCCTGAGCAAAAAAATGATAGGTACACCATGAAACATATTGTGGACTATCCTGTATGATGTACTGCAGCTTCATGACAGGATTATCCAAATGAATAAGGGATCTAAATAGAATTATTAAAGTCACTTTATTTGTCAAATAGAGTGGCAAATAAAGTCATTTTAATTATGACACCTTGCATAACTATTAGTATTGGAGTTAGCGCATGGCAAAACCTACAAAATGGAGAAAGAAGCTTAAGTCCTTAGCTACCCACTGAACGCACAGCAAAGACTCTGATCAGACTGGGCGGATGATGGGTGCACATGCCATTTTGTTGGTTTTGTCATGCGCTGGCTCATTTCATTTACACTAAGGATATACCTTTTACATTGTCTTTCTTCCTAATAAAATATTTTTAAATGTTTTATTTCACTTTTGTCTTCTATTTCTTCGGAAAACTACTGTCTTTTCGATATCACTTGGAAAGACGTTTTTAGCTTAGTGTTTTATTCTAAATGAAAATAGTTTGTTCTGACTGACCATATCTTATCAGGAACCATTTGTCTTTTCTGTTTCTGCACTTTATTTTCAAATTTTTATTTAAAATTAATTTTACGGCAAAAAATGGATCTGACCTATGCAATTTCTATAGTAAACTGGATTTTTGGATTTTTTTTTTTTTTTTTTTTTTTTTTACAAAAAATATTTTTTGCTTTTCTTCACTGATTTTGAATAATAGATGTTCCATAACAAAATTGTGAGCATTTCAGAAAGTTTAAAGAAGTAGTACTTGTTGAAAACCTGCATCAAATCGATTTGTGCAGATTTTGCAGCCATTTTTACCATGCAAAAGTGAAATATTCAATTTTTTAAAAACCATTGACCAGAATAAAAGTTTTTGTGCATAGGTAGTTACGACAAAAGGTTTTGCATTAAATCATATCTAAAAATGTGCACATTTACTTCTGTGAAAAGCGCCAGGTAAAAACGACTTTCTGAAATATGTCAAAAGAAGAGAATAAAGCTCATCCCACCAGACATAACATAATAAAGACAAATTAGAAGTTATATAATCAAACAGCACATCCTTGTTTACAGTAGCTATTTATCAGTTACATTGTAGCAACATAACATTATCTGAAATACATTTCTTCATTGTCTACGCCCATGGGCCTACATAATCTTATAGTTAGTCAAAGCTCCAGACGTACTTTGTGCAAGGTCATAACAACATCAAAGAAATATTCATTTTATTTTGGAAGAAGCGTTTAACATACGTAGATGGGATGAACAAGTAACGAACTTTTAGTTAATTGGTTTTGAAACATATCTCGGTAGTGTACCGGATAAAACTATAAGTACACGTTTATGTTGTTTTCGTTTTAGTGCACATATATTAAGGATAGAGCGTGGCTGGTATTGGGGAGAGAAAACAGAAGAAAGATTATGTGATTCATGTAATGTTGTTGACAACGAAGTACATATCTTATGTCAGTGCAAAAATACGACATTTTGAGATTGGAAATGATGACTGATATATAAAACTGACATTTCTGCCTTGATAAATGTAAAACTGACTTAGAAATGTTAGAAATTATTTTGTGTTGGTGTTGTTTTACTGTACCAAATTATTTAGAAATGTTAGTAAATTTGATAACAAACAGTGATGCATCCATTAATAAAGTTATAGCTATTTATTTTTGTATATTACTGTCAAAATATAAAACAAAAAACAAACCAGGATGCTTCAATCTCCAAACCATTTATCTTTTTTTTTTTTCTCTTTTTTTTTTTTTTTTTTTTTCTTTCTTTCTTTTTTATGCATTTTTATTTGGTCGTGTGTGTGTGTGTGTGTGTGTGTGTGTGTGTGTGTGTGTGTGTGTTTATGATTGCCATCATCATTGTACATGTGCTCATTGACATCGAATGTATTGAGTTTAACCCAAATCATAGGTATAGTTGTGCAATTAAATGAATTTCATTATATTCTATTCTGTTTCATGCTATTTTCCGTGGACTGTTAAACGTTATTTAACCAAGTATTCGCCTTCACAAAAAGCTTGGTCTACGCTCAGCACACGCGTAGACCGTTGTGAAAGCTAATGCTTGTATTGTTACATAGTGTTTAGCCGTGAACTTTTGACACACAATGTTTTATTTATTTCCAGAAACATGTAAAGTAATACAAAGCATATACAGTGATATTTCTCTCAGCCGAATGACATCTTCTATATCATTTTTATGTCATTACGAAAACACGCCTATTCAACTATATATAAAATTTTTCAACCAAAAAAAGGAAACTTTTCAGATAAAAAACTCTGATATTTTTCATATTCCTGCTCAAAACATAGACTGTGGGTACTCGTTAGAACCGCCTCGGAGAGGCGGTTCTAACGAGTACCCACAATCAATGTTTTTTAGAAAAATAAGAGAAATAATGTATACCCCTGTAAACCCCAGTTTTACAATATAAAAGTGGGGTTTAAGGGGGTTAAAATTATATAGGCGTGTTTTCGTAATGGAAAGTAAATTGGAAAACGTACAGTTTAGTCAGAAACCCAGTAAGCATTCTTTATAAATCTTTCTAACACCTCTGCAAATGTTGTTCCTTATTTGTCGTTACATTTCTAGCCGTGCTTTACCTAAGGCATTTGAGCATTGGAATTTCGTCGCGCGCAATCAACGGGAAACCAGTCATATTACTGTTGCGAAAGTTGCGGCCCTGGTAATTATGGACGCTAGCTTACAATATTAGTCGAAACATTCATATACATTATAAATTATATTAGTAAGGCAGAAAATGATCTATGAACATTGCAGTGCAGTTCTTTGACTTTTTTTACCTGATGAGTTCCTCTACAGGCTATACCATTCAAACACATTCGTTTTATACTCCTTGTTTCCATCGTGTATTTATTGACATTATCGAAAATAAGTGTCGGTTCACATTCTTATTTTGCTGTTTTATATCTGTCCTCCTTAGGTCAATCGCGGCACTCCATTTTCATTTAATTTGCAATTCTTTCATGAACACAGGAGCTAGAAGTTTTTATGTATATTTTACATCGTCAGCTGATTCGAATAAGTATCCGCCATTTTGAATATTCGTCATCGAACCTTGTAACTACGTAACCGTGTGACGTAATACTTAAGAGGTGCTGTCAACTACCAAACCGGGAAGTCAGGTAATAAAGATAATCATAAAAATCAATAAAAATCTCATTTGTGCTAAATATTCGCTCAATGAGGGGTGTTAGAAAAGAAATAAATTATTCCGAACCGTGCTCAAATGCCGCAGGTAAAACACAGTTGAGTTTGGGTTGTACCCATTTGAACACTCGCTCGCTGCGCTCGCTCGCATGATTTGCCAATCTATTATGCTTTAATGACTCGAACATCGACAGCTCGTTTACCATGGCTGAATCGGACTGTTTTTTTTATTTGTTTCATGATTTTTTGTTTGTTTGTTGTTGTTGTTTTTTTTGTTTTGTTTTTTTTTTGTTTTTTTGTTTGTTTGTTTGTTGTTGTTGTTTTTTTTGTTGTTTTTTTTTGTTTGTTTTGTTCTGTTTGTTTTTGTTCTTTTTTTTTTGTTATATGTTTTGTCTTGTTTTTTTTGTTTGTTTTTTTGTTGTTGTTTTTTTGTTGTTGTTTTTTGTTTTGTTTTTTTTTTGGGTTTTTTTTCGTTTGTTTGTTGTTTGTTTGTTTTTTGTGAGTCCCTAGGAAATTCTTGCGATCGCTCAAGGAAACAAATATATGGGAATATTTTAGGGAAATTTCATTATTTTAACATGAAACTTTATGTTGTGTATACTCATTAGAATCGCTCATCGAGGCTACATTCAACATACCATTATTTCGTAGAAGATCGAAAATACATCCCTAAATAATCCCCATTTGCTTCGTGACCTGTGTTATGATTAACCCTCAGTGACTCAACCAGGCATTTCTAGAACAAATTTCCATGGCCCTTAAGACGTTCGAGCCATTGAAGTTCGACTGTATATTTGAAAGTCTTAAAAGTACTCGTTTGTACTTTAATTGTTTTTTGTATAAAACCATGTCCTCCCTGTGTGCGTGCGCGCGGGTGTGTGGGTGAGCATGCAGGCTCTTATAGAAGTAATAAAGACAATTCAATAGTTTATCCCAGAAATTCATACAGTATCGGTTGGAATAAACAAGACATTTATCAAATAACTGGCCGTGCTTCTACAAGATAGGGAGACAGACTAATGTGATCAATCGGGCAATTTGTCTTCGTCACCACAAACAGAACAATATAATTTCTTACAATAGGCTTCATTCTTCCTCTGACCAATTCACAAAGCATTAACGAGACGCATTACTCAACTTGAAAACCGGAAAATATTATAGTTGACCAAACATGTTAAACCGGTACTATCGTGGCGTAGGCGGCCCTGCCGACTGCATTCGAACCTCAATAGCTCGAACGCCGATGGCTCGTTTACCATGGAAATTCGAACTCGTTTTCGAGTCCATACGAAATGCTTCCGATAACTCAAGAAAACAAATATTTAGGGACATTTTCTTATTTATCATGAAATTGTATGTTGTATGTACTCATTAGAATCGTCTAATCGAGGCGATTCTAATGAGTACACTCAACAGACAATTGTTGTGTAGGAAATCGAAAATATTTCCCAATACATTATGAAAACATGCCTATTCAAATATACTGAAAATTTTACCACCAAAAAATGAAAATTTTCAGATGAAAAATTCCTATATTTTATATATTTCTGATCAAAACATAGATTGTGGGTACTCGTTAGAACCGCCTCGTCGAGGCGGTTCTAACGAGTACCCACAATCTATGTTTTTGAGCAGAAATAAGAAAAATAATGTATACCCCGGTAAACCCCAGTTTTACTTTATAAAAGTGGGGTTTAAGGGGATCAAAATTATATAGGCATGTTTTCGTGATGATAATCGCTATTGTTTCCTGGTTTTGCGCCATGATTAACCCTCAGTGGCTCGAACTACCCATCAAATCTTTATGGTCCCAAAGATGTTCGAGCCATTGAAGTTTGACTGTATATATCTGCCATAGGAGAAGTCTCAATGAAGAATGTTGACAAACGCCATAGACCCTGATCTAACTGCACAACATTTGCTGTTCGGTCGGGATATACAACATTTGGACTCGAATTATCATTATACTGTTCTCGGATACATAAAATAAGGCTGATTAATTCAGACAAGTTTAAAGGGTACTTGCATTAACCCAGTTTATTGGGGTATTGGCAGGTCAGTTGGTCATGATGAATGTAGTCACGCTGGCTTAAAATATTGCATTAGTTCAGTATATGGAAGAATATTGTAGTGTTTGTATTATGTTCTATGTGAGATGCGCTAAAATGTATTTTGCATTCTGAATAAACTTTGAATTGAATTGAATTGAATGAAACTGAGACTCCAGTTTGTCTTTATTTTATGTGTTCGGTAGTTTCCAATAACAACCTCTTTACATTTTATTGGATTTTGCTGTAGTTGGCGTTAAGTACGGTATGGCGGACCCGTAAAATCTGTTCCGTACTTAATCAGTGCAATTTTTATTTTATTTTCTTGGGATCATTTAGCCAATTCGGATTTCTTGGAAAATCGTGCTCCGCTTAAACTGGTGTTGGAGATGGGTGAAAGGGGCTGGGGCGGAGTGTGCATCCCTAAAAAAGATATGGCTTCCCTGCAAACGAATTTATGTAACCGTGACTCCCATTTTCGTTCTTTTATATATTCTGAGTTTCAAAGGGCAACCTTTATAGATTGTTTGACAGCAAAGTAAGGTCAACTATATCCATTTATACCAAACTTTGTGTCATATCTAAGATCTGTTGAGAAAAGAAGTAAATTTGGACAGCACAAAACATAACTTTATTTTACACAAAACAGAAATTAACCCTTTCAGTCCCGTATACCAACACAAATACTTTTGTATGAGCCGTCTCATCAGGATCTACACTGTTCGTCATTCTGTTATTGATTTATAACTGGCATCCTTAATTATTTGCAATGGATTTTCTTAAATTCAAGGATGGAAGAATCCACCTCAGAAACTGAGGGTTGAAAGGGTTAATTTGAGTTTCTAAAAATTGAAAGGAGAGGAAAAGTAAGGTTGTGTAATATCCTATCATTCACGCTGAAACAAGACATGATTAAGTGTAAACCGACTCCACAAACACACCGAGAGATTATACCTTTATGTTCAGAACATTTTATATGCGCATCTATACGTGTACGTGCGTGTGTCTGTCAGCGTAAGGAAGGGGTTGGTGAGTTAAGCCTAGCTTTTAGCCCTGGCGCAGGTATCAGTAAAATCGATCCAAAGCCCCGGTAGTTTCAACTTCTGACCGTTGTGAGGCGGTGGTCCTGGTGTTGGTTGTTCATTGTGTGGCATTGTGGCTCATTATGAAAACATGCCTATTCAAATATATAGAAAATTGTACCTCCAAAAACTGAAAATTTTCAGATAAAAAACTCTGATATTTTTTCATATTTCTGCTCAAAACATAGATTGAGGGTACTCGTTAGAACTGCCTCGGCGAGTTCTAACGAGTACCCGCAATTCATATTTTTAAGCAGATATAAGAAAAATAATGTATACCCTGTAAACTTCAGTTTTACTATATAAAAGTAGGGTTTAAGGGGATCGGAATTATATAGGCATGTTTTCGTGATGTGCTCGCTGCATGTTTTTTGTATTTTTGTTTTTTTTGTTGTTGTTGTTGTTTTTTTTTTTGTTTTTTTTTTTGTTTTTTTTTCATGTTTCGTCCTGTTCGTTGTCTTATGATCGTGTTTAGTGGTTCCTGTCTACATGTAGCATTGTGATCACCTCGTCGAGGAAGAGAGAGCTGGTTGCTTTGCTTTTTTTTGTTTGTGACTTGTACACTGTGTGTCATAGTGGTTTATTTGCTCCTCCTCTTGATGTCCTTGGCAGGCTATGATTTGTGAATGCGACTATTCCTGTACATCTTGCTTTTTTTTGGTCTGTGACTTGTTAACTGTCTGTTATGGTTTGTTTGTTCTTCCTGTAGGTGTCATTGTCGGTCTATGTTCTATGACTGTGGCTAATTCTGTACATCTAGCTTTTCTTTGGTCTGTGACTTGTTAACTGTCTGTCATGGTTTGTTTACTCTTCCTTTTGGTGAGGCGGTTCTAACGAGTACCAACAATGTATGTTTTTGAGCAGAAATATGAAAAATAATGTATACCCCTGTAAGCCCGCGTTTTACTATATAAAAGTGGGGTTTAAGGGAGTCAATATTATATAGGTATGTTTTCGTGATGCTTCGGAAGGCTGTTTTTTGTGATAGTGGCATTCTCTGAGTATTTTCACTTACATGTTTTCATGATTTAGTAGTCCATGACCTGTTTATTTTATAACTTCATTATTATTTTTGATTTTTAGAATTTAAATGAATAATTATAAGCACTGTGACGGTAACTGAAGACTTATAGTAGCATTTTTCTAGAAAACACCTTTGGCATATATTGTCAGTTTTTGCGATGCAGGGTGGGAACCACTCTGGTAGAACGCGACTTATGACCGTGTTGATTATTGGCGAGGATTGTGTATATAGAAACTTGTTTGAGCCCCCTCCTTAATCTGTTTCAGATGGTTGGTGCCTGATTATCAATACCTGTGGTCAGACCCATCGTGGTCCTGTTTCACAGATGACATAACGAAAACATGCCTATACAATTTTGACCCCCTTAAACCCCACTTTTATATAGTAAAACTGGGGTTTACAGGGGTATACATTATTTTTTCTTATTTTTGCTAAAAAAATAGATTGTCAGTACTTGTTAGAACCGCCTCATCGAGGCGGTTCTAACGAGTACCCACAATCCATGTTTTGAGCAGAAATATGAAAAATATCAGAATTTTTTATCTGAAAGTTTTCAATTTTTTGATCGTAAAAGTTTCAGTATATTTGAATAGGCTTTTTTTCGTAATGAGGTTGAGAAACCCTATGCGGACCGAACATATATTTGAAGCTGCATCAGAATTAAGGGGAGGTTTCACACTAGAAAAATGGTTTAAGCCCCTATTTTTTTTTTTTTTTTTTTTTTTTTTTTTTTTTTTCCTATTAACGGATCCAAGGCGGTTCCTCTGTTACAGTTCTTCTTTGTCTGTGCGTCGGTGGTTTCATATGTGGCGTTTGTTTTGTCATTATGTATTCCCATCACGAAAACACGCCTATATGATGTTGACCCATTTAAACCCCACTTATATATAGTAAAATTGGGGTTTACCGGTCTATACATTAATTTTCTTATTTCAGCTCAAAAACAAAGATTGTGGGTACTCGTTAGAACCGCCTCGAGGCGTTTCTAACGAGTACCCATAGTCTGTTTTGATCAGAAATATGAAAAATGTCAGAATTTTATGTGAAAATTTTCATATCCTTTGTAAAATTTTCAGTATATTTGAATAGGCTTGTTTTCGTAGCGCTCGTCTCTACTTCTTTTGGTGCCTCGGGAAGGCTGTGCTTCGTGATTGTGGCATTTTTCTTGGTAATTTCACTTGTATTTTGTTAAGAATTGTATATGATGCATACCTCAAGAAAAGAGTCATTTAGACATATACCCTGATCAGCGCGCGCCGTATTAACAGGGCTTTTGTCTTCGTCAATATAATGTTGGTACTCGATAGAAACGCCTCTGTCAGCGCTCCGAAAAAGTACTCACAACATACTGCTTTGTGACGACATAAGAAAAATAACAATTTTGTAGAGTGAAAATCATTGTCTTAGGTAGAGCTAGAGTAGAGCTGGCTTCACTGAGGAGTCTAAACCAGTTGTATCGAGGGACATGTTGTATAGAGGGTAGTTCTGACAGCACTTTGGGGAATCAGAAGTGGGTCTGCTATACTGAGATGGCTGTTTTCGATAGTTTATCATCTCTGTGTATACAGACTAAAGAATTGTCCCTATCAATAAATACAAATGTGTCTTGTGGCTTTTTTTTAATCTGTTCAGCAGTCGTCTAGAAAGCAGACAGAAAATAATTGTCTCAAGGCCAGTCAAGATAAACGGGAAACTTATTAGTCCAGTCATTCGCCCGTTAAGTACTTTTGTAGTTATTTAACTACTGTCAACTTGTATTTATGTGCTGTAATGAGAAGTTAAATTGTGCGTTAAACAGCATGCACACTCGCAAAGTTTAAGGGTACTGGACAAACATGGTACACTCTCCACCATTTTTAACAAGGGAGACAACTTTTATGGCTTCCTATTAGATTTCCAGCACTCCAAGTCCCTTTTGTAATGAGGTCTGCTCTAAAGGAAAGAATTGGCCCCCAGAGGAAGCCAATTCTTTCCTTTTAGAGAGGACCCCTTTTCATAAGGAGGCAGACCAAAATTGAAGGAGTTGTGCCCTCAAAGACATCATATAATTTTGACCCCCCTTAAACCTACATTTATATAGTAAAACTGGGGTTTACAGGGGTATACATTATTTTTCTTATTTCTGCTCAAAAAACATATGTTGTGGGTACATGTTAGACCCGCCTCGGCGAGGCGGTTCTAACGAGTACCCACAGTCTATGTTTTGAGCAGAAATATGAAAAATATCAGAATTTTTATCTGAAAACTTTCCGTTTTTGGTGGTGAAATTTTCAATATATTTGAATAGGCGTGTTTTCGTAATGTGTAATTAGTCCCCTTATTTACCCGCAATTTGAAAAAGACAGTTTTTGGCTGCATGTGAAAAGCGAAGGATCAGCTCAGCCTAGGCATTAGAGATTATCATTTTTTTTTTTTTTTTAATTTGGACTTCGTAAACGTGTGGTTGCCATAAGACGTCTCCCTGTAATTCACCAGATTATAATTTTATTCCCTTCGGACTCATTGATTCCATTCTGATTACTTTCATTACGAAAACATGCCTATTCAAATATAAAGAAAATTTCACCTCCAAAAACTGAAAATTTTGAGATAAATAAAACTCTGATAATTTTCATTTTTCTGCTCAAAACACAGATTGTGGGTACTCGTTAGAACCGCCTCGGCGAGGCGGTTCTAACGAGTACCCACAATCTATGTTTTAGCAGAAATAAGAAAAATAATGTATACCCCTGTAAACCTCAGTTTTACTATATAACAGTAGGGTTTAGGGGGGTCAATATTATATAGGCGTGTTTTCGTGATGGAAAATCAAATACCGCTTAAGCTTGTGTTGTATGTGGTGTGGGGTTGGGGTTGGGGAGGATGTGGGGGCGTATGCAGCTTCATAAACTACATTGTTGCATATGAAGGATAATAAAACCGAGTCTCCTATTTTCGTTCTTTTGTGTGTTCTTTGTTTCCAAAGGCAACCTTTTACATTTTTATTTGAACCCCCATTTTCCCAAGGCACGGCTCATTTAAGGGTAAAACAGCCGAAGCAAACATTTCTGTCTCGAAACCATAAAACAATGATTAATGTTCAGTATTTCCTGTGATTAAGCTGTGTGTTAGGCCTTAGATTTTGTAATTATCTGTCTGTGCTAGATAATTGCGACAAATAAATTGTCAAGCAAATATAACGTATTTACCTTAAATAGTCGGACCAAGCTGCCCGAACAAATTCTGCAGACCCAGATTTAGGTATTATGAATGAGTAGCTATATCAGTATTTCCATATTGAGAAGGATCAACCCTGTTTTTACACGCCATCAAGCAGTGAAACGGGCTTGCACGATTTTTAAGCAAGTACGGTAAAGTGTAATATTGTCGGAATAACCAGGCTAACTACAGTAATTTGTAGTTCTGTCAAACTAGAATAAAGGGGACTAGATACACTTTCTGGATTTTCTGCTATTCATCACGAAAACATACCTAAATAACATTGACACCCTTAAACCCCACTTTTATATAGTAAAACTGGAGTTTACAGGGATATACATTATTTTTACTTATTTCTGCTCAAAAACATAGATTGTGGGTACTCGTTAGAACCGTCTCGGCGAGGCGGTTATAACGAGAACCCACAATCTATGTTTTGAGCAGAAATATGAAAAATATCAGAATTTTTATCTGAAAACTTTCAGTTTTTTGGTGGTGAAATTTTCAATATATTTGGTTTAAACAATATTTTATTTCAATTTGTCGAAACATTTACATTTAAGTACATAGACAGAATACAACGGCACAATCATACAGGGTTTGAAAACAAGCATATCATGCTTCTTTGAATCATCTCCTGCAATAAAGTCACACTTTGAATGTAGTATGTCTAACTTATACTACATATGTAAACATTTTTCATGAATAATTCATTGTTCTATTCAATAATAATGAAAGCAAGATAGAAAGAAAGAGAAAGAAAAGAAGAAGAATAAAAAAAGAAAGAAAAGAAAGAGGAGAAGAAAGGAAGAAAAGAAAAGAAGTCTGCGCGTCGATACTTAATAATAATGGTAACAATCGTGATCAGTGTCGTGGAACACCAATAAGTACGCTTGTTGATTACTGTAACATACCATTTCCAGGTTAAATCCAAAAGTCTATTTATTTGATGAAAATCGTTTGGTTTGTTGTATATATTTATGAACTGCCCGGAAAATGACTTCATTACCTTCACCTGATAATGTATCATCCCCGAACAAGAGAACAGCTTCCGATGGTTCAACATAATTGCTAACTGTGAGCAATAATTCTCTACGAAAGGCATTAAACTTCGGACATTTAAAAAGGAAGTGAGAAGTATTTTCCACAGCTCCGCAGGTACAATATGGTTCGGGGATCAAATTACTCCGATACAAATGAAACTGTAATGTACTGCATTCAGTTCTTAATCTTGTATGAAGTATCTGATTACCTCTGTCGCCAAAGAAGTAATATTTAGGAATTTTCGGGGTATTTCTCTTAAATTTATATTTAAAAGAGGTCAGAGTCTGTGCTGATTTTACATCAGCGGGAAGATTGTTCCACTCTCGAATCGTAGAAGGAAGAAATGAGTCAAAATACAGTCTAAAATTTGCATGAACCTGTTGATAATTATCAGCATTACGAAGGCTGTAGGGGGTCTCATTCCCTACTCGAGGCGGAACAAATTTATATTTAAAAGAGGTCAGAGTCTGTGCTGATTTTACATCAGCGGGAAGATTGTTCCACTCTCGAATCGTAGAAGGAAGAAATGAGTCAAAAGACAGTCTAAAATTTGCATGAACCTGTTGATAATTATCAGCATTACGAAGGCTGTAGGGGGTCTCATTCCCTACTCGAGGCGGAACAAGATCTACCAAATAATCTGTAATATATTTGAATAGACGTATTTTCATAATGTTTTGACAAGGGTGACAACCTTTGAGATTTCCTGTTTTACTTACCTGTACACCAATCTCCTTCCGAAAAGAGGTCCACTCCAAAAGGTAAGGATTTGCTCCCCGATGGAGCAAAATTTATCCTTTTTTGGTAGACCCACTTTGAGAAGATGGTAAAATAATTATAACAGAGTTGTCTCCCTTGAATTTGTATCCATTCACATTAATCCGTATTTAAATGGGTCACAGTTCTTATCTAAAGCCGGTTTGTTAAAGACAATTACGCGTAGTACATTAAAAACGAAACACGCCACATTTCCCATGTCACACATATATAGTAACGTTTATCCTGAAGGAGACATACTCTTGTAAAGTTTACGTGAAGTTTATGATAGATAGTACAGATGTCGAAGAAGTGCCACAATTATATAGCTTAGCCTGCCATTGGAGAAGGAGAGTGAACAAACCTCGACGGGGATCACACACATAACAAACCATGCTACATTTTCTAAATCGTATTGTCAATAGAAAGGAAGGCAATGATCAGGTATAGATACAATTACCTAACACCTCCCGTTCCAAGACAACAAAGGGAAAGAAGGTCGCACTTAAAGCAACGGCACCACAATCAAAACACTACAAGCAGAAAGCCAAAAGGACAGTTTCTTTCTTAAAAATTGGCCAAACGGCTATAGAAAATAAAAAATTTCACCAGAAATACATGCAAAGACATACAATGACAGATATAGTAAACCACAGCAGAAGCACCGCCTTGGAACGGCCAGTAAAAATATTACTGGGGGAGAAGGGGTAGGACTTTAATCGATTTTACGTGGCCACAACCCTCGCCCTTAGTTCTGCCGTGGTATACACAAGACATTTATTCAAACCTGTTTTTGTTAATTGCTTACAATAAACAGAAAGAAAGGCAATTGTCAGGAATCGATAAAATTACCTAACACCTTCCGTCCAAGACACCAAAGGGAAAGAAGGACGCACTTAGAGCAACGGCACCACAATCAAAGCGCTACAAGCAGTAAGCCAAAAGGACAGTTTCTTTCCCCCAAAAAAAATGGCCAAACGGCTATACAAAATAAAGATTTCACCAGGACATACATGCAAAGACACACAATGACAGAAATAGTAAACCATAGCAGAAGCACCGCCTTGAAACGGTCATGGTTATAGGAGCTGCAATTTTCAGCTAAAAACCTTAGTGGGGATGGGGTGGGGCTTAAATCGATTTTACGTAGCTATAACCCTCGTCCTTAGTTCTCTCGTGGTATACAGGAGACATTTGTTCAGTCCGCGTGAAGGGTTCCTAACTCATCAGTGCAACATCTCTGAGAACATAAAAATTAAACGAATACAGAGATGAAACAACGATGAGGACTCGACAGCAAAAAATAACTGAAATGCTGAAGCAAAAAAAAAACGTTGGACTCCTGTAGGCCCGACCCGAGCCAGAGCGTCAGACACCAACCGACTTATTAAAAAGTCTTTAGGCCGAAACCGTCATAGAGTCTGACCAACACTGAATAAATTTCAAAATATAATGATAACTTGAAAACAGAAAAAAACCTTCTTCTTCCATGTTATCAGAACCCGGGTTTATAGTGTTTTATTTTACAAACCCGGGAGAATTTTTGGTATGTCTGATCTTTTAGAAAAAAAAATCAAGACCGTTATTAATCGATATACAGTCAAACTTCAATGGCTCGAACACCTTTGGGACCATGGAAAAGTGTTCGAGCCATGGGTAGTTCGAGCCATTGAAGGTTAATCATGGCACCAGGTCGGGAAACAAATATCGCTAATTATGGGAAATCTATCGATCTTCTACACAATAATTGTATGTTAAGTGTACTCATTAGAATCGCCTAATGAGTACACACAACATACAATTTTGTGATAAAATAAGAAAATTTCCTTAAATATTTGTTTTATTAAACTATCGGAAGAATTTCGTAGGGACTCAAAAATGAGTTCGAATTAGCCATGGTAAACGAGCCATCGGTGTTCGAGCTATCGAGGTTTGACTGTAAAGGGATAGGATATAATGCAGACGTTATGCGACAAAGTGTATGCATCCTTGCTTATCATCACGAAAACATGCCTATACAATTTTGACCCCCTTAAACCCCACTTTTAAATAGTAAAACTGGGGTTTACAGGGGTATACATTATTTTTCTTATTTCTGCTCAAAAAAATAGATTGTGGGTACTCGTTAGAACCGCCTCACTGAGGTGGTTCTAACGAGTATCCACAATCTATGTTTTGTGCAGAAATATGAAAAAATATCCGAGTTTTTTTATCCGAAAATTTTCATTTTTTTGGTGGTAAAATGTTCCGTGTATTTGAATAGGCTTGTTTTCGTAATGTTCTGATCTGACTGTGCGAATGAACCGGCTGATCTGAATCTTCTCTCGTGCACATGCCAAATGGTTCCTTTTCTGACGTTGGGGGCTTATTTGATAGAGCTATTAGTTTTAATTTACTGAATGTGTGTACGTTCGGCTCATCTTACGTAAACTATCCTTAAGATGACACGTTCTGTAAATCTGATTTGGCGCAAAACGGGAAAATGGTATTGCTATATGCAGGATCAAATCAGGGCCCAGTTGTTAAAAATTTAACGTTGTTAGCTAACGTAACGTTAAAATTTCTATCTTGAAATATGGCAAATACATCGATTTTTTTTTTTTTTTTTTTTTTTTTTTTTTTGCTGAAAAATGGGATCAGTGTATTTGAAAGCACCTGATTAAGCTACAACAGTTAACGAGTTTGTTATTAACGAGTTCGTTAAGCTAACGATGCTTTGAACATCTGGTTGCGAATTCGCGTGGCTTGATCAGGGCCTTTGGTTTCACAGAATAAATGAATATTGTAGACTAGCTAGTTTCGGCCAATTAGACCTCATCAGTGACCCTCATATATATTTCCTAATCCCTGAATGGGCTCTGTGATCGCAAAAGACTACAAAATATTAACTATGCTATAGTGAAAGCCCTGATAAGACTGCACTCTTCGCACATGACTCAATAGAGTTTAGCCTGCCTTGCGCATCTTATTAAAGAAACTATTAATGGAGTCGTATATCACGTCAATACAATAAAATGACACATGCACTTTGAAGGTAGCACAGACTGCAGTGTTAGATGATCAATTTAATTGTTCTGTTATCTTATCCAACAAAACACAATTAGCTTTCACTTTGTCTGTGATAGACAATAAAGTCTGAGATGCAGCAAGGTCAAAGATACAGTCTATACACGTAATTCAAGGAGTAGAGAGAAGACTTTCTGATGTTGTTATAGCTCGTGTCATATCCCTTTAGATAAAAGTGCAATATATGTTTATTCTGAAGCTACAACGCGTTAACTTTAAACTGGGAAGAACGTTACGAATCTGCACATTCTCAGAAAATAAAAACTTATGTTCAGATTTTGTACTCCTCGATTTAGAAACTACTGTCCACAAACTGTTTCAGAACCAAAGACATCATAGAGGAAAGTCAGTTCATCACGAAAACACGCCTATATAATTTTGATCCCTTTAAACCCCACTTTTATATAGTAAAACTGGGGTTTACAGGGGTATACATTATTTTTTCTTATTTCTGCTCAACAAAATAGATTGTGGGTACTCGTTAGAACCGCCTTGCAGATGCGGTTCTAACGAGTACCTACTGTCTATGTTTTGAGCATAAATTTGAAAAAATATCAGTTTTTTTTATCTGAAACTTTTCAGTTTTTGGAGGTAATTTTTTCTATATATTTGAATAGGCGTGTTTTCGTAATGTTAGGTGGGGGTGTTTGGGGGGTGGGGGGGGGGTGAGGGTGCATGCACTTGAAGGGTTTTCTGACATTTTGTACAAGGAAGACATTCCTGCATATCAGGTCTCTTCTGAAAAAGGAGCTTCTCTAAAAGGAAAAAAAAAATGGCTCCCCACCCCCTTTTAGAGTAGATCCTTTTTCATAAAGAGGGCCTCTTCTGAAATTTCCTAAAGTATTTTCATATGTTCAACTTTATGTGATTGGCTATTTCATGACGTCATGTTTCGTTTATTGCGTAAACGTTATAGGAGCCGCAATTTTTGAGCAGGCACCTTTCGACATGTGTGCCCAGCAAAAACTCGGATCAGCCTACGTACTTGCGCAGTCTGATGTCTTCCCTATCCGCTTGTAGAAGTTCTATATGCTATCCGTAGAACGCCCAGCAAAGACTTAACAGACAGAGCGGATGCATTGTTTGATTGGCCTTGGTTTCTTGGCGTCACGAAAACATGCCTATGTAATCCTGACCCCCTTAAACCTCACTTTTATATAGTAAAACTGGGGTTTACAGGGGTATACATTATTTTTCTTATTTTTCTAAAAAAACATAGATTGTGGGTACTTGTTAGAACCGCTTCGTCAAGGAGGGTCTAACGAGTACCCACAATCTATGTTTTGAGCAGGAATATGAAAAATATCAGAATTTTTATCTAAAAATTCCTGTTTTTGGTTGTAAAATTTTATATATATTTGAATAGGCGGGTTTTCGTAATGGTTATTCCTAGAGACTCTAGCTAAGACATATCAGACAGGAGGTGTGCTGGCTGGCCGGAGTTTTCCATGGGTTTACATGCCCAAAGTCACGTACTCTCATGTTACTGCTCTTTATCAAATGATGTCGCATCTGACAGTGTCGCAAAGCCATTACATAAAGAATACAAATGACGTTACACAGTAAAACTGGTCACACTCAAGAAGCAAAGAAGAGGTGATAAACAAAGAAGAACGTTTATATAGGAGTTGCACGTACACGTACTTAGTGGCATGTGCGTCTAGCGAAAACTCGGATCTGTCTGCTTTTCCCCGCAAACTGATCAGTCTTCGTTGTTTGGCTGTAGAAATATCCCAGCGGGAACACAATGTTGAAACAACGTCGATTGAACGTTGGTTTCAACGTCTTAACGCTGATGTTCAGTCGACGTCGACGTTCAGTCGACGTTGTTTCAACGTTGTGTACCTGCTGGTGTGTTCCTTGGCTGTCTACAAAGCGCCCAGTAAAGACTAAAGAAATCAAGTGGTTACGCTGGTTTATTGGACTCTTGCATGGGCTCACATGTCAGATGTCACATGCGCTGATGTTGCGACTTTATCAAATGATGTCGCTTCTGACAGCGTCATAAAACAATGACATAAAGATCGTATCAGACAAATGAAATACATAGAGATTATTATATGGCAATTTTCATATCATACCCCATATCAATCCGAGACACCCATATCAGCCCGAGGGCCGAACCATTGCAATAAGCCATACTTGTTTTATCTTACTTTGTGTGGGGACAGTAAACTTAAATGTTAAAATGTTGAAAGGAATTTCGCTTCATAATTCATTTGCAAGTAACTACAATTAACTGTACTTTGAAATTAAGTCATTTTATTTCGTTGTAACGTATCGATAAGATACTAGTTGGTGCAATTAAATACGTAGGCTCCGACAAAGGCGCTTGTCGCTTCGACTTCATAACGTCGACGTAAACAAGACTCTGCCATAGGCGTAGCGCTCATTACGCAAATACGCATGTGCGTAACATACGTAAGAATCTTTTTTACAATAAAGTGGCATTAGCATAACATATTTGGCTCTTTATATTAGGGGCTTCTCTTAAAGGAAAGAATTTGCTCCCAGAGGAGAGGGAGCAAATTCTTTCCTTTAAGAGTACCCCTAATTTAGAAGTGCTTCCAGGCATACTTTTGAAGATTTTTCCTGGATTTGCGTACAAGTAATTCCGTTCTAGCTACGCCACTATCTGCGAACATTAAAATAAAAAAAATCGGAGTTCATTGTTTCAAATTGATGACGGTACACTTTTTCCATTCCTACTATTTCTAGGTCTAGGGAATAATGCAAAAAAAAAATCAGTATTCTGATGAAAATTTCCATTTTAACTCTTTCAATGTCACAGGCATTAATAATAGGCTTTTTCAAACAGCATAGATCCAGATGAGACGGCTCATACCGTCTCATCTGGATCTAAGCTGTTTGACATTCAGTCTTTTAACTTTACATATAAACATCTTTCCAAATGATAATTTGTTTAAAAAAGCAGACGACGAATGTCGTCTGAAATTTGGCACCGAAAGAGTTAAAGAAAGTTCGGGCTTTGGGACATTATTCTAGTGTTGCTACCATAACAGAATATTTTTGGCCCTATCTGGGAAAAGTTCTGGCCGCTGGTCTTCTTGTTGAATACAGTCTTGTAATTAAAGACAAATACAGAACAATCCCAACTATTGATTTTGGCAAATCTCAGTCGAGCTTCTGGTGCATTAATTAACCACTATCACTCCCTGGGCAAATTCAGCAGACGACAAATTGATGGCATTTTTTCTTATTTTTCGCAGAAAACAGGCTTTGACATTTCAAGCAAATTATCTCCTTACCAGGAGACAATTTGCATAAAATGTCAAAGTCAGTTTTCTGGGAAAAATAAGAAAAAACTATTTCAAAATATCGCCCACTGAGAATTTTACTCAGAATGCTAAGCGTTTAGAGATCTGGTCCCCGTAGGAGATCTCTCCTAATCTAAACAAATGTTGTGTACTGATCATATATGAGGAGACAAAAGCTTAAATAAGCGCCTCAATTAGATAAATTTGTCTTCAAAAGGCATGGATGATAATCAATAAACAGTTGTTTGGCGATGATTAACGTTTACCACTTTCTGGGCTAATTCAGTAGATGACAAATTTGGTTATATTTTTCTAACTTTTCCAAGAAAACAGGATTTGACATTTCATGCAATTTGGAGACAATTTTCTGTGGAAATGGGGATAATCTGCATGAAATGTCAAATCCTGCTTTCTGGGGAAAATAAAAAATATTTCAATGTCGTCAGCTGAAAAGTTTACCCGGTGTGCTAAACATTTAAGAAGTTAATTGTGTTTTTTCTCTACAATAGAAAGTGCAGTTGATAGAGTTTATTTGGTTGTTTGGATCGATTACGGTGAAATAATTCAATAGTGTTCCAAGGCTTGCGCGTAAAAAACGAGTGAGCGAAGCGAACGAGTTTTTTACAAGCAAACCTTAGAACACGAGTGAATTATTTCTCCGTAATCGATGAAAACAACCAAATAAACTGTTTATTACATTTTCATCAATGTTTTACCTTTGAATTTTTACATTCGGCCGTTTTGATTTCCTACCAAAACAGTTCCAGTCAGTGCATGAATTTCAAGAGGCGTGGTTTAGTTTGAAAATCAGTCGCCATCTTGTTTTCACTTTAATGCTAAAAGCATCCTGTGCTTGAAATACAGACACAAAAATGTCACGAAAGTTGAACTGGATTATCAAGAAAATCATACTCTATGTTTGTGTTGCAGGTCTTACCTAAAAAAACGCCATCTGGACGTGAAAATTGCAGTCTGATTCCCATGGTTTTATCAAATTTTCCGCGAAACGTCATCTATTGTTATTGTTGTTACCAACTATGTCAGCAACGTCGCCTAGCAATTATGACGTCAAAACATTCGAAATGAAATAATTCACTCGGTGAATTATAGATTATAATTCACTGATAAATCTCAGTAAATCACTGCTGAAAATGTAATAAAAGCAGAAAATTCGGGAAACTGACGGTTTGCATGATTTTGTATTTCAGTTTCATCACGAAAACATATCTATATGATTTTGACACACTTAAACCCTACTTTTATATAGTAAAACTGGGGTTTACAGGGATATACATTATTTCTCTTATTTCTGTTCTAAGCCATAGATTATGGGTACCCGTTAGAACCGCCTCGCCGAGGCGGTTCTAACGAATACCCACAGAACCTCCTCGCCGAGGCGGTTCTAACGAGTACCTACAATCTATGTTTTGAGCAGAAAAATGAAAAACATCAGAGTTTTCTTTATCAGAAAATTTTCATTTTTTTTTTTGGCGGTAAATTTTTCTATATATTTGAACAGACAGGTTTTCGTAAGTCAGTTTGTCCTGGTGTTGTTTGCTCTTTGCGTGGCTTTGTGGCTGTTTGCTTCGGGACTGATTTCATGTTTTGTACTGTTCGTTGTTGTATTGTTATATTTAATGGATCCTGTCTAGCACTGTGACCACCTTGTTGGGGAAGAGGGAGGCTGTTGCTTTGTTTTCTTTAGTTTGTGACTTGTATACTGCCTGTCATAGATTGTTTATTCTTTCTCTTGGTATCACTGGTAGGCTATATTATGTGATTTGGCTATTCATTATGGAAACGCATATTCAAATATATTGAAAATTTTACCACCAAAAAAATGAAAATTTTCAGATAAAAAAAATCTGATAATTTTCTTATATCTGTTAAAAACATAGATTGTAGGTACTTGTTAGAACCGCCTCGGTGAGGCGGTTCTAACGAGTACCAACAATCTATGTTTTGAGCAGAAATAAGAAAAATAATATATACCCCTGTAAACCCCAGTTTTACTATATAAAAGTGGAGTTTAAGGGGGTCAAAATTATATAGGCATGTTTTCGTGATGCTTAGACATCAGCTATACTATTTATATTCATTTATATATTTCTGTTGTGGGTGCGTGCGTGCGTGCGTGCGTGCGTACATGGGTGCGTGCGTACGTGTGTGTGTTTCTGCTAGTTAACACTTTGCATGCTGGGTAAAGCTTGCGGTAGACGATATTTTGAAATACATGTAGTTTTCTTATTGTCAATTAGCATAACAATTCTTGAAAATAGAATTTGATACTTCATCAAATTGTCTCTACAATTCGCACATGCAAATTGTAGAGACAATTTGCATGACAATTCTAGAAAATAGGATTTGACACCTCATGCAAATTGTCTCCTAGGAAACAATTTGGATGAAGTGTCATATCCTATTTTCTAGGTAAATAAGAAAACTACCATAAGTTTGTCGTCTGCTGCATTTGCCCATAGTGTTAATTAACTGTGTAAATATTGTTATATGCCGATAATGAATAACTAACTTTAAGTAAGTTAACTAATTGACTTGCTAATAAGAATTATTGATATTGTCCTAAGCTCCAAAAGGTCAAACATGGAATTTTTTGCAAGAAACAGAGGTTGCCTTTGCATGATAATACTTCGCGTTTATAATTGCATGACTGTTTTGTGGAGAATGCAAAATTAAAATGGACCGTGTCAAGCGAAAAGGTACCTTCGAACATGCGCAAAATACGCATTCAGATCATCCTGCGCATGCCCAAAGTACATTCCAGGCCTTTGCTTTCCATTCAAACTTACTGCATTATCCAATGATTCTGTTAGCGGACAGTGAATGCCCTGATCAGATTGCACTGATGCGCAGACTTATCTGGGCCTTCGATTTCTGCATATGCCTGAAGACACGTTTTCGCATGGCGTGGCCCTAATGACTTTTTGAGCAAAAAACACATCTTGTCGAGGACTAAGAACAAAGGGAAAATCATGATAAAATACCAGGGCCCAGTTGTTCAAAACTTATGATGTCGTTAGTTAACGTATCGTTAAAACTTTGATCATTAAATATGGCATATACGCTAATATTTTTGCTGAAAAAAAATGTGAGTAGCTTTTGCATTTGCAAAAGCTACTCACATTTTTTTCAGCAAAAATACCTGTGAATTAGATATTGTACTTACTAGAACAGTTAATATTTTGACCACGAACGAGCTCATTAAGCTAATGATTCTTTGAACAACTGGGCCCAGGTTTATAGCTTAACTATTACACTTTTCATATATATATATATATATATATATATATATATATATATATATATATATATATATATATATATATATATATATATATATATATATATATATATATATATATACTGAACCGAAAAAGAAACGCAACTTTTTAACCCAAAAACAAGGCTGACAAAAAATTTATTTTGTGATTTACGTTCATACGTTTCAAACATTATTATGCAGAAAACATTTGGGCAATATCTGTACAACTAATCGCTCAGTTGGTAATTCGTTGTTTTCAATATTTTCACGTGCAGTATATTAAATGTATACAGTAACTTCGTCATATTGGCATATTGTGTTTCCTGGAGTTAGGGTTTCAAAAGTCCGGTAAAAATTTTTTACGGAACATGGTTTGACGCAAGATCAACGTAACGCAGCGGTCCAAATGCTGCTACGCGGGACGTCTCAGGCTGTCATCACCAGGAACTTCCAAGTGAGTAAATCGACTATAACTCGTTTGTACCAGCGTCTACGACAGACGGGAACGACAAATGACAGGCCCAGAAGTGGACGTCCGCGCGTCACGACACGTCGACAGGACCGATACATGCGTCTATCTCATCGTCGTAACGGGTTCCGTACAGCCGTAGAAACGGCTCAGGTGACATCAGGAACGCACAACAATCGAATAAGTGCAGATACTGTCAGGGATCGCCTTCGAGAGTTTGGCTTACGTTCTCGTCGTCCGTACGTTGGTATGCCATTAACACCACGACGACGTCAGGTTAGAATGGCGTGGCTCACACAACACAGGCCAAACCTGTTTTCCCCTTCGTCAGTTGCGTAACGTTATGTTTTCTGATGAGTCCAGGTACTTGTTGTACAGAGCTGATGGCCGTCAACGTGTGTATTGGCGTAACGGAGAGCGTTATCGTGACAATTGCTTGGCTGAACGTGATCGGTTTGGAGGTGGTACGTTAATGGTGTGGGCTGGCATATCTTATGGTCATAGAACGCCCCTGGTAATTATCGATAGCCCTTTGACGGCTCAGCCGTTGACGTCATTTTACGACCGGTGGTTGTGCCACTTGTACTCCAGCACAACGTTACATTTCAACAGGATAACGCTCGGGCGCGTGTAGCAAGGTTCAGTATGGCGTTTCTTCAACCAAAAACCGTCAACGTGATGCACTAGCCTCCGTATAGTCCGGATCTCTCTCCTATAGAGTATCTGTGGGACGTCTTGAATAGGCGTGTTCGTAACCGCCCCAGCCGCCAACAACGCTTTAAACACTACGTCTCGCGCTCATGCAGGAGTGGAATGCAATTCCCCAAGCAGAGATCAATCGTTTAATCTTGTCCATGACCAGGCGTGTGCGTGCGGGACTCAATGCTAATGGAGGGCATACTCGGTACTAACTGCTTGTGTTTTTGAAGTTGTGAAATGACTACCTTTCTGACAAAACGGACTTCTGTGCCACACAGTCTCGATGGAAATTAAACTCTCTATGGCGGTTACATTCAAGAATGATTACTCAATTGTGTCGTTAAATCGATTCTCTGCAAAATTGGATATTTCTGCAAATTTACACATTTAAATTTGGAGTTGCGTTTCTTTTTCGGTTCAGTATATATATAAGTTGGGAGAAGGAGCATAACATCTAACAAAAAAATCTTTTTGTAGCACTGGATCCAGAAAGGATGCTGAAATGATAGGCGTTAAACTATATGTTGAGAATTAATCATTAACAGTGCAATGATTTGCTTACCTGAGGCCTTTCGGCTTTCGGGCATGGGCCCGCAAAGGGCATAATCTTTTACTCGTAAATTTTACATTTTTATGTTATTTATTTAAAATAGAAAACCTCTGAAGAAGGCGAAAGCCGAAAGGCCTCAGGTAAACAAATCATTGCACTGTTAATGATTAACTCTCAACATATATATATATATATATATATATATATATATATATATATATATATATATATATATATATATATATATATATATATATATATATATATATATATATATATTCAATTTTTTTTAAATAAATACATATATTTGACAAAAACAAATATACATAAATGCCAAGGGACTGGATGTAGGCTAGGCCTATATGTATCCTCTTCCAGGGTGCTGTGACAGATGTAGAAAACATATAAGCAGTACACACAATAGATGAACTACATGTCAATACATATTAACTAGCTAATATTATAAATACGTGGAATTAATGGGTAAGTTACGATTAAGATAAAAAGAGAAAAAAAAGCAGAAGAAAGAAAATGAATGATGAGACAAATATGAGAAGAGATTGACATCAGTCATACCATAAATATAGATTTATAGCGCAATGTTTTTAGTATTTTGACATGTAATTTAATCACAGAAGTTAGTCAATAATTAATAACGTTAAGCAAAATGACCCGTTAAAAAGTTGTATTGCTACATAATTAGTTGTATTTGTCACATATAGTCTTATGAGAGATAGCAGCAGTATTTCTATTATCTCCCTTGACAGGTAAAGTCCAAGGTAGATCAAATACTAACCAGGTCCTTCTAATTGGAATCCTCTGCTTTTATCATAGGTATCAGTGGAATTCAACAAATTCTTAACTTTACATTTCTCCATATCCACATGGAAGATTAATTAATATTATATATTTCATTGCACAGAAAATATTTCTTCTAAATATTTTGGAAGCTGTATTGGCATATGACCTTGTTAAAATTAGATTTATTAAGGAAAAGGAAGTGATACTTAATGGAAACACTAATGATAAAAGCAGAGGAATCCAATTAATTGGACCTGGTTATTTACAGAAAGTAATCAAGGGAGTTAACTGACTGCTTTCTCCTATTTTGTACAGTAGAGTATATGCAGCCGTATAATTAGCTAATGGTTGTACACAGAGGGACAAGTTTACAGGTAGTATCTATAAAATATTCTATTCGATTTTGCATCTACGAAAACTGACTGACTCGGGTATTTTCGTGTTCAATCAAGGGGGTGTAATTGTCACGAAGCTGTCGACGCCTGTCTATATAGTCCTCCTATTTTCCCTTATGTGACGATTCGTACGAATTTAGCTCAATTCCCTTTTGGGTAAAGGTGCCACTTTTAATCCTCAAAGCGCGTAGCAAATTTGTAGTAGATGAAATTCTAAAATTGATTTGTTTTTTTTGTTTTTTTTATTATTATTATTATTTTTCAGAGAAAATAAGACTTGGTATCACGCGAGTAAAACTGATTTAACACACACACAGAGGGTTTTCTGCAGACCACCCCAAGGCGGCTGTTCAGTTTTAGTTCATCTTTCTATTTGCGTCAGAGGTTTCATATGTTGTTGCATTTGTTTTGTCATGCCTCGAGAGGGTTGTCCTTCGTGATTGTGACATTCCCTGGGTATCTTCACATATTTTTGGCATTTCGTGTAAATCGTCCAGAAGAACTATTTTCTCTGAAATAAAAATACAAATAAAAATTTTAAAGTGTCGTCTGCTGTAGTTGTGATTAGCGCTTTAAGTTAACCCATTTATGCTTAGTATCCCATAAAAGGGACATTGGCGAACGGTGTAAACCCTGATCAGATCAGGATCTACACAGTTTTCATTAAATACTGGAATTTCTATGAAACATAGTAATACTAATAAAAAAAACTAAAACTATCAGACACCCCGTTATTGGAAATAGACCGGTCCAAAGAGTCCTGGTACATGTAGGAGAGTCCATTTGACGTAAATTGTTTAAGAAAATTTTGTATATGGCAATATTGCATCTATTACTTGCCATTCGAATTATATCACATTCACTATCGTGGCTTCATTTTTTTAATCCTCCACGGTGGTTGCAGTTTAATCCTACAGTTAATTTTCTTGTACACATGGGCGTACACTGAAGTCTATGTAGAAATTATATTTGTGAAAATAGATTTTCCCATAACTGTACATGTTGCTAGAAGTATGACCGGGGAAGGATGGGCCTAATTCCTTTTTCACTGGTGTAAAACGCACTTTCTGTTTGTTTGTTTTTTTTTTGTTGTTGTTGTTGTTGTTGTTGTTGTTTTTTGTTTTTTTTTGTTTTTTTTGTTGTTGTTGTTTGTTTGTTTGTTTTTTGATGTTTTTTTTATGTTGTTTTTTGTTTGTTTTTTGTTTTGTTTTGTTTTGTTTTGTTTTGTTTTTTTCTCACATTTTTTGCAGGTTTCTGTGAAGAATGAGATGATATGATAGATAAAATGGAACAATGGCGTAGTGATGATAATACATACATGTATATGTTTGTTTTTTTTTTGTGTGTGTGTGAAATGATGAAATTGTTGATATTTTCAATTTTGTTTATATTTTTCGTAAAATAACTAGAAAATTAAATAAAAAAAAAACATTGCTCAAGATGTCATTTGTACCATTCTTTCTCATTGCTCTTAATAACCCTTGTCCTACTGAGCCCGGATTTATCCTGCCTTTGGAAACAGTGCAGATCCAGATCAGTTGGCTTCTGAAGCCAACTAATCTGGATCTACGCTGTTTGCCTTTATGTAAATTTATAGCAACAATCCAGATCAAGTAATCTGATTGGCTGAAAATTAGAAGTGGGCGTGGCATCTTAATTTATCCAACAGGACAGGGGTAGATAGATAATCAGATAGATAGATAGATAGATAGATAGATTCTTTATTTCCTCCAGTACAGAAGAGCATACAAAAATACAAATACAGATCAACACATACAATGACAAGAGAACAAATATATGCACACAAAGAGAATATCCCTTTGTCCATTGTCCAGACAGCAAATCCCTATACTCAGTCACCGCAACGAATGCAAGACCCATATTTTCATTTTAAGTTAATGACACACATATAGGCAAATACCGGATGTAATACATATTTTATTTAATTTTGAAATATGCAACAGTAGCTCTACTATGACCAGAAAAGTTTAGAGCTGCTGCATAAGCCGTCATATACAAATAACTCTTTACAATTGAACATAAGTAAAATATAGTGCTGTTTTACCACACATACACATCTATATAACAGCTGACAATTACAGTAGAAATAAACATAGCAGAAGGCAATGAACTAACATGACTACAACAAAAAGAAAAATGATAATTGTAGACATAATGGATAGATAGAAAGAAATGCCAACACACGAATGGTACACGCTCATATTTTCATGTACCATACTATAGAAAGTAATGGTAACCCAGTGTCAAGCTTGCATGTGCCTGGTCTAACTGCCAGACGCCATGTATTCTAGTCACCAGAGTTATCGGGCTAGGATGTTATCTTAACTAAAACATCCACATTATATCTCAAAAGACATTAATATTCTCTAATTTCATATACTCCATGGCTAAAGAGAGCCTACGACAATTATTATACCCCCGACATACGAAGTATGTGAGGGTATATAGTTTTCGCTTTTCCGTTCGTCCGTTCGTTCGTACGTACGTTCGTTCGTTCGTACGTTCGTTCGTTCGTCTTTCCGTCACAGAGTCAAAGTTTTTGCGTTAAAATTTATAAGACCTCATATTTTGAAGACCCTTTGATGGATTTCGTTCATATTTGGCATGATGGTAGATATAGATCTAAAGTTTTTATCGGCACCATCCCCACCCCGGGGGTGACCTTGGGGTCAAGGTCACGGACTTAGAATTTTCGTGAAAAAAGTCAAAGTTTTTTGTGTTTAAGTTTATATAGTTATATCATCAAGACCCTTGAGAAATTTCATTTCTATTTGACATGTTGGTAGATATCGGCCTAGCTTCTTACTCGGCATGATCCCCACCCTGGATGTGACCGCGGTCAAGGTCACGAACTTAGAATTTTCATATAAAAGTAAAAAAATTTTTGTGTTTAAGTTTATATAGCCATATCATCAAGACTTTTATTAAATTTCATTATCCCCTAACTGAAAGGTTGAGCTGATATAGCTATCAGCAAGGAATCTGTTTGTCTGTCCGTCAGTCCGTTGAAGCATTATTTGTTCATACTTTATTTTTGTCTTTGGGTCAAAGTTTTTGCGTTAAAGTTTATAAAAGTTTATCTTATTTTGAAGACCCTTTGATGGATTTCATTCATATTTGGCATGATGGTAGATATAGGTCTAAAGTTTTTATCAGCATCAGCCCCATCCCGAGGGTGACCTTTGAGGTCAAGGTCACAGACTTAGAATTTTTATAAAAAAAAAGTCAAAGTTTTTGTTTTTTAAGTTTATATAGCTATACCATCAAGACCCTTTGAGGAATTTCATCTATATCTGACATATTGGTAGATATAGGTCTAGAGTTTTACTCAGCATCATCCCCATCCCGGGGTATGACCTTGAGGTCAAGGTCACAGACTTAGAAATTTCATATAAAAGTAAAAAAAATTGCATCTAAGTTAATATAGCTATACCATCAAGACCTTTTGTTGAATTTCGTTATCCTCCTACCGAGAGGTTTAGAGTAATATGGCTATCAGCATGGAATTCATCCATTCATCCATCCATCCATCTGTCTGTCCATGAATGCATTATTGTGCGCCCCATAACTCCTAACTACCCTTTGAGCTATTTTCAGGAAACTGTCAGGTTGTAGAGGGCATTTGGTAGGGTGTTAGGTACAAGAAAGACAACTCTAACTGACTTGGAGTTATCTCCCCTTGTCTCCAGAATTGTAAAAAATTTGTGCAAACCATAACTTTAAAACATGTTAAGATATTTTCATGATACTTCACCAGTATGTATAGGACATTGAGTAGGCATATCACATTCAAGAATGACTTTCTGACTCCATTCTGCAGTTTTCTCCTTTGGTTATTTAAATCTTGTGCGGGCAACAACTCTAAAAATTTTTTAAGATATTTTTGTGATACTTTACCAATATGTAGAGGGCATTGAGTAGGCTGGTGACCTTAAAATTTTCATTAAAATTCATATAGCTATATTATGAAGACCCTTTTGTTGGTTTCATTAATATCAAGCATGATGGTATATATAGGTCTAAAGTTTTTCTCGGCACCATCCCCAAGCTGGGGCATGGCTTTTAAGTCAAGGTCACAGACTTTTCATACAAATGTCATTTTTGCTTATATTATAAAGACTGATTGATTTCACTAGTATATGGTGATAGTTATAGGGCTAAAGTTTTATTAAGCTCAATTCCTGCACCTGTGCCTGATCTTTGAGGTCAAGAGCTTCATATTATGTGTGATTGAAGTTTTTCAATGTTATAACATAAAGCATATAACTGCCATCTCCAGAGTCAAAGCTACATACTTTGTGCTCTTTAAAAACTGGCGGTAGCGCTGGTCGGGGGTATACTTGCCCCACTGGGCACTTTGTCTAGTTATAAATACACAACTATTGCAAATTGATATCCTTTGCATTACTTTTAACTATATAACGTCAAACATGACCAGTGTCGCAATCTACGTCGCACCAACGTCATCTTGACATCGCCGCGATGTTAAGACGTTCCGCCGATGCCTAAACGACGCCGGTACGATGCAGCGTGCTGTTGGGTGTATAACTTAAAGCCCTATCACACTATGCCGCGATTCCACTGCGTTTGCACGGCGTTGCTTAATTTTCCAGAGCGCCGTGAGATCGCAAGAAAAAGTCTGATATTTTTCGTGAAAATGGACCTGTCACGGCGTCTTTAAAGCGAGCAAGGCGTTGCTACGGAGCTCACATTGCGTTCTATCGAGTTCCTACGGAGTTCTTGTTGGCGATTGTCTGTGCTCTGACGGCGCTTCCACTGCGTAAACTGCGCTTTCACGGAGCTCACACTGTGTGTAGTGCGCTTTCACGGTGCCGTGTAAACACCCTAGAGACGCAGTGACATCTCAGAGAACGCCGTATTATCTCTGTGCAAACGCCACCGACAACCACAGCTTTTGAATAGAGACCTCTGCATGCCGGCGGAGCTCCTTTGGTGTTGTAAGAGACCTTACTGCGCTTCTATGGCGACCTTACGGCGACCCACTGTGCTTTTATTAGAACACCGAGCTACGGCGTTTGTTTTGTGCATGCTCAAAGTGCGCACCATCGCTCGGCGTTCTATGTGATCCCAACGCGTCTAATGGTGATGCCTCTGCGTTGCTGCGGCGATGCTTGCGATCCTACTGCATTCTGCATTTTTATTGGACGCCGTGGGTTCGCCGTGAGGATGCAGCCCTGGTGTGATAAGTCAATGCTCAGGTACAGCAAACTGATACAAGGTACGTGCATCAATCATACATGTTGAATTTATCGCTATGCTTATCCCGTTCTCCTTTACAGTTTCAGCCTTGCCGAAACGAAACGCAAGAATAGTCCCAGTGTATACACGACGCCTAAACAACACTGCATGAACGTCGATGCAGCGTCATGATGTTGCATCGACGTCGACGCAACGCCGCCCCAAACATCATGCGCCCGCCGGGGTGTGAGGATAAGTTAAACCCTGCATCGTCAGAAGTGTCAGTCACCGTGCGCCCAAGAGCATGTGTGCTCGATCTGACAGTAAAATTAGATTATAGATAATCTCGCATTAACCTAGAGTCTTAGATTAATACAGACGGCTCTGCTGACTGATGTCATTTTGTAATTTTATACAGCGACATTACAAATATTTTCAGACAGACGTCCTGTACCTGACAAAATATTCTGGCAGCCTGAAAATAGGCCATTTAACTGTCTGTCTATAGTCAAAGTTATGAAAGTAATAAAAAAATTCCTACCCAAATCGATAGATTAACTTTTTTCCACAGTAATTCCCTGAATTATTCCGTGTTTACGCAGAAGAAAAGTTTATGCTCTGCTTGCACATTTATGACACTGATAGGCTACTGCCTTGTGCCGCTAAACATACAGCCTAACAGACGGACAGCTAGTCTAGCAGACCTTGAGTAATTTGGCGACTCTTTACAAAAACATCCACAACACGTTGGGTGCACCAGAGCTGTGTTTGCTCACGAGCCAACGAAAACCATCACGAAACATGCCTATATAATTTTGACCCCCTTAGACCCCACTTTTGTATAGTAAAACTGGGGTTTACATGGATATACATTATTTTTCTTATATCTGCTCAAAACCATAGATTGTGGGTACCCACAATCTATGTTTTGAGCAAAAATATGAAAAAAATCAGGATTTTTTATCTGAAAATTTTCATTTTTCGATGGTAAAATTTTCAATATATTTGAATAGGCATGTTTTCATAATGTTACCGAGTTCTCGGACTTGGCCAATTACTCTTGCTTATTAAAATCAATTACATGTAGTTTCAAGCTCACAAACATTTTCCTGGCGTGCTTTTTAAGAAACGTACCACATTCTATGACTTCTTCTAAAGCATGTATTAAAGCATATTTACCCAGGATGCAAATATTTTATTTAGGGTTTGTATATTCAACTAAGGCTTTATTACATCATAAATTCTCATTGAATATTCAAAATGGCGACGCCCGTAATTTTGACATCTTTAAACCATGTTAACGTACTTAATTTTCATTCGATTTTTGATCATTTTGCATCAAAATGCACAGTTTATTAATACCTTTCATCTTAAATGCATTATTCACCAACATTGCTTTTCCCTTTGATTTATGTTCTGGGAATGAAATATTAGCGAAGATATATCTCGGTCAAAATTTTCAGTCATAAACTGCCTAGCATCCTATAAAAGGTACATTGGCAAACAATAAAGATCCAGATCAGACGCCGCATTAAATACAGGAATTTCTTTAAAATATGGGAATAATAAAATAAATAAGAGACCCCTTCTAATGGAAATGGATCAGTCCAAAGAGTTGAGGTAGACGAGTCCATTCGGCATAAAGGGATTAAGGTTACATATCTGTTCCTAACAAAGTATGCCAGGTTATGCTCATTTTGTGATGAGCTTTAATCTTTAGCAAGTCTATTTCCAAAATTCAGTAATTGGCGTTTTGCCTTCAGAGAAGTGACTTAGCTTATTACAGTGAAACCTCGTTACAACGACAGCATTTGTTCCCAAAGACGTTACCATTAAAATGAATTTGCTGTTGTACAATGAGCAGATTGATATGTATGAAAGGTTTTGTTTTGTTCTTATTTCCTCATAGAACAAACGTTTTGGATATTTGTTAGAATCGCGATTCTAACAAATATTCAAAGCATATATTCTTTAAATTATTAATTCCAATATTCTTGCATACTTTGTGCAAATTGTTACCTCTTAAGCGAAGGTTTCGTGACAGTCAAATTGTCATAATATCGATTTTTTTCGTTGTGTCGAGTGTCGGTATAAAAAGGGTTGTCTGAAATTTTATTGTCTACTGGTTGAAACGATACAGCCTCCAGACGCATGTAGATCACATCGGACCTACTTACATCTGGCTTGCTGGGTAACTTTTTCATCAGACGACATTCTGGGAAAAAAAATCTATAAAACCAGGGCTGGACCCAGAAGGTCTGAAGAAGGGGTGGGGGGCCTTGACTGCCGAAGGCATGTATCGAGCAGCGTAAGCCGCGAGAGGGGGAGAATATAAGGGGGGTTGCCCTCATAATGAGGGGTTCCGGGGGGCCTCCCCCGGGAAATTTTTAAAATTGGATTTTCTGAGAGTGCATTTCCATACTATTTTCAAGTCATTTTCATTAATCTTGCAGGCTGATTTTTTTGCTTTTCTGTCAATTTCAGGAGGTCGCGGGTTCGACAACTGCAGCGGCAACATTCTTTTGTGAGGTCATTCTCTCCCTCCCACTGATTCAAGAAGGGCCTTTGTCAGTTTCTGGCGAAAGAATGTGCACTGTACTGGTTAACCACTTATGTATAAGGCTAACATTTCATGCAAATTGACTTTATTGGAGACAATTTGCATAAAATGCCAAATCTTGTTTCATGGTGGAAAAACAAAAAAGAATTTCAATATGTCGTCTGCTGAAAGTTTTACCCAGTGTGCTAATCGTCAAACAAACAGCTGTTACATTCGCCTTGCAAACATTTAGGCTTTGCATGCTATGTAAAAACTTCAGCAAAATACATTTTGTAATATTTTCTTATTTTTTCCCGAAAAAAAATAGGCTTTGACATCTCATGCAAATTGTCTCTTTTTTAGGAGACCATTTTCATGAAATACCAAAATTTATTTCCTGCGGAAAAAAAAGAAGAAAAATACCATCAGTTTGTCGTCTGCTGAATTTGCCCGCAGTATGAAAGGTTAATTAGCACAAATAGGCAGTGTCATTAGAAAAGGCGTTTGTGCTATATGGAGTCCGCGCAATCAGATAAGAGTCTTCACTGTCCATAGCTATGAGAACCTTTAGGTATTGTAGACTATAGTGACGATCGATGAAAGCTGATCAAACAGCGCGGATGTGCAAGCTTATCATATCAGGTTCTGTGCTATTCACATAATACCTTGCCGTAAAATGCGGCTTAACCAATCAAGTATCACAATGAGTGAATACCCTGCAGGTTTATAAGTACAATTTTCACCACACACATGTATATGACTGTAAAGTTTATGACACACAGTATACGGGCCGTGTCAAGCGAAAAGTGCCTTCGAACATGCGCAAATTGCGCAGATTCAGATCATCCTGTCAATGAGCAAAGTGTCACCCGGGCCTTTGTCCTCCTTTCATACATTATGTAGTGTCCAATGATTGTGTTAGCGGACAGTGAAGGCCCTGATCAGACTGCGCGGATGCGCAGGCTGATCTGGGCCTTCGCTGTCCGCATATGCCCGAAGGAATATTTTCGCATGGCACGACCCATATCGCGGGTGGTAATCTACGGAAATAGCTCGAAAATGCGCAAATGGAATTTTGTTCTCTCGCCACATCCGGCAACTTTTGAGCCAGTACCCTCGACAGGAGAACGGTGAATAACGGTATTATCACTAATTATTTCATTATTAGCGATTTGTAAAAAGAATGGGCCATGTTATCGTGTGTAGATATGATTTAGCTTTGTTCCCATTAGAATTTGCCGTAGAAATATGCAGGGCTTGAATATACTTTTGTCACAGCCTATCAACACTGAACTGAAAATTTTAATTTCTGTCAACACTGAGGTTTCGGCCCTGGATTATTCATTTTCCGTCAAATCTATAAAGTTAAATCATATCTACACACGATAGCATTCCCCTATTTTTCACAAATCGCTAATAAAGAAATAATTTTTGATATAATTCTTCGAGATATACCTTTGTTTACAGTTTTCCTGTCGAGGGTATACTAGCTCGAAAGATCCCGGATATGGCGAGGGAACAAAATTCCATTTTCGAACTAGTTCCCAAGGTTACCACCCGTGCATATGATGTTCTACGCAAGAAAGTGGCAATTATGCCACATGTGGGCCACATACATACTGTATAATATATCGCCGAGAAGGCCAGAATCAGACTGCACACCGCTGCTCTTATATATGGCTTTTTTTTTTTTTTTTTTTTTGCACATGTGCCCATGGCAGACAGCACAGCTGAGGTTTTGCTGTTCACATGCGAAAAAAAATTTATTAGATTCTGGCCTCTTTTTATGTTATAATAGGAATGACTTTTACTTATCATGTTATGTGGGCTGTATCAATGTACTAATTCCGATGAATCACACACAAACAGAATACAGAAGGGCTCTATGTTAAGATTGTGAGTGACTCGCCGGAGTTTAAACACAGATACAATATCCACACACAAAAATAATAATGAACCAGCGCATGACAAAACCTACAAAATGGCATGTGCGCCCAGCGAAGACTCAGATCAACCTGGGCACACGCCCAGTTTGATCAGAGTCTTCGCTGTCAGCATAAAGAAAGCTTGAGTCCTCAGCTACCCATTGAGTGCACAGCGAAGAATCTGATCGGAATGGACGGATGCCCAGGCTGAGTCTTCGCTTGGCGCACATTCCATTTTGTAGGTTTTGTCATGTACTGGCTCAATTAATTCTTTATAATTCTAACTTTGTCATTAAAATGTTACAAATATTGCCCCCCAAAAAAGTCAATCTTTTGAGACGGCGGCAGAAAAATAGATCCGATGGATTCTTGTTCCAGACTGTATTGAAGTGTAATTTAACTTTTCCTTCAACCAGTCAGGTTGCGTGAAATGAGTTTAAAGATAAGGAGTAAGAATTATTATCTGATAATAATTAGACCTTGGCGTGCATTAAAAACATGGACGAGGACATACGCTAATATCTTGACTCAAAAAAGTTCAAACAGCTACTCATATTCCATTTGATCTAACGAGTTGCATTTTCAGGTTGACCACATAACATTATGTTACACGAGATTCTTCAAGATATTGCAAACGATGACATGATGCTGACTGATAACTGGCTGAATGCAAACATTATCTAATATATCTTAAATATCCTACTTCTGGTGTAACAAGTTCTCTTATTGGCAGTCACTGTTTTACGGCCCAACTAATTTGATTGGTTAAGTAACTGTCAGTTATAGCTTTTCGTCACTCAATAGGGCAATGCTCAGTATATACGAGGGTCGGTCGGAAAATAAAAGGATTATTTCTTTCAAAGGCGTTAAAATTTTACAGAAAAATTATTCTTTCCCCATGTACGTCTACATACTGTTGCCTTTTGTATTCCCTCTGCCAACCATGAAGTAGACCTACTGCTCATTACGAAAACACGCCTATTCAAATATATAGAAAATTTTGCCACTAAAAACTAAATATTTTCAGATAAAAAACTGATATTTTTCATATTTCTGCTCAAAACATAGACTGTGGGTACTCGTAAGAACCGCCTCACCGAGGCGGTTCTAACGAGTACCCACAATCTATGTTTCTGAGCAGAAATAGGAAAAATAATGTGTACCCCTGTAAACCCAAGTTTTACTGTATAAAAGTGGGGTTTACGGGGGTCAAAATTATATAGGTATGTTTTCGTGATGTGAAACCAAAGCCACCCTGGTCTCAAATTTGTTTCAAGCGAGCCTTTTTTTCAGTTCTGGAAACAAATGCCGCAGGGGTTGGGGGGAGGAGAGCAAGGCCTGAGCTGTACGGAGGGTGGAGCAATAATTGCCACTTATAGGAATTGATAAGTTCTGCTGCAGATGAGGTAGTATGAGAGCGGGCACTATAATGCAAAAGAAGGATATTCTTCTCCACTAGCCAGGATTGCAACTTTGTTTTTCTTTGAGTGTTTCCAAACTTATTTCTGAATAGTACCTACCAGTCACAATTCGACCTTTTGGCATGAAATGAGCCAGTATTATTCCTCGTGAATCTTAAAATGCAACCAGCATAACCTTGCCAGCAGATGAATACAGCTTAAACTTCTTAGGAGATGGGGAACCAGCTCTTTCCACTACTTTGACTGAACTTTTGTTTCAGGTTCAGCATAATGAACCCACATTCAATCCTAAGTGAAAATACAAACTTTATTTAAATGTTCTTTTGTTATGGTTACCCCGAATGCCTTTTGGTTTTCTGTCAGCTGTTTTGGCAACCATCTAGCACTTACCTTGCTCATACCAAATTTTCGTGTAAAATCTGAAGTGCCAACGCTTAACCTATGTTGAACTGATTAGCTACCACCTGCAATGCCACTTTGCGATCGTTGTTGACAAAAACCTCGACATTTGCCACCATTGTAGGGGCCACTGCCTCAGCCTTACCTGGCCTAGATTTGTCCCTCACGCTTGTCCTGCCCTCCCTAAACTGTAAAACCCAGCTATTAAATGTTGAACGGGATATGCAGGCTTTGGGAATAAAAACATCTGCACCTTTGAAAAATGTTGCAAGGTTTTTCATCCTCTAAAAGCAGGAAATTTATTGCAGATTACTGTTCCATTACGAAAACACGCCTATTTAAATACATTGATAATTTTACAACCAAAAAAGGAAAATTTTCAGATAAAAAATTCTGATATTTTTCATATAGCTGCTCAAAACATAGATTGTGGGTACTCGTTAGAACCGCCTCGCCGAGGCGGTTCTAACGAGTACCTACAATCTATGTTTTTGAGCAGAAATAAGAAAAATAATGTATACCCCTGTAAACCCCAGTTTTACTATATAAAAGTGGGGTTTAAGGGGGTCAAAATAATATAGGCGTGTTTTCGTGATGCCTCCAGCTTAGAGTTGTTGGTAGCCCCATCATCTACCTTGTTTAAATGTTCAAAACTTTGTGTATATACAATTCGCATTAAAAATAAACTGACCGATTCATAGGTGATACAATGTAGTTTTCGCTCATGTATATTATGTGTAGGTAGCTGCACGTGGAAAAAAGAGGATCATGAAAAGCCCGGATATTTTCCGACCGCCCCTCGTACAGAGTTTATTCAGACCCTCGTAATGCGTGGGCAAGTTGGCGTAGTGATTATTGCTCTCGACTTGTGAGTTCGAGTCCCCCTTGAGTAGAGAAAATTTTCAGACCATAAGTACACGTTGCTCATACTCGATGTACCCTGGGGTACAGAGAGGCGCTTTGTGACAGACAGTGGGTGATCCATGATAGCAAGGCTGCATGTACACACCACATTCGCTGTTGCCTACATGTACCTCAGGCATGAAAACATGCCTGTATAATTTTGAACCCCCTTAAACCCCACTTTATGTAGTAAAACTGGGGTTTATAGGGGTATACATTATTTTTCTTATTTTTGCTCAAAAACATAGATTGTGGGTACTCGTTAGAACTATTGTATGTTTTGACCAGAAATATGAAAAATATCAGAGTATTTTATCTGAAAATGTTCAGTTTTTGAAGGTGAACTTTTCAATATATTTGAATAGGTATGTTTTCGTTATGCGATGATAACAGTTCCTAAGATTACTTTGCGTACAAATGTATCTATATTTCTTGGCGTGATCCATATTTCCATATTTACACCGAACCTTGTGCTGACGGGCCGATAAAGGCCTGCTATAGATTTATGTAGAATGCTAGCTGCGTGCAGTGAGCTCAAAGAAAATTAAAAATAAAAACTGCAATACGATGAAGTACGGGGAGACGTTTTACAGCCGCCACACGTCACTTAACACTTAAGAAATAGATCAGCTCTAGCAGTGATTTGTTGAGTAATAAATCACTGTTTGGAGGTCAGTTGTAAAGTAGATCAAATCACGAGCGCGGATCCAGTGATTTATTACTCAACAAATCACGCACAAGAGCTGATCTATATCGATTCTAACACATAGAAAACGACGAAAAGGTAATTGTATCCTTTAGATTTTTCAAACTTTCCGCCATCGAATAAAGAAATCACGCCAAAAATTTTGACTGTAACGCTGACGTTTACATGCATTTCTTACGTTGCTGAAGTGAGAAAGACTACGTTACACAGTCTAGCGTCGTAGAAACTAAGACTGACGTCAGCAGCGTGTCGAAATGACGTCGGAAAGGCGCCAGATAGCGTCGCGCGTTTCCGCCCAGTGATTTATTGCATAGTATATCACTGAGTTTAACCATTGGTTATATAGGCGAGGAGTGTTAGAATACTCTTTTATTTATAGCAAAGACTTCTTTGTTCGCATGACATTCAACAAATGATCCACAATGTCAGAAAACGTCTGGGCAATTGCACCAGCGCAGGGGCGGATTCAGAGGGGGTTCGGTGGGGCTCAGTCGAACCCCCTTTGACTCAAAATTCCTTTTTTTATGGGAAATTTTGGATAAATTTGATAAAATTGGGACACTTTTCCTTATAATTCTCTCCAACAAATTCATTTTACTACCTGTGAATGTGTGTAAAATTGCTGGTGAGTGGCAAACAGTGTAGACCCTGATCAGACGCCGCCTTCTGTGGCATCTGATATGGGTCTACACTGTGTGCTCAGGCCTGTCTGTCCGAATACGTAGAGTAAGTACGGTGATATGATTAAATCGACCCTCCCCCCACCCTCCCTCAGAAATTCTCCTGGATCCAACCCTGCATTCTCGCAGTCTAATCAGAATTTTCACTAGATGCATTTTGGATAGCCGAGGATGCAAAGTTTCTTCATACGGACAACGAAGACTCTGGTCAAGACTGCGTGAATGCACAGGCACGGATACAAGTCTTCGCTGGGCGCACATGTCACATGTTTTCTCACGTTGTGGTTCAACTGTAAAATGAAAATTATTCTCTTCAGTATGATCAGGCAATTTAATACAAATGTTCACAATTTGAATGTTTGATGTTTTCTATTTTAGATGGAATAAAAGCAAGAATTGAGCCAAAATATGATCGATTTTCCAAAAACCTGACAGATTCCAGTGAGAGACTAGAAAAAGAGAAATGATCGATGTCGTCTAACTTTGGTTATGAAGAAAATTCGATGGAAGAGAAGCAGTTTGTCAAAAAAAGGATATTTAAATTGGTTCAAAGACACTAAATCGATGTCATTGGCTGGAAACATTTCATGGAAAGCTGTTGTAACGATTTTGTTTAAAGAAATAACTGCAAGTGTCAGAGACAGACATTGTATTTGCAGAGCTGTGATCACTAAATGGATTTTCTTTCTCTTAGGTCTTATAATATGGGGACAGGATTTTGGATTGTCTTTACATGTCTTTGATAGAAATTGTAGAAATTAAGAAATGTTCAGCAACACTACTGAGTGACCTGTAACCATTTTTTTTTTTTTTTGGAGGACTAAAACATATGAGAAATGTCCATTTAACATTTTACAAAAACAAAAATTGTTGTTGAACGATACTAAATGTTAAAAAAATTGTTATTGGCTGGCTAGAATTTGTTTGGAAAGAGAAAAATGGCCGTAACATGCCATCAACTGAGGTAATCGGTTGAATACAGTTAAAATAACAACTGAACTATTATGGCACAAAGTTTAAGCATTGAAGTGATAACACAGAACAAATTATGTGTATTATATGACAAATGCAAATTACCTCTGCAACTTTCCAATACAAATGGGACCCATGTAGTACTGACACGATATAACTGCTGTGCTTGTATTTGATGAACATTAAGTATTAAGTAATGGTCGAAATGACGTGGTGTAGATTATTAGACTCTAAAAAGAATAGATTCTACAAGGAATGACCTTTTAACAACTTATTTTGTGTTACCGAATAATTATTTGATGCATCAGAGAGGCTGCTGGACAGGAAAAAAAACAACACGGGAATTATTGTTGATTACTTGCTGACGTATATTGGACAAGTCAGTGTCACATGTTTTCATCTTTAATCAGTATTAATTGATATATTTTAATGCGTAACACAGCTGTTACTTAAATCGGATAAAACCAGAAATAAAGGAAATCATTCTGTCAGCCTACCAGTATGTTTTTTGTGACATTTGTACAAATATTGTGCAAGTCTTGATCGTTATGGATTGTGTTCAACAACTGATGATGGGCTTGTCTCTAGAGAAGCTGACCAAATGTATGAGGTATGCCATCTTATTCAAATAGTGTTGGATGACTATTAAATGTGATGACACCGAGTTTAGTTTAAGGACTGAATGAATAAAATACTCTGATCTGATGTGCTTAGTACCTGTATAAAGAAGACGGAAAAAAACATATATTTATTCACAAAACAAAATAACAACTTAAAATCAGTTATTAAAAGCTATTTGTTATTCATGTTGATACAAAACATATATATTTATTCACAAAAAAAAAAAACAAACAAACAAATAACATCAAAATAACATAACAAAATGAAACCAGTTATCATGTGTCTTCTCTAATTGTTTATGCCGCGAGTATGGTATTTTATTTTGGATCTATAAAGTAGCATTTCAAACCGTTTGTCATTCATGGTGATACAAACAGACTTTCGAAAAATTGAAACGTGACTTTGTAAAGAAAGTGGGAGGTGTACAATCATGTTAATTGTTCATGAGATGGAATTATTGTGAATGCAGTTAAAACTACTGATGCAGAAAATATCATTGCATTAAGCATGGTAAAATAATTAATCGCGTTGTCTCAAAGCAGCTACATTTCATTATCTGGTAAAGCGAGTGACTCTTATAAACTCTAAATGAAATTATTTTGATATGTGGTTATAACATAAATACACGTTGAATATAACTTCCTAATTATGACACTCATGTAGAAATAATAGGAACACTTTGATCTCTTATTAAAGACATACTTAATGCAGCTGGCTTCTGTTCGGTTAAGAAGTTGTTGCCATAGTTTCCAAAGCCGGTAAGGAAACTATCTTAAAATGTTTGACTTTTCGGCCAATATGTATGTCAAAATGACAAGCAGTCACCTTACTATTGATTCTGAGCAGCAGAAAATTAAGCTTGCCATATTAGGTGCCCCAGGGGTCGGGAAGACATCAATCATCCGACAGTTTATTACCAATGCATTTGAGGAGGAATATGAACCAACCTCAAAGAGACAAGTATATTTTCCATCTGTGATAATTAACGATCATCTTTACGAGTTAAAAATAATTGACTGTCCATATATTCCATACTTTCCAGTGAACTCGTTGTATGAATGGACGGACTTTCGAGGATATGGACTACGGAATGCTTCCGCGTATATCCTGGTTTACGATATTACTGCGGAGGAGAGTTTTCAGTATATCAAGAACCTAAGGGAACAAATTTTAGAAAGCAGAGACATGCATGATGTACCTCTGTTTATTGTAGGTAATAAACACGATCTTTCAGAGGAGAGAGGCATATCAAGACGGGAAGTGGCGAGTATGGTGAAGAAGCAATGGAAATGTGGTTATATTGAGTGCTCAGCCAAATTTAATTGGCACGTGATATTATTATTTAAGGAGCTCATGAAGACGATAGATTATATAGATTATGGTCATAAACCTACATCTCTAAGAGTGCAAGATGCTCTCAGGAACAACAGATGTGTCATTTTATGATAGCAATAGTCTTTATATTGCGCTGCTGATAAGTAGATAGTTCAGCTTTAAGCAGTTGTTGCTCAAAGAAGAAAATGATATTTCAATTAGGAAACACTTATACACTCTCAGCGTAGGCAACTGTCAAAATTGTTTTGACTTCCATTAGAAAAGGGGCCTGTTCTAAAAGGAAAGAATTTGCTCCCGTGGGAGCAAATTCTTTTCTTTTAGAATAGGCCCCTTTTCAGAAGGGGATTGTTGTGCAGGAAAGCAAACAGGAAGTCACAAACTGAATACGGTATGATGGCAAACAATGGCGGCAAATCTTAAGGTGAATGGATACACTTTCAGGAGAAACAACTCTGTCAAAAATTAAAATTGTTTTGACTCCCTCCTGAAAAGGGGTCTGTTTTAAAAGGATAGAATTTCATTTGTTCTTTGTGGCGCACAAAGATTGTTTTCTTCTAGATGAATTTAAGAAGACTAGATACCTTAAATTTAGCTAGAAGAAAATAATCTTATGAAGTGAACAACGTATGATGGGGAACACAGGAAAAATGACATTATGCCATATCTGAGCAACGAAGGCCCGGATCAGTCTACGCACTCATGCAGTCTGATCAAAACCTTATTTTCCTGCTAACAGTCTCTGAATAGTGTAGAATGTTTTGACAGAGGCGGCACTGATTAGACTATGATGGTGTTGCAGGCTGATCTGAGCCTTCGCTATTCGTATATGGCACACTGGCCCTAATTTTCGCACGCTGTGCTTGAATTGTTTATTTCGTGAGCAGTAACAAAAGTCAATATTTTTTACTGCGTCCTGCCTTTTGGGTGCCTGTCGCAAATGCAACATTCACGGAATCTGATATGTGACATCACTTCCAACCAAGTGTTTACACTTTCCAAAATCTGCGCGAGCAAAACAAATTCTGAATGTGCCGTATATGCGTTAACCCATTGAAGACTGGAGACCCTAAACGGGTAACTGGCAAACAGTGCAGACCCAGATCAGACGCCGCAGAACGGGGCATCTGATCATGTTCTCCACTGTTTGCAAATAGTTCAACCATTTTTCTTTAGGAATATCTAAATAGTATAGTCTGACATACCTAAAATCAAAATGGACTCTTCAAATATACAGTGTGATAGAGTCTATTCAGTCTTTAATGGGTTAAAGGGAACCGATACAGTTTCAACGGAGATACCTCTGTCGAAATTGTTCACACTAAAAGGAAATAATGAGATTGCGGTGCATCACTGCTCAGATCTTAAAGATCACCATCCCATCATCTCGATATAATTGAAAAACAACTGAAAGAGATAAATTATGACATTTTGTGTTAAAAATTAGCACCCTCATTAAGATTTTCAACAGACGACATTTTGAAATATTTTCATACTTTCCCAATGAAACAGAATTTGACATTTCATGCGATTTGTCTCCAGTGGAGACAATTTGCCTGCAATGTCATGACATTTCGTGCAATTTGTCTCCAGTGGAGACAATTTACATGAAATGTCAAATCCTATTTTCTGGGAAAAATAAGGAAAATATCATCAATTTGTCGTCTGCTGAATTTACCCAGAGAGTGGAAAGGTTTAGTACATGTTTAGTGTGACGCAACCCAGATAGACATGTGATTCAGTCTTAGCCTAATTTACATAAGCTAGATTCTAGGTGAAATGTCAAAATTAAAAATTAATTGTTTTCTGTATTAGTTTTGATTTGTTATTATTGTATGACTAAATTTCCGAGTAAATGAATTACGTACTGATCCATGTATGACGTTATCAACGTTAGACTAATGTGACGTTATTCGAAAATAGCGATATGGCGTCCGCCATCCAAAATCAGTTTGGCGATTTTCTGACTTATGTCAGGAAACTTTGAAGAAGTAAAGGTATATTCAAAATACCATTTTGTCTGTTGTTTATAAGTGGTGCATTTGTTATTGAAAACCGCATATTTTTTTTCGCAAGACCCTAAAAGGCTTATCCACAAAAAAAAGTAAATTAGACTATATTGAGGTTAATGCACTCTGGGTTTGAAATACAGGTAATATTTCCCGAGAGATTGGCAAATCCGATTAACAAATGAGTGCATAGCACGAGTTTGTTTGTTAGAGTTGCAGAGTTGCAAGTCTCGCTGGGAAATATTTCCTATGATTTAAAATCAGTGTGTATTAACTACTTAAATATCACATATCATAAAATTTCAAGATGGCCACCATGGCGGCCATCTTGGATTTCCGATCGACACAAATTTAGCTAATTTTGATCTACAAGTCACACCGATGCTTCCTACCTAGTTGAATGTCAAAAAGCCTTTCGGTTCAGGAGAAGAAACGAAAACTAGATATTCAAGCGGCCATCCTGGATTTCCGATCGGAACGATTTTAGCTATTTCTGATCTATATGTCACCCCAATGCTTCCTACTAAGTTTGGAGTCAACTGGCTTTTGGGTTTAGGAGAAGAAGAGAAAAATAGATTTTCGAGATGGCCGCCATCTTGGATTTTCGATCGGCACGATTTTAGCTATTTTTGATCTACAAGTCACCCCGATGCTTCCTACCAAGTATGGAATCAGTTGGCCTTTCGGTTCTGGAGAAGAAGCCTAAAATAGATTTTCAAGATGGCGGCCATCTTGGATTTCCGATCGGAACGATTTTAGCTATATCTGTTCTACAAGTCACCCCCGATGCTTCCTACCAAGTATCGAGTCAATTGGCCCAGGGGTGTAGGAGGAGTAAGCATTTAAAGTAACAGCCACTGATGAAGATAATGAAACCATGTTTTGCCACGTTCAAGAATTCATAGTCAAGTCGAAACGTTTCCTATGATATAAAGGTACTACCGTAACATTGATGCAAATTATATTGAAAGAATCAATTATGGAGTCATGGAACATCTCTCTCTCTCTCTCTCTCTCTCTCTCTCTCTCTCTCTCTCTCTCTCTCTCTCTCTCTCTCTGCAGGTTTGATGTACATTTGCGTGCACGCATAAGTGTATGCATGCGTTTGTGTATGTGCCTGAATGCGTGTGTGTATGAATACATGTATGTATGTGTGTATGTATGTATATGCGCATGTACGTGCGTTCGTAAGTATGTATGTACGTACGTGCGTATGTATGTATGTAACGGTTTACATACATGCATATGTTATCAAGGTTTTGGTTTAATTGCTTATGATCAAATATGTCAAAAGGCTCAGCCACTAATAACATCTATGAAAGCTATATGCCTGTATTACCAGGAGATGACTTTCACACAAGCTAAGGCTTACAGTCATATCCTAGAAAATATTGTATTGTTGTAAATTATGTTGTATTAGAAGCAATCAAAATAAAGTTTAAACCAACCCCAAAGCCAATTGACTCCAAACTTGCTAGGAAGCATTGGGGTGACTTATAGATAGCGTTCTAAGGAAATATTTCCTCCTAGGAATTATGTTTCCCACAGAAATTTCTGAAAATAGCTTCAGATATGTAATATAGTCTGATAATGTGTGTGAGAAAAACATGGCCTTTGATCATACGCTACTGACAACATGGATGCACAAGCTGATGTTGGTTAGCCCACTTCATACATATTGTCAGGTATAGCTCGGCTTGACGCAATTTACACAGACGTTGGGCTCATTAACCCATTTATGCCTAGCGTCCCATAAAACACGGCTTTGGCAAACAGTGTCAGTGACCCAGATCAGTCGGCGAAGAACGCGGCGTCTGCTCATAGTCTACACTGTTTGTATTAAATGCAGGGATTTCTATATAACGTGGTAATGAAAACAACTAACCCGATACTCATTAAATTGGAAAATGAACCTGTCCAAAGCGAGTCCACAAGGTATAAATGGACAAAGTACATTGCGCATATGTGTACGTGCAAAATGTGTTGATAAGATTATAATTCAATACGTTTAACTTTTGAGCTGTTTAACCCTTAAAGCGCCAAGAAAATCTGCATCTGAAAATGTCGTCTGCTTATGTCGTCTGCTGCATCTTCTTGCAAACTTTTCAAACTTACATTTTGCATACAGGCAAACAGTGTGGATCCAGAACAAAAGGAGCAGTCTGATCTGGGTCCACACTGTTTGCAACAATGTCTTTTAAAGTAACCGGCAGACGACAAAGCAGACGACAATTGTTGTGACTGGCGCTTTAAGGGTTAATATGGTTTGTTTGTTAAATTGCGTAGTTCTTGGTTACTGTGGATTTCTGTGACGTGTTAATTCTTTCCCCGCTTGTGGCGACTTTGCAAACAGTTTGGACCCAAATCAGGCGTCGGGCCTGATCTGGATCCAAACTGGTTGACCCTCTGATGGTATTCCTGAAAGATTTTTTTATGATATGAAAAGTTATTTTAAAAAATCCACAGACGACAAAAAAACATGCAAAATTACCAAGTATGCAAAGAGTTACCAAATACAGGTCTTATGAGGCACAGAAAGAGGATGTGGAACAAAAAAATAATGACGAAACAAAAGTTTGCCTCAGAACATGCATGTTACGTGTATAACCTATATTTTGTAAAGACTGACATTAATACTTTTAAGAGGAACTGATCCACTTTCAAGAGAGACAAGTCATTATTTTTTTTATTTGTACTTATTTATTTGTATTTTTTTAAGTCAACCCCTTTTCAGAAGGGGATTGATTTGCAGAAAAACAAACAGGAAGTCACAAAATTTGGCTCCCTTGACGGAAATGGCGAAAGCAGTTACCAAGTGCATTCAGTTCCTTATTGTTTTCCAAAATTCAATATTACTAAGAATCTTGCTGAATTTATAAAGAAATTGTACATATGTGAAGCTATTTTAGTCATTTCTGCAGGAAATATGATTCACAGGAAAGAAATGTTTTCTTTAGAACCCTGTCACGCCGCGCCACGAGTGCAAATGAGGTTAGGTCGCAAAACTTATTAACGTTGTTTAAAAACGTCACAAGCGTATTAAACAGAATCTAAAGAAAAAAATAGTTTTTATATGTAATATAATATGAACATAGGCAATGCCTATTGGCCAGCACGCAATGCATTATGCTTTGAAAAACACATTTTGCAGTCATAGTACAATTGGATAGTATTAAAGCCAAAAATCGTCCAGAAAAAAATCAAAGTATAAGACCCAGGCTATACCGTTGAAATTTTGGTTCCGGATTCTGGTACCGGATTTTTCCAGTTGGTCCGGGCAAGTACAAATAGATCTGCCAAATCAGTTGAGAACCCGACAAACTGCAAACAAAATGTTTATTTCCGGTTTGGTTTGACGGCAACGAAACGTGTGCTGTACCATGGAGCTTGCTCACGCAGACCTTCGGCCTTCGCCGCATGTGGCGCTATACATTACGAAAATACGCCTATTCTTATATACTGAGAATTTAATCACCAAAAAATTGAAAATTCCCAGATGAAAAATTCTGATATTTTTCATATTTCTGCTCAAAAAATAGATTGTGGGTACTCGTTAGAACCGCCTCGGCGAGGCGGATCTAACGAGTACCCACAATCCATGTTTTGAGCAGAAATAAGAAAAATAACTTATACCCCTGCAAACTGAACCCCAGTTTTACTATAAAAAAAAGTGGGGTTTGAGCGGGTAAAATTTATATAGGTATGTTTTCGTGATGAGTTAATACACCTTGAGTTTGAAATACAGGAAATAATTCCCTCGAGACTTTAAAATCTTACAAACAAACTCGTGCTAAGGCACTCATTTGTTTATCGGATTTTCAAATTCCCCGGGAAATATTTCCTGTATTTTAAACTCAGGATGCATTAACTCTATACTCACGTTCTGACTGACCTCCTTGCAGGGATGTTCAACGCCAACATTGTGTATTTGAGTATTATTTCCGAATGTAGGCGATAAAGCCCGGAAAATGTTTTACGTGGTTTATTTATACTGGGCCCAGTTGTTCAAAACTAACGATGTCGTTAGCTAACGTATCGTTAAATCTTTGATCATCAAATATGGCATATACGCTAATATTTTTGCGGAAAAAATGTGAGTAGCTACTCACATTTTTCAGCAAAAATACCTGTAAATTAGATATTGAACTTACCAGTTAATATTTTACCCACTAACGAGTTTGTTAAGCTAAAGATGCTTTGAACAACTGGGTCCTGATATCCCTGTTTTTAATGTTGTAAAATGTCACTGACTTGTCTGGATGCGAGTAAAAAAGATGGACAGGAAATCCTTCAATCACGGATCATCCGCACAGTCTGGTCAGAGTCTTCGCGGGACACTCTGTGGGTAGCCAATGATCCAAAGCTTCTTCAAGCGGACAGTGAAAACACTGATCAACCTGCGGGGATGCGCAGGTTGATCTACGTTTTCGCTGGGCGCATAATTATGCAATCTTGCAAGAAATGCTGTACTCCGGCACAGAGTGATAAATTTGCCGAAGCAAGACAAAATGACCAATGTCGCATATACGGACGATAAAAGCTCAGATGAGTCTGCGCATGCGTGCGGTTTGATCAGGCCCGCCTTTACTTTCCACTCAGATTCCTAATGTAAGGGAACGTACATGTATACGGGCGAGCAGAGAACGTCCTGATGTTACTGCGCGGGTTTGCAGACCGATAGGGGCCTTTTTGCCTGATTATCTGTTAAGGGCTCATTTATAAAGCTGTACATCAACATTATTGTTTCCTGTCGTTGCTGTTTATGATGGGACTACTCTAATAAATGACCCACAACGACAGCAAACGTACATTCTGACATGTGCGCCCAGCAAAGATTCAGATCAGCCTGCGCACCTGCACACTCTGATCAGAACCTTTACTATGCTCATTTTTGTATAGCCAATGATGCAAAGTTTTTTTCATATGGACAACGAAGACTCTGATCTGACTGCAAGACTGCTCGAGCTGATTTAAGTATTCGTTCGGCATACACACCACGAAAACATACCTGTATAATTTTGACCGCCTTAAACCCCACTTTAATATAATAAAACTGGAGTTTACAGGGGTACACATTATTTTTCTTATTTCTGCTATAAACATAGATTGTAGGTACTCGTTAGAACCGCCTCGGCGAGGCGGTTCTAACGAGTACCCACAATGTATGTTTCGAGCAGAAATATGAAAAATATCAGAATTTTTGTCTGAAAACTTTTCAGTTTTTGGTGGTGAAATTTTCAATATATTTGAATAGGCGTGTTTTCGTAATGGTTCGGTGCACATGTCAGATGACACATTGTCTCACGTTGCGGCTCAGATGGTTATGAATGTAACTTTCAGAAATTTACCACTGAACGTGTTCCTAAATGAGCTCAATTCACACACTTTGGATCCCTTAACCTTTACCAATCTCTGGGCAAACTCAACAGACGACAGATTGCTCATGTATTTTTTTAGCTCACCTATGCCGAAGGATCAGCTATGGTGCTCATTATCGTCCGTCGTCCATCAACACCTTTGAACGACTTCTCCTCTGAAACCGCTGGGCCAATTTTCTTCAAACTACATGTGGAGCCTTCTGTTAAATGGGGATTGAAAATTCATATGAATGGTCATGATCCGTTAATCAAGAGGGCCGCCATGTCCATATAAGGTAAAAACACTTAAAAATCTTCTGCAGAACCAAGAAAGTTTCTTGTTATTTAGCATCGGGGACCTAAATCCTACCAAGTCTGTTCAAATGATGACCCTAGGTTGACATTTGATCTTTTTACGGCAAGGTCAAATTCGCATCCCGATGCATTTGTATTGGGAAAATGATGAAAATCATTTTCTGAAAATATACTAAAGATTAATTTCTGTAACTTACAATAGATGATCATAGTATCAAACCCTTTCGGTTACAATCAAAATTTTGTCTCCCGAGTTATCTGCCCTAGCCCCTGGGCTATATACATGTATAAAAAAAATTGTAACCTTTAACTGTCTCCTTCTCTGAAACCGCTTGACCAATTTTCACCAGATTTCACATCGGGCTTTTTGTCGAAGGGGTATTATCAATATATTCAAACGGTTCTGCATCATTCAACAAAATGGCCGCTATGCCCATATATGGTAACAAAATAATTAAAATTCTCTTTTCATCAAGACCGAATCTTGTTATATAGCATCGGGAATTCAAGGTCTATCAAGTTTGTTCAAATGATAACCCTATATTGACAGTTGACTATTTTTACGACAAGGTCAAATTTGTGTTGCTATGCATTTGTATTTGGAAAACTTTGAAAATTCAGTTTCACAAAATGTATTAAAAACCACTGGCTAAAACTTATGATGTATAATCAAAGTAGCAAACCCTTTTAGTTACACCAACCGCTTTGTCCCCCGGGGTTAACTGCCCTTGCTTCTAGGCTATTTACATGAGTACAATCTCGTAATCTTTAAATGTATTTCTCTCTGAAACAGTTTGACATATTTTCACCAGATTTCACATTAAGCCTTCTGTATAAGGGGTATAATCATTTTGTTCAAACGGTTCTGCACCATTAAAGAAGATGGCCACCATGCCCATATATGGTAAAAAGCATTTAAAAGTCTTCTTCTCCAGAACCGGGAAAGCATCATGGCTGAATCTTGTTATATTGCATTGGGGACGCAAGATCTACCAAGTTTGTTCACATGATGAGCCTAGGTTGACATTTTACCTTTTTATGGCAAGGTCAAACTTGCGCCCCTATGCATTTGTATGGAGAAAATGTTGAAAACTCATTTTCTGAAAATGTACTAAAGAATAATGGCTGAAATTTGCAATGTATGTTTAAATAGTAAAGCTTTTTAGTTTTTAGTTACAATCTAAATTTTGTCGCCTGGGAGTTATATACCCTTGCCCCTTGGTATATTACACGTTTAAATCTTGTTATCTTTAAACATCTTCTTCTCTGAAACCGCTTGACCAGTTTTCACCAGATTTCACATGGAGCCCTCTATCAAAAGACTATTGTTCAAATATTTCCACAGCATTGAACAAAATGGCCGCCATGCCCATATATGGTTCAAAAAAAAAAAAAAACACTAAAAATCTTCTTCTCCAGAACCAAGAAAAGTTTTTAGACTGAATCTTGGTATACAGCATTGATGACTCAAGGACTACCAAGTTTCTTCAGACGATGAACCTAGGATGACCTTTGACCATTTTATGACATGGTCAAATTTGCATCCCCATGCAAAATTTTGAACAATCACTTTCTAAAATGTATTAAAGACTAATGGCTGAAACTTACAATGTATGCTTAATGTAGAGAAACTTGTTAGTTACAATCAAACTTTTATCCCTTGTGGGGTATCTGCCCTTGCTCCTGGGATTTGTACATGTATAAAATCGTATAACTCTTTAAATGTCGTCTTCTCTGAAACTGTGCCAATTTTCAAAAGATTTCACATGGGACCTTCTGTCGTAGTGTAACTAACAGTTTGTTCAAATAGTTTTGCACTACTAAACAAGTTAGCTGCCATGCCATGCCATGCCTATATATTGTAGAATACTTCAGAACCAAGAAAGCAGTTTGAGGTTGTTATGTAGCATCGGGGATGCAAGGTCTACCAAGTTTGTTCAGATGATGATAAAAAGGAATTATCTTTGACCTTTTTACGGCAATGTCAAATTTCTGTCCTAGTTGCTGTGGCAATACTGGAAGGAAGTTGCATGACATCTGCAGATACGCAATGGCTGTTTTACTCAGGTGAGCGAATCGTGGTCCCACAAAAATTGATTTTGAGCTGTCATTCAACTTGTCTGCTAAGTAGATAATTTGCATGAAATCTCAAAGCCTATTTTCTGGGAAAATAAGAAAAAAAAATATTTAAAATTTCGTCTGCTTAAAAAACATCCAGCATGGTAAGCGGTAACGCGAACAGCGAATATCCAGGTCAGCCTGGGAATCCGTGCTGTCTATTCAGCGTCTTTGTAGTTCGCTAAATTTCACACTACCAAAGGAATCTGTAAACGAACAGCGAATGCCCTGATCAGACTGCTCTTTTCCTAAGACTGATATGGACCTTCGCAGTTTGTACACATATGTGCATTATATAATTTTTTTCAAACAGTGTTAGAGCTACCGAATTTACGCTATTAAGTATTTGGACCGACAAGCCTGAACAAGCAGTGTAGACCCAGATCAGACGCCGCAAAACGCGGCGTCTGATCAGGGCATACACTGTTTGTCACTTATCCAGCAATTGTAGACTCATCAACAGCTAATCAATTGAAATTGTTCAAATTTTAGGACAAGTATGCTAGAGGTAGAGAGTATATCAGTCTGAATATTTAGGGTAAATACTGCGAACCAAAATAACAAATATCACCTTGCCGCCCTTAATTTTCCACATATATGGTTATATAAATTGTGATGCTTCTGTTGGCTTACGAGATAAAAAAGAAACATTCCTTTGTCTAAGGAATTCCTTACCATATTACCCTAAATACTGGGACACCAGCACCCAGTTTCACAACCGTTCCTTAATGTAAGGTCTACCTTAAATTTTAGGACTGATATTTGCAAAGCACATTTTGCTCTTTCACATAAAATTTGTTTTTAACGATAAAGTCAATAGAAATAGTTTCACTTCGTCTAATGAACAGATATAAAAGATCATTTTAGTTGATTTTATACACCCCATTTCATATGTTAGAATGAGTGCCATTCAGTTAAGATATACCTTAACTCTTAGGAATGATTGCGAAACTGGATCCTGAACTCCTTAATACACGTGTCCTAAAATTTGAACAAGTCTTGATGCCTAAAAACTGCTGGGTAAGTGGCAAACAGTTCTGACTCAAATCAGACGTTGCGTTCCGTAGCGTCACGTCAGAATTTTTCACTGTTAGCTCAGGTTTGTAAGCCCGAATAATTAGAGAAAATACGGTATATCGAGGGTTGAGCGCAAGACTATAGTAACTCAAACATATTTTTGAAACCCTTGTTTAGGGGCAACTTGGACTCCTTTGTAAATAATGCAAATTGAGGTGCCATTGCTCATACGAGCAATGGCACCTAAATTTTCATTGTTTACAGAAAGAAATGTTGTTATCTTCATAACGCCTTCACGGTGAGGAGATTAGGTTTGGGGAAAAACAACCATCTGACTTACGCTAGTCTTGCGCTCAACCCTCGATATGATCTTCATTACATACAGTTGCGGAATGCCTATGGGCGTAGACAATCTTAATGTTTGTCATTGCTCTGGAATCATTTTATGAAAGGTCATTGACCGGTACAATGCTAGTTTCCATGGACTGCTCAACTTTAATATAACAAAGTATAAGCTTTCAAGTAAAAGCTTCATTACGAAAACACGCCTATTCAAATATATAGAAAATTTCACCTCCAAATACTGAAAATTTTCAGATAGAAAACTCTGATATTTTTCATATTTCTGCTCAAAACATAGATTGTGGGTACTCGTTAGAACCGCCTCGGCGAGGCGGTTCTAACGAGTACCCACAATCTATGTTTTTGATCAGAAATAAGAAAAATAATTTATACCCCTATAAACCCCAGTTTTACTATATAAAAGTGGGGTTTAAGGGGGTCAAAAAAATATATAGGCATGTTTTCGTGATGTGGTCTATACATTGTGTGCTGAGCGTACATCAAGCTTTTTGCGAAAGTTAATACTTGTTTTAGTCCAGTCTTGGGTTTATTTGCCTTTTAGGTTAAGCGTTATTTCTTTTTGTATAAATAAAACAAGTAGCAATAACATTGATACATACGTGTTACATGTACTTAATACAAATAGGATCCAGAATTAACCTTTTGCATGTAAGTATAGTCTCTTGCATTGTGTTTTTTATGCCCCCGCCGGCTGATGGCAGCAGCTGGGCATAGAGCGTTTCACCGTGATGTTATGCCAGTATGTGCGCACATGCGTATGTAACATATGTCATCGGAGTCTAACATATTTTCAAATTTACATTGATGTCTGCGTTTCTCTTGGGAAGTCATAACTTAATTGGGTACCCTTTTTGTGCTTAATATCTTGTTCGGACAACTTAATAACTTGTTTTGGACAACATAATATCTTATTCAGACAACTTAATATCTTATTCGCACAAGATAAGTATGTTGTTCGGAGGACATACTATCTTGTTCGGACGACTTAATATGCTGTTCGCACAAGAAAATAAGTTGTTCGGCCAAGATATTAGGTCGTCCCGAAACAACTTAATTATCTGGTTCGGACAACATATCTTTTTCGGACAACATAATATCTTGTTCGGACGATTTAATATGTTGTTTGCGCAAGATAATTAGCTTGTTTTGACGACTTAATATCTTGTTCTTATAGCATAATATATTGTTCCGACAACATAATATCGTGTTCCGACAACTTAATATCTTGTTCGGACGACTTAATATCTTGTTCGGACAACTTATTTATCTTGTGCGAACAACATATAACACATACGTCGTGCTTAGCGTCCTAAAATGCCGAATGTTTGACAGATCATCGCCATATTGTAACAACAGCCAATCAGTGTCTGATAATATCGTCCGAACAAGATATTAAGTCGTGCGAACAACATAATTAACTTGTGCGAACAAGATATTATGTTGCGCGAACAAGATATTAAGTTATCCGAACAAGATATTAAGTTGTCCAAACAACATAATATTATTGTGCGAACAAGATATTATGTTGTCCAAACCAGATAATTCAGTTGTCCGGACGACTTTATATCTTGTCCGAACAACTTATTTTCTTGTGCGAACAACATATTTTCGGAACAAGATATAACGTCGTCCGAATAACATTTTTATCTTGTGCGAGCAAGATATTAAGTTTTCCGAACAAGATATTATGTTGTCCGAACAAGTTATTAAGTTTTCCGAACATGATATTAAGTTGTCGAAACAACTTTTAAAAATAAAATCAACATGTCCCTTCCTGGTTTCCGTAGAAAGCAAATTTTATTTAATATTATGAAATTTTAAGAATCTCATGAAGTATTCAAAATAGGTGATTTGACTTCTTAAATGTCTTTAACTTTTTTTTTTTTTTTTTTAGTTTTTATCCGATTTTATCAATTTTTCATTTCAATGCATGATTATTCAAAATCTTTCATTTCAGATGCTTTCTTCACCAGCCTTGCGTTTTGACTTTATTTTATTCATTATTTTACAGGCAACGAAAAGTATTGAAAAGTCTGACTGTTTTCAGTTTCTTTCAGGTTCTTCAGTGGCAGTGTCTATACAATTATCATATGCCTCAAAATACTCTATCTATTCCGTCAAACTAATACATGTATGTTACAGGATTATAAGAGAAGCGAACTCTATTTTTGTGTCTTCCGGTGATGTAAAAATGTTAAAAGTATGAGTTTCACAAAAAGCTTGGAATACGATAAGCGTATACCAAGCTTTTTGTGAAAGCTAATATTTGGTTATAATAACGTTCACCAATCGATGGGAAAAAGCATTGGACCAGTCCATGACCTTTCATAAAGTGCTTCCGTAGAAAGGACAAACACTAAGACTGTCGTGCGTTGACAATATATAGTTTTCCATATGTGACGTCAGTTCAATAGTGAACTCTCTAACGCTTCTTAGGAGAAAATTCGCATGAAATGCCAAAGCCTATTTTCTAGGAAAAATAAGAAAACTGTTTCAAAATGTCATCTGCTGACTTTTTACCCAGCATGCTTTAAATATGATTGATGAACATTGCAGAGGGGTTGCTGAAGCAGCTACATCTATAAATGACGTCATTCTAAATTGATGAGCAGGTGGAACTATAAACATGGTCGGCTGTATAATTTGTGTCAGAGAAATTTCTATAAATACTTTTTGTTCTTTCTACTGGACGCCAACGACTTAACTGTTTGATTCACTCTCAGAGAGGCGTATACACAAATTGGTATTTAATAACAAGACTGTAACTTTAGAATCATTACAATACTACAAAGGAAGACGCTGGTGACAGTCAGTAGCCAATTCACGTGAAATTTGCTGCTAACAGACGTCTGTCACTAGCCAGTTCACGTTAAATTTGCTGGTGATAGACATCTGCTACCAGCCATTTATTGTAAATGTTCCTGGTGACAGATGATACGATTTTTATATTATTTTGATAATGGTAAGGTCTGATCTACGAGAAAAAAAATATGTTTGTATGATTACCAATTGCAGATATGGAAAGCGAGTAAAAGAATGAACGAGTTTCCTTGAATTCTGTGACCAACGGAGATACCAGAAAAGGTCACAATCACAGAATAAGTTACAGAATAGAGTTTGAATGAAATGAAATATCACAAAGCGGCACTAACATACAATACAAAAAAAAAGCCACAATGACACTTGAGACTAGAACAATAGCCCTACTTCTCGGCCAGCCATATCCTATACTTTAAGCTTCAGTCTGTTGATTAAAACAATGACTCATAAAAAACATGAATTAATTGTAGCTAAAGAATCAAATGAAACTATGTTTTTTTCTCTTCTGATTTCTCTTCTGATACTCAAATCAATAGTGACCAGCCTCTATAACCACGATATTATATTGGTTTTAAGACAGTTTCATTTAACCTTTAACTTCCTGTAATTTAGGCAAACAGAGCAAACTCTGATCAGACGACGAATTCCGTGGTATCTGATCTGGGTCTGCACTGTTTGCCAATGTTTGCCAATGTCCCAGTCCAGGTTTTACAGATAACCCTCTTCACACGGCACGCTGATGTCGCAGTGACAAGAATTGTGCGGCTGACAAAAAAAAACAAAAAAAAAAACAAAAAAAAAAAAAAAAAAAAAACAACGTTACCTGGATTTTGGTACAAACGCGCGGTTTGATTTCATTGGTATATGATAATCACGTGGACAACAACCTTAAGGAAGTTTTGGTGTATATGTGCTGTATGTATATTTTGCTTCTGTTGTAAACAATCGACCGAAAAACGACTTATGAAGACCAGCGTGGACTCAGATCAGCCTTAGTATATGCACAGTCTGATAGAAGTCAATACAAATCAGTAACAGACTATAACATCTACCACAAGTCGGGTAACTACAGTTGACTCTCGTTATCTCGACCTCGCTTATCTCGAATAACCGCTTATCTCGAAGCGAAAATCTGGTCCCTGCCTATATATGAAAACCTAACAACAGATGGAAAATATTGTAGAAAAGAGGAGAAATTGCTCCTAAGGAGCAATTTCTCCTCTTTTCCACAATATTTTCAATATATCTCTAACTTCAAAAGTCCAATTACCTATCAGTTTGTTAAATGTGGTTAATCAAATTATTTTTTCCTCAATTCTGCAAACCTGATATGTCGAACTACGGATATCTCGAAGTATTTCAGAGAGTCCCTTGGAGTTCGAGATAACGAGAGTCGACTGTATGTGATTTTACAGTGGTGCCTCAGCAGATCATGAAGGGAACGTCACCATTAGAGGCAGAATAACTGTCATGACGCGATTTGCGGACGAATTACCTTGAATTGCTAGGGCTAATTTTTGACAAAACGGCTTTTAAATTCCTTGAACGCCATGTAGTTTCATCAATCATTCATTGATCAATCCAGCGATTTAGTAGGAAAATTCCATTACGAAACCATGCCTATATAATTTTGAACCCCTTAAACCCCATTTTTATATAGTAAAAACTGGGGTTTACAGGGGTATACATTATTTTTCTTATTTCTGTTGAAAAACATAGATTGTGGGTACTCGTTAGAACCGCCTCGCCAAGGCGGTTCTAACGAGTACCCATAATCCATGTTGTGAGCAGAAATATGAAAAATATCAGAATTTTTATCTGAAAATTTTCAATTTTTTTTTTTTTTTGGTAGTAAAATTTTAAGTGTATTTGAATAGGCGTGTTTTCGTAATGTTAACAAACTAATTTTAAAATTGGCCACTTATAGCTATCAAACGTCCAGTGTCATTGGTGAACAATAAGCTTTGTACAACGCAAAACGTAACAATGTATAGCCAGTCGGAATCAGAAAACGTGACATTTCCACTGTTTTCAGTTTTGTGAACGTGTCCATTGCTTTCAAGGGGCAATCCTTTTAGATTCTAATTATTTCCTAAACTACAGACCAGAAAGCATTCAAACTATGTCAGTGCCAGAGAGGGTCTGCCTCCATTTCATGACTGTCGAGTCTTGAGTATGTGCCTCGATGTGGAGTTGAAAGTCAAAAACCAGAAGTCTCTAGCAAGTTAATATGTGTTCGGGTTTCATCGGTTTACATAGAATGATTAATCACAGATAATCGGTTGCATCGGGTTGCATAGAATGCTTACTTCTAAGCAGACGCACAAGATTGTGGCCATACCTAACACCAGTGTATGCTTATTACGAAACTTACAAGTCTATAAATAGATTCTAACTAGAATAAGTCTTGTAAACGTACATCAGAAACAGACACAATGACATTGACCGGATACCAGAGCTGTAAATAATGACAGTTGCGATTTATATCCCTACAAACACACATTTCTGCTGAGAAATTCAATTATAGTTCCAATCCTATATTTACGATGGTACTGAAAATAGTCGTTTGGGAATAGCTTTTTTTTACCACTATCTGGGAAAAGTCAGCAGATGACAATTTGATGATATTTTTCTTATTTAGATAAATGAGAAAATACTTCAAAATGCCGTCTGCTGAAAATTTTAAGCATTAAGGTAAATAGATAGACTTTCAGTGGAAGCTCTGTCAATTTGTTTACCACCCCCTCCCCCCACCCCCACCACCCCCCTCGCCTAAAAAGGGTCTTCTCTGAAAGGAGAGAATTTGCTCCTATTCTTTCCTTTCAGAGAAGATCCCTTTTAATTAAGAAGGGAATTAATACGCAAGAAAGCAAGCAGGCATGAACTATAACAGGTTGCCCTTGGAAACAAGAAATACACAAAAGAACGAAAGTCAAGACTCGGCTTTATAAAGTCTCTTCATATTGCAGCTAGGTAGGAAGTCACAAAAGTTTCAAATAAAGGTTGACAATCTACCAAGGGTATCCAGTCGAACTCTTTCGGCGCCAAATTTCAGACCACATTTGTCGTCTGCTTTGTGTTTTAACAAACTGTCGATTGGAAAGAAGTTTTCATGTAAAAGCTGAAAGACTAAATGTCAAACAACGTATATCCTGATGAGAGGGCTCGTTATGAGCCGTCTCATCTGGATCTACGCATTTTGCAAAAAGCCTATTATTATCGCCTATGGCAGTGAAAGAGCTGAACACCAAATGAAGGGCACTGAATTAGCCACAAAATTGGGAAACGTGCGTCCAGGATATTTGTTTCTGACGTTACCCTCAAATGTAATCACCCTATGAATATTCAGACAGACATACCCGAGTAATAGTGTAGAACCAGATCAGTCTGGGTTTGCATAGTGTGTTATTGGCTAGCCTGTACGAAAGTGCAGGAAAGGCTATTGCACTACCCCCTGCGTCGGCGTTTGCGTCGGCGTCGGCGTAAACAAAAATGTTAAAGTTTTACGTCAAAGTTTATGAGACCTTATATTTTCAAAATCCTGAGATGGATTTTGTTTACATTCGGTATGATTGTAGATGTTGGTCCAAAATTTTCTTGGGCACTATCCACACCCCTGTTCATGAATAAGAGGTCAAGGTCACAGACTTAGAAATTTTATGTTAAAGTTTTGTGTTACAGTTTTTAAGATCTCTTAATTTCTAAATCCTTGTGTGGATTCACTTTATATTTGGTATGATTATAGATATTGGTCCAAAAGTTTATTTGGCTCTATCCCCACCCCTGCAAATGACCTAGCGGTCAAGGTCACATAGAAATTTCTGTTAAAGTTTTGCGTCAAAGATTTTAAGATCTCTTTTTATCTAAGTCCTTGCATGGATTTACTTTATGTTTGGCATGAGTATAGATGTTGGTCCAAAATTTTATGGGCACTATCCACACCCTGCTTATGACCTAAACGTTAAAGTCATAGACTTAGAAATTTTATGCAAAAGTTTTCCGCCAACGTTTTTAAGATCTCTTAAACTTCTAAATCCCTGTATGGATTTACTTTATATTTGGCATGATTATGTCCATATCTTATTCGGCATTATCCCCATCCCTGCTTATGACCTAGAGGTCAAGGTCACGGACTAAGAAATTTTTGTTTAAGTTTTGCCACAGTTTTTAAGATCTCTTCATTTTCAAATCCTCACATGGATTTACTTTATATTTAGCATGATTATAGATGTTGGTCCAAAATTTTAATCGGCACTAATTTCACCCCTGCTTATCACCTAGAGGTCAAGGTCACGGATTTAGAACTTTATGTTAATGTTTTGCGTCAAAGTGTTTAAGATCTCTTCGTTTCTAAATCCTTGCATGGATTATTTTATATTTAATATAGATATTTGTCCAAACTTTTAGTCAGCACTATCACCACCCCTGCTTATGACCTACAGGTCAAGGTCACAGAGTTAGAAATTTATGCTAAAATTTTGCGTCAAATGTTTTAAGATCTCTTCAGTTTTAAAGCCTTACATAGATTTACTTTATATTTGGCATGAGTATAGATACTGGTCCAAATTTTTAGTCAGCACTATTCCTACCCCTGCTTATGACCTAGAGGGCAAGGTCACGGTTGGACATTTATGTTAAAGTTTTGCCTCAAAGTTTTTAAGATCTCTTTTTTTTTTAATCCTTGTATGCTTTACTTTATATTTGCCATGATTATAGATAATGGTCCAAACTTTTATTCAGCACTATTCTCACCGTATGACTTAGAGGTCAAGGTCACAGACTTAAAAATTTTATCTTAAAATTTTACCCCGAAGTTCTTAAGATCTTGTATTTACTGAGCTAGTTTTCAAATCATACTATTCATTTAATTTATATTTGGTTTTCAGATAGATATGGAAGATGTTCTTCATCAAAAAAAAAAAAAAAATTGTATCCGGTACAATGTCCCCACCCGCATCCTTTCACACCCCAACGCCCCTTCCCCTTCCCCTCCCCCCTCCCCCCACCCGCCCCACACACACATACCACCACCACTATGATCTTTAAACTTTAAGGTCATAGTCTTATTTTTTTATTTGATTGACAAGCACGAGTTCAGACGAGCTAGCTTGTTTGGCGACAGGTCTTATTCAGCCAACACTTTATAGACATGTCACCTTATCACTGACCAGAAGGCAGACAACGTTGAAAAAACGTCGATTCAACGTTGATTCAAAATCAATACGTTGAATTAACGTTGAATTGACGTTGTTTCAACGTCGTCTGCCTGCAAGGTGAGTAGGCAAATGAATATGTTCTTTAAAATAATTGACTCCTAAAGGAATGACCCTTGTGAGCAATGAACACGCTCATAAAACTGAAAACAACTGAAGTGTCAAGTATAATGTGCCAGATCTATGTATACAGTCTCATTCTGACTCATACAAACTATAAGTGCTGTAGCTACATTTAAAAAATGTTTCTAATAATAGTTTCTGCATTATTTTACAAATAAACTATTTCCATGTAAATTAATAACATCACTCTAGACTTGTGACGTCATCAACGTTAGCCTTACATGACATCATTCAAAAATATCCAAATGGCGTCCACGAATAGTTGTCGTTGAAAAAAAAAATCATTCAAAAATCGTTTGGCGATTTTCTTGAATGTAGGGAGGTAGAAGTACATATAATTTCGATTGTTTCCCTTTGTGTATAAGTGGTAGATATGTTATTGAAAACCAGCTGAAATGCATCTCCCCAAAAACGTTAAATTAAGCATTCTTTATAAATCTATAGCGGGACGTTATCGGCCCGTCAGGGTAGCTGACGGGCCGATAACGGCCCGCTATAGATTTATAAAGAATGCTAGCTGGGATTGAATTAAGTAATAGCTAGTTTTGGCCTATTAGTTTAGGTATTTAGGCAGGAAAAGCCACAATCACGAAGCACAGCCCTCCCGAGGCACCAAAAGAAGGAGAGATGAGGAACAGATAATGACAACACAAACGCCACATATGAAACCACAGAAGCAAAAACAAAGAAGAGCTACAACAGAGGAACGCCTTGGACCGGCCAGCTGGAAAACTACTGGTGGGCTTAAACCAGTTTTACCCGCGCAAAACCTCGCCCTTAAGTCTGAAACAGCACCCAATTACAAATTACAGTCCGCATAGCGGTCCTCTACCTCATATGTAAAACATCACAGTGAAACACATGTAATCAAACACACTGTGATGAAACCAAACAAAGGGAACAATCAGTATCTGAAGCGAAAACACAAGAAACCAACAAACAGGACCACATTAAGCCCGACCACCATCACGAAAACATGCCTATATAATTTTGATCCCCTTAAACCCCACTTTTATAGAGTAAAACGGGGGTTTACAGGGGTATACATTAGTTTTCTTATTTCTGCTTAAAAACATAGAATCTGGGTACTCGTTAGAACCGCCTCGTCGAGGCGGTTCTAACGAGTACCCACAATCTATGTTTTGAGCAGAAATATGAAAAATATTAGAATTTTTTATCTGTAAATTTTCAGTTTTTGGAGGTGAAATTTTCAATATATTTGAATAGGCGTGTTTTCGTAATGACAGACCACAGACAATGATAGTCAGGCGCCGACCATCTGAAACAGATTGAGGAAGGAGTCGTCATTAATTTGAGGACAGACCCACCTTCGTGCAATTAAAGAAGGAAGCAACGTTATCGGTCATAATTGGGTTATCAACCATGCATGCAGTTTGCCGCAGAACATCCATGTTGTAACTTGTCTTTTTTGTAGAGAAATGACAATCTTTTTAAATTATACGGAAGATCAGTTTTACCAACAATCTTTCTGAATTTATAGACTTATTCGCCATTAAAATCACGGTGAGACAGGCCTTCCTGCAGAAGTGTTTTCAAACCAACGTTGTATTTTGACATTAATTCAGAGTGACGGCGATTAAACTTAAAAATATTGTGCGTAGTTTATGATAACCATCACGAAAACATGCCTATACAATTTTGATCCCCTGAAACCCCACTTTTATATAGTAAAACTGGGGTTTACATGGGTAAACATTATTTTTATTATTTCTGCTCAAAAACATAGATTGTGGGTACTCGTTAGAACCGCCTCGCCGAGGCGGTTCTAACGAGTACCCACAATCTATGTTTTGATCAGAAATATGTAAAATATAGAAATATTTTATCTGAAAATTTTCATTTTTTTGCTGGTAAAATTTTCAATAGGCGTGTTTTCGTAATGGGTGCCTTTTTTTACGAAATTCAGCAGTTAAAATTCTGTTTCGATTATTAAAATCACCAAGTTGACTAGATGCTCTACATCACGAAAACACGCCTATGTAATTTTGACCCCCTTAAACCCCACTTTTATATAGCAAAACTGGGGTTTACAGGGGTATACATTATTTTTCTTATTTTTGCTCAAAAACATAAATTGTGGGTACTCGTTAGAACCGCCTTGCCGAGGCGGTTCTAACGAGTATCCACAATCTATGTTTTAAGCAGAAATATGAAAAATATCAGAATTTTTTATCTGAAAATTTTCATTTTTTGGTGGTAAAATTTTCAGTATATTTGAATAGGCAAGCTTTCGTAATGAGCACAACGAATTAGCTGAGAAATACATTACGAAAACATGCCTATTCAATAATACTGAAATTTTTGTCACCAAACAATGAAAGTTTTCAAATATAAAAATCCTGATATTTTTCATATTTCTGTTCAAAACATAGATTGAAGGTACTTGTTAGAACCGCCTCGGCGTGGCGGTTCTAACGAGTACCCACAATCTATGTTTAGAGCAGAAATAAGAAAAATAATATATACCCCTGTAAACCTAAGTTTTACTGTATAAAAGTGGTGTAAGGGGGTCAAAATTATATAGGCATGTTTTCATGATGTATACAGCAAAGGATGTAGCACGCATTACGAAAACATGCCTAGTCAAATATACTAAAAATTTCACCACCAAAAAAAATGAAAATTTTCAGATAAAAAGTTCTGATATTTTTCATATTTCTGCTCAAAAACATAGATTGTGGGTACTCGTTAGAACCGCATCGACGATGCGGTTCTAACGAGTACCGCAATCTATGTTCTTGAGCCGAAGTTGAGGCGGTTCTAACGAATACCCACAATCTATGTTTTTGTGCAGAAATAAGAAAATAATGTATACCCCTGTAAACCCCAGTTTTACTATATAAAAGTTGGGTTAAAGGGGTTAAAACTATATAGGCATGTTTTCGTAATAGAGGGGCATCACCATCCAAACATGGAAAATTTACAATAGCAAAATTAAAGTCTTCTCATTTGTCATAACTTTTAGTAGAAATTGTACCATTACATCTTGATAAATTTAAATCCAGAAACAATGCTTCGGTGACAGAGGTATTTGTTTTATTTAATTGTAGTTCTTTTGGATAAATTGTATCAGCCATTTGTTGAAAATAGTCATCATCAGTATTTCGTAAGTCATCCAAATATCGTGACGTTGAACTAAATGCTTTAAGTCTCTTTCGTATCAAGACAGAAGCAGATCTGCAATAAGTGGGGCACAACTTGTAACCATAGGAACACCAACAATTTGTTTGTATAATTTAGACATACATGTAGTACAAACCAAATGAATAGAGGATCGAATTTTATTTCACCAAATGAACACGAAATGAGTTATTTTTACGAGTGGCGATAGCCACGAGTAAAAATACAGGTTTAGGTGTTCACGAGTGAAATAAAATACGATTTTACACTGAATAAAAATCATTTTTTCTGGGTCTTCTTTACGGTTTTAGTCACAATAGTTAAACATCTTCCTACTCTTCGACACTTACGTCGGAAAATAAACTTTTTTCCTAACCATATGGCATCAAATTGGTGTTGTTCAGAGTGTTCAGGGACATAATACTGGGTAAAAGAAACCTAGTTTTGTACCTAGAAAATGAGGCCAAATAAATTTAAAGCAACACAGAGTAAGAAATCGACAAAGAGAAAACGCTGCAGTAGGTGACAGTCAGCCTCACGTCGCATGCAGAAAACGAGTTAGGTAAGCGCAATCAATAAGTGACGGTAACAGTCAGCATCACGTCGCATGCAGAAAACGAGTTAGGTAAGCGCAATCAATAAGTGACGGTGACAGTCAGCCTCACGTCGCATGCAGAAAACGAGTTAGGTAAGCGCATTCAATAAGTGACGTCAGCGGTCCAAGCGCTGAATGTTAACCTTCACATAATTTCAGACAAGTATCTACGTCTTAAACCTTTTGGTGAGGCGTTTGACCCGGAATTCATGAAACCTCCGTTTTTTACAATTTACTTAACTGAATTATAAAATTTATTAATTCACTAGTGATCACCAATGGGGTTGTCTATTTAAGAAGTAGGTGAGCAGTAGCAATGAATTGTTGAGTAATAATTCACGTTTTGGAGGTCAGTTGTAAAGTAGATCAAATCACGAGCGCAAAGTGTGAGTGATTTATCTACTTACAACTGACCTCCAAACAATGAGTTATCACTCAACAATCCACGCACTAGAGCTGATCTAATTTGATTCTAACACACTAAAAATCGAAGAAAACTCATTTGTTTCCTTCAGATTCTCCCAGTATTTGCCTAGTATTTGTTCGAAAACGACGTTATACCGTCTAAAGTCAAGGATACGACAAGTGATGTCAAGTGATGTCAGAAAAAAAGATAAGCCGTCATAAAACGGCGGTTCTTCGTGTCAAGCTCTTCCGCCCAGTAAATTATTGCACAATTATATACGGTTTTTTTTTTTTGTTTTTTTTTGTTTTTTTTTGTTTTTTTTTTTACCATTGATTATATGGGCGAGGTGTGTTAAAATTCGATAAGACTGAGAAATCGCAGTAATTGATAAAAGTAAGATATTATCATCTAGAAGAAAAGAAAGTGCCTCACAAACTTTCTGACAAAACCACAAAGTATAATGTTTATGATCCTCAGACGTGTGTGTGTGTGTGTGTGTGTGGGTGGGGGGGGGGGGTGGGAGGTGGTCGGTCGGTGGGTCTGTGTTTTCTCATTACAAGCAATGTAAAGAGATTTTTCTCTTAAGTAGGGTCCTTCAATTTAATCGAGCTTAATTTATCTTTAATCAGCTTATGCAACAGTACTGTATAAAGCGTCAGGTAAAAACATATGTAGACAAACTAGATTTAAATTTATTTAAATCACAGCCGAAGTTTTTATAAACAAAAAAGAGTTTTACCGGATCTTTCATATACTGTCTCACAGTATTATCTACAAGCGTTTTAAATAGCAATAAGACAAGGATTTGATAATTTTGGGAGTTCAGTCATAGTGCGTGAACTAGAGTTTGTAATTAGATAAAGTGTGCTTTATGTGGCCTTATACGAAGCTACGGTAACCAATACAACGTAGGAAAAAAGGGGTAAGAGAAAAAATCCAGGGAATGCACAATCACAATCCGCAAACTTCCTAGACACCAAGAGGAAGAGGAAACCGACAAAACCAAACAAGCACAAATTGAACAAACGTACGAAAAGCACTAAGATTAGCTCTCTCTTCCCCAAGCGAGGTAATCGCAATGCTAAACTGAAAAACACAAGAACAAAATAACACAAGGTAAGACATAAATCGTCTCGTAGAATCAACCACAAAGCAACAAAGAATAAGACTAAGTTTTCTAAATTGCTCCGAAAAGGTAGATTTTCCTACATTTTTTTCTAAATCTGTACACTAAGTCACCGTAAAATTCTGGTTCCGATATACCTTGTTGCAGAAGTGTTTTCAGACTAACGCTATATTTTTCTACCAAGGCACTGTGTCTGCGATAAAATTTAAAAAACGCCTTACGAAGTTTAAAATAACGATAGCCCTGACTAAGAAGTTTGGCAGTAAGGGCTTTATTACGGTTGTTAAAGTTACTAAGATTTGAAGAAGCCCTGGCGAATCTAATAAGTTGAGATATGTATACCCCATATGACGTACGCCGGGGGACATCGCCATCCAGAAAAGGGAATTTGACTATATCAAAATCAAAATCGTCTCGTTAATCATAAATTTTGGTGGAAACTGTACCATTAGATATACATAGATTGAAATCCAAAAAAGGTGTCTCGGTATCGGAAGAATTTGCTCTATTTAATTGGAGCCGTAGGGTATATGCGGTCCACCATTTGGTCAAAGTAAATATTGTCAATATTTAATAAATCATCAAGGTATCTTGAAGTTGAATTGAAAGCCTCAATAATGTCAGCCTGATTTTCACGTGAGAGAGACTTCACGAAATCTCTCTCATATCAAAAAAGAAACAAATCTGCAACAAGAGAAGCACAGTTAGTTCCCATCGGAATACCAATAGTTTGCCTATAACGTTTAGTTCCAAATCTAATAAAAATATTTTCCTCAAAAGATAAACAAGGGAGTCACAGACTTTTTGACACGACCATAAATTGTGATTACTGTATACATCAGAGGTGAAAAAAGCACATTCTTTGTTGCAAGCCAAATATTGGGTATTCTCCCGAATAAACGTTCTGTTAATTAAATCAATAAGTTTATCTTTTATAAGATGATGAGTTAACGAAGTATACAGTGTAGAAAAATCATATGTAGACAATTTAGAAGCCTGAAAGTTTTTAGATTTAAAGTTATTGAAAACATCATTGGAATTTTTAATTGACCAAAAATAATTAATTCCGTCCCTTTCGTAAACAGTATCATAGTATCTAATCCAATGTTTTTAGCAGCAGTATGGCATGAAGTTAGCAGTTTGGACAAAACAGTAGTCGTACATGAACTAGAATTAGCAATGAAACGTGCTTTATAAGGTCGTTTATGAAAAATAGAAGGGAATGCAATGATCAGGATTCGATACAATTATCCCATACCTCCCATCAGAGACATCAAAAGGGAAAGAAACACAAACATGAAATAACTAGACCCTAATGGAAACATCACTAGCAGAAAGCTGAACGGACAGTTACTTTCCCACAAAGTGGCCAAAATGGCTATCCAAAACAAAAAGATGTAAGCGACACACACATTCAAAGACGAACTATAACCAAAAAATAAACCATGACAGAAGAACTGCCTTGGAACGGTCAGTGAAAAGTATTTCACTGGTGGGGAGGGGTGTTGGGGGCGAGGGGGCTTAAATCGGTTTCGGTAACTAATATAACGTAGGAAGCCTGTTTTGCTTTTCTTTATTACTCACTGCAAATTTAGCAATAATATCGATAAAATGAGTATTAACAATAGATCTCTCGTCAGTAGAAATCCGTTTATATGTTTTGGTACTACCAAGTTCTTGTATTAGAGTATTGATATAATAAAGTCGTCACACAGCAACAACATTATTAGCAGCTTTATCAGCTGGAGCCAAAACATACTTCCTATGAAATTCTTGGATACCTTGTTTCAAATATCGAAAAGATAATTTAGGCTTAGGAGGGAGAAGGTCTAGGTTATTAGAGTAAAATAACACACGTTCATCAATTTTAAAAATCTTTAATTTCCAATTATTTAAAGCATTAGACTCAACACGTACAATAATCATTAAAAGCACTGGCAATTGTTTCCCGACATTTATTGAAAACAATGTGGGCTGGGAATCTATATTTAGGTCCTTTTGAAATAACTGAACGGATTCGTGAATCAGTTATAATCTTCAAATTACCACTGATAATATGAGTCATATTTCATCTTTCATCTACAGAATTTGTTCACCCTACCTCTGCTAGCTATGACCGGGGTATATGGGCTTTGCTCACCATCTGCTATATTTTTTATGCAGAAACATTTAGGCAACAGATGTCCCATGGTGGGTGACATGTAAGCCGCTGACCAGCATCACTTACATTCAAATTAAAAACATACAACGATTCCAGTCAGTTCACCTTACTTGTTACCCATCCTCCTGTCTCAACCCAAACTGGAAAGTGCTGATGACCACAATAGACATAGACATAGACATAGAAATTTTATTTTACGTCGAATATTGTCAACAAAACAACATAAGCCCTGTAGAACTTTTACTTCGACTAACATTATGTAAGAAAACAGATATAAAGTATCACATTATGCAATAAAACAAGAAAATATATATACTGAGAGGCAAAAATAAGTATACAGGCAATCATTTTTTATTTGTCACCGGAATTTTACATATGTATATTAATCGTTCATATTATAGTTAAGTACAATCATTTACGCATAATTTGCAACAATTTCAGGAAATTCTATCAAAGAGCAAGGAAATGATATTTACGAAAACGAATAAGGGGACTAAATCAACATTTGTTTATGAGTAGCTTCCCTTTAAAAGTACGTTTTTGGACAAAGAAACTTACATTTATGCATTTATATTGCATTCAGTTGATAGAAGGATAAAATTGCAGTAAGGACATTTTTCAACTTCAAATGCATAACAGAGTACATTGTCAAATTTCTATACAAAGGACATGACGTTTTTTACATTTTCGTTCCTCTTCTGACGGAATGCACTGAATTTCTATGGGACCTTAACTGACACTGTTCTGTTAAATAAACGGTTTTAAGAGATTTACATGGAGGCTAAGCCAAGGAACACCTTTTCGAAAAATTCAAATGAAAACGACCAACGCCACTTCAGTTATAGACTCTTTAAATTCCCTATATGTTTCATTCAAAGGGAGATAATTTGAGACGGGAAGAAATTCAAATTCAGCTTGTTGTCATTTGATAGGAATTTCGAATTAACTAACGTTGTGATTTTACTCACAGTCATTTGTGCAAGACATTTGTGAAAAGTAAAATGACATTTGTTTTATACAAAGCGACTTATGACTGGAAATGATGTTTTTAATAACGGGCCCATAACTCCATAATGTATAACTGCGAAAGTATTACTTTTTTGACTTTCAAAGACAGACGTTTGACAAAAATTACCTTGAAAACATTTCAACGGAAAAAGTACTTTACGAGCCGGTACTCAAACATCGAAACTGTATACTTTTTATCGCCTTTGAGCATACATAATTACTTATACCTCTACACATTAAGAATCTGATTCCCTTAAGGAAAACTCAAGGAGAAACTGGGGTGCTAAGCAAATCAGTTTGAGCATCCCTCAGACTGGCACTGTCAATACCTTATTTTAGGCGAAAAATCGAAAGGTTGCAATGCGTTTTTTATCAGATCACCTTTTAATTTGCTGCCTAATGTCATAAAGTGCAAGTTCCCAGTAATGCCCGAGATAGAGATTTCTGTGAATGGAGTTGCCAAACTCCTATCAAACTTGAATTCTGCAAAGGCAGCTGGTCCAGATGCAATTAGGCCTATAGTATTGAAGGAGTCAGGTTATAGCACCAGTGGTAACTGCTATTTTCCAGATGTCTCTGGATACAGGTATAGTTCCTTCAGACTGGAAAAAAGCCCAAGTTTGTCCTCTCTTTAAGAAAGGTAGCAAACAGGACCCTGCTAATTGCCGTCCGATATCTCTAACGTGTATTTTGTGCAAGACTATTGATCATATCATTGCTTCTAGTCTCACAAAGCACTTCAACCAGAATAATATCCTATATGACCTTCAGCATGGCTTTCGAGAACGAAGGTCATGCGAAACCCAGCTTCTACAATTGATTGACGACCTTGCACGAAACATGACAGAAGGTAAGCAGACAGACCTTATATTGTTAGACTTTAGCAAGGCCTTTGACAAGGTCAACCACCTGAAACTGCTATACAAGTTGCAAGTGCATGGCGTGCAGGGGAGGACACTTGGATGGATTGAATCTTTCCTTTTAGGCAGGAGTCAAACAGTTGTCCTCAATGGGGAGAGCTCGGATGAACTGCCTGTTCTTTCGGGAGTTCCCCAGGGGTCAGTTCTGGGTCCCATCCTGTTTTTACCTGCCGGAAAACTTACAGTCACAGGTTCGTTTGTTTGCACATGACACTGCAGTATATTTGGCAGTGCAGGGCCCTGACGACTGGAAAAGCTTCAGAATGATTTGAATTTGCTTCAAGAGTGGGGGGAAAAGTGGGACATGGAGTTTAATCCATCCAAGTGTCAGGTCTTGCATATAACCAGATCTCGTCGCCCTATCAGGTACAACTACACCATGCATGGACAGACCCTTGATTCGGTTGAGAAGGCCCGGTATTTAGGTGTCGACATATCCTCGGATCTGAGCTTCAGTCACCATATCGACAGAATCACTACTAATGCACAAAAAAATCTTGGTTTCTTGAAAAGGAATATAAAAAACTACTCATTCTGGCATACGTGAGGCGGCTTATAAAACTATCGTTCGGTCCCAGCTTGATTACGCCTCTACCACTTGGAGTCCACACACTAAAAAGGATATTCACAAAGTTGAGATGGTCAGAGAAGGTCGATTCGTTGGATATGTCACTCTTACTCATACTATGATAGTGTTACTGCTATGCAGTCAAATTTAGGCCTTAGGTCACTGGAACAGAGGAGCCGATGCGAGTGTCATAATGCTATATAAGATAGTCCACGACATCGTTGCCATTCCGCTTCCAGCGTACTTTGAGCAACTTACCAGACGGTCAAGACATAGCCATCCCTATGCCTTCCGCCAGATACATACTACTGCTAATTATTATAAGTATTCTTTTTTTCCAGTGTCTATAGTTTACTGGAATAATCTACCAACTGAGGTTGTCATGCTGCCTACACTCGACCAGTTCAGTGTGGCAGTTCGGTCCCTGGACCGTCGCCTGCCATAATACAACAATAAAGCTGTTTTTAACCTGTTTTTTTTAAATTCTGCACTTGTTCTTTTAACACTATCACATTTTACTTTTTCTTTTTCTGTTCTTGCATCGGACTTTAAGTCGCAATCAACCCTGCACATAATCCTCGCGAGGGGGTGCTGCAGTATGGAAAGATAGATAGATAGTACCCATGGGGTGACTTGCTCGAAAAAGATCGAAAGAAGGAAAAAATAAGGCACTAAGCATGCAAAACAGAAACAATAAATAAAGCAGACTGTAGGAATAACTGTCAAACAAATAGCTGAACAAAAGGGATTAGGCAGAACATACAGGACACTTACCTCCAAGGCCATTCCAGTTCTGGAGAAGCCTACGAAACTGTGGATAGGATTCTGCTAATCGCTTATTTTTAGGCAGGCTATTCCAGATCCTAGGAGCCTCGGACCTAAATGACCTCAGGCCATACCTTATCGTATTTACCCGTAGAACTTTTGCAGTTTTCTCGCTTCTGAAATTATATGAAGAATCTTTTATAGCAACAACATCTTGAATATAATTCGTTGCAAGACCATTTATGATCCTGTATACTTCACTGGCCATCAGTTTAATTCTTCTCACATGCAAAGACTGAGTATTTGACAGGTTTAATAACTCTCCCAGCGAGGAAGAATAGTCATTATTTATGAATCTCAGGGCCCTCGCTTTTTTTTTTTTTTTTTTTTTTTATTTACTTATTTTTTTCAAATTTATTAGTACTTGTAGCACTACAAAATGCCAAGCTAGAGGGCAGTAGCTAAAATTTGAAGCAATAAAAGAATTATAAATAACTAATTTTCCTTGTTTGGTTAAGCGTTTATGTAAGTTGTTTTTCTTCGCTGTTAGATTTTTCTCAACTGTTGATTTTCTTTGTATTCAGTTGTTACTAGTATATACGCCATGATGAAAGTATGGAGGTTATTCATTAACGTTGACAAATTGCAGATAGTCAAGACACCCATTTCATCTTTCTTAAAGAGTAATAGAACTATTATTTTGCCTCTGTACCCCCTCACAAATGCCGGCACTGTCGCAGACAATATGCCAGGTATGTTAGCTAGGTCTGCTATATTCGTTATTTCAATGATGCTATCATGACCTGAAGAGACTGTTCAGTTAGATAGGCTTTGCTGTGCTCTTATTTAGGCTAAACCTGTTTTCATATTAGCGTTGACTAGGTCGTAAAACTCCCAACTCACACAAGTGGCAAGCTTTATCCAAAAGCTAGTGCTTGTCCAGTGCAAATTTCACGACTAAGGAAATTTTATGTCCTCATAAAGTACGCGTGCACCCAAACTGTCAAAACATCAGGTGATATTCTTTCACATTGTCTTTTCTCAGGTGAGTCCCTTTTCCCTAGCTTGGGATATAGATAATGATCATTTTAACAAGTTCTGGTATTTTCTCAGTACTTCCTGTAACTGCCAGTATACATTCGTTTTTATGCCATACTTTCCATCCTGTTTGTTATCAAAGGAACTATGTAAACATTAAAGTAAGTAACCAGTAATCGAACGCGTCAGTAGTCGTAATGGGATTGAGAGTTGTTCGAAATTTCCACGCTTCTTTGACTGTCATGCACATATATTGTAAAATAATGATAACAAAAAACAGCATGTTCTTCTCCAAAATATAGACCTGCTCAAATGATGATCCTTTTAGTTGCAATGACAGGATTGGAAAATTGTTGTATAACATCTATCATAGACTCATGGGTTTTGACGCACTTAAGCATTATTTGATATATCATTAATTTCACAGACAACTCCCAGTACATTTGTTTATGTAAGACAATCATGGACTTCTCGAATATTATTTAATATCATTAAAATAAATTTGCATCAACTGCCTTCATAAATATTCCAAGTGAAATTGGACCAGCATGGTGATTGTCTTTTTGGTTTAAACTCATATGAAATGACGCATCTAATAGGCTGCTATTTTTCTTGCAAGATAGTAATTTAAGTTCTACAATAACACCAGGACCATGCTCAGGCAGCATCATTAGTCTGTTAGTTCAAAATAAAATGACAAGAATCACTGTTGAATGACACCTGTATAGATTTTAAAAATCTGACCTCATTTTGCGAATTGCCGCCATTTTCATGTCTCAGTTTTAAGGGGTAGGGCAGTTGAAATGCTTCTTTCTCCTGCTTGCATGAACAAATTTGCCACATGTCTTAATAAAATATGTTCTAAATAGATTATTTATTGTCAGCAAAAACATTTTTCTTCAAATTATTTATGCTTGGCATCAGACAAATACACAGAAAATTACTTATGAATTTCTCTTCTTCCAGCTGCAAAATATTTACATATAAGACCTTATATTTATTTGAAAAGTAATATTGTCTATGCAATAGCAGTTCATCCATATATCATACTTGTGAATAAATGCTTCAGATAATACTGTGACAAAGAAGCATGTTTATTTCAGATATAGCTGATGTATCTTTAAACTTTTGAGCTTTGATTCAAAGAAAAAAATGTGCTTTAAGCATTTCTTTCAAAATGGTGACCATTCAAGGTTACATGGTTGCAATATTCCAAGAAGACCCTAGAATTTCTACTTAAAACACCTGGATGTGACTCTCTTATGTTGCTCTACCCCAATCACAATGAGGCATTACAAAAAAGTTTCTACAAGTCCAAGAATAGGACGAAACATGTAAGCGCGTCAAATTAGATGTGCGTCAAAATACATGACTGGACGATACATATCTGCAGTAGCTATTTCCTTCAGGTGAGCCAGGTGTGGCCCATTGGCCTCTTGTTTCTACTGGTAGAACTTCAAAAGTGCCAAGCTAAAGGGCAGTAATTAAAATGGGACACAATAAAAGAGATAAATTATGATTTTATCCTGTTTAGTCGGGATTACTCAGGAATCTAACTATTCTTTTCAAGCTGTTTGGAAGCTTTTTTAAATATATTAGACACAACCATGGCCATCAAATTTTAACATAAAATCAATATTGATATGGAGTAGGGTGACATTATCCTCACATTTGATAGTAACATCATCTTTTGGGAAGGAATTTATTGAATCACATCACAAAAGCATTCCTATATAATTTTGACCCCCCTCAAATCCCACTTTTATAGAATGTATAATAAAACTGGGGTTTACAGGGGTATACATTATTTTTCTTATTTTTGCTGGAAAACATAGATAGTGGGTGTTAGTTAGAACAGTCTTGCCAAGTTGTAATTGCAATCTATTTTTTGAGCAGAAATAAGAAAAAATATCAGTTTTTTATCTGAAAATTTTCAGTTTTTGGAGGTGAAATTTTCTATACATTACGAAAACATGCCTATTCAAACATACTGAAATATTTACCACCCAAAAAATGAAACTTTTCAGATAAAAATTCTGATATTTTTTATATTTCTGCTCAAAACATAGATTGTGTGTACTCGTTAGAACCGCCTCGCCGAGGCCACAATCTATGATTTTGAGCAAGAATAAGAAAAATAATGTCTACCCCTGTAAACCCCAGTTACTACATAAAAGGGGGGTTTAAAGGGGTCAAAATTATATAGGCGTGCTTTCGTGATGTATTTGAATAAGTGTGTTTTCGTAATGATGTGCCTTTTTCCTTATACAAATGACCTGAAATTTATTTGCATGGCAGTCTGGCAGAGATTGAGTTGAAGAAAGACTACATTTCAGTTTTTTCGGCTTATTTCAGTGTTTTCCCTATAGGTTAATTCTAATCATTTCAGTTGTTTCACCGGTTTTGCCTGACAGTCCAGAAGGGTTTAGAGGCTGTATAAAGCCTCTATTGCTCCTGTTTCATTTCATTTCATCTAGACCTTGATATTTCCCAATATAATTTTGTTTTTCGGACATTTTGTCCATTTCTCGAAAATTTGTGCTGAAATCTGGGCCAGTTTCATTTCTCTTTGTATTGTTTCACTGATTTGCCAATTTTCTTAAAACTTATTCTCCACTAGTGGTGACTTTTGTCGCCTGCTGATAACCTTTGCAATCAGTTTGGACCCAGATCATCAGGCCTGATCTGGATCCAATGTGTTTGACACTCTGATGGTATTCCTAAAAGATTTTTTTGAAAAAGTTAATTGTAAAAAAATCCATAGATGACAAAAAAGGCATGCAAAATTACCAAGCATACAAAGAGTTAAACAAAAACTACTGACATTTCTCTTATTTCTCCAAGAAACCATTTTTTGTGGGTCCTCACCAGAAGTGCCTACATGTATTTTCATGAAGATATCAGAGAAATATTTATGTGCCCCTCTTTCTGGAGCAATGGTTAAATTTTTTTTATCTACAGTTGACTCTCGCTATCTCGAACTCGCTTATCTCGAATAACCGCTTATCTCGAAGTGAAAATCTTGTCCCTGCTTAAATATGAAAATCTAACAACAGGTAAAAAATAATGTGGAAAAGAGGAGAAATTGCTCATAAGGAGCAATTTTTTCTCTTTTCCACAATATTTTCAATATATCTCTAACTTCAAGAGTCCAATGACACATATATTTGTTAAATGTGGTTAATCGAATTAGTTTTTCCCCAGTTCTGCAAATCTGATATGTCAAAGTACAGATATCTCAAAGTATTTCAGAGAGTCCCTTGGAATTCGAGATAACGAGAGTCGACTGTATTTCCATGTTGTATCTTGTATGTACATTTTGTACATGTGTGCAGAAATGGGGCCTATAAGCTTTACATCTTTCATCCAGATTCTCTTTCTAGAACCAGTCACTGTTAGTGATTGTGTATTTGTAGTTTCACAAAAAGAAGAAATAAATATTGTTTAAACTAAGTATCTGAATGTTAACCCTACTCAGGCTAAATATATATCAAGATACCATGCCCGTTTCTAACTATCAGCCAGTCAGATTACTTTTCTAACTATCAGCCAGTCAGATTACTTGACTCCAAGCTGTTGATACAAATTCACTTAATGACAGTGTATATCCAGACTGAGCTGGATCTACACTGTTTGCAAAGGCAGGGCATATCCTGGTTGAGCAGGACCAGATTTTAGGGTTACAGAGCAATAATATTTTTGTTGTCTCACGACTCTGCTGATTTTGTACAACTGATTGAAGGGTAACTCTTTCATCCTTAGTTTCTGAAATGGACTCTTATGCCTTTAACCCTTAAAATGCCAAGAAAACCTGCATCTGAAAAAGTCGTCTACTGAATATTCTTGCAAACTTTTCAAACCTATGTTTGCATACAGGCAAACAGTGTGAACTCTGATCAGACTGCTCCTAGAGGAGCAGTCTGATCTAGGTCCACACTCACTGTTTGCAAACATGACCTTTAAAATCACAAGCAGATGACAAAGCAGATGACAATTGTTGTGATTGGCAGTTTAAGGGTTAAATTTGGCAACATCCATTGTTGCAAACAAGGATGCTAGACAAAAGTAGAAAATAAAATAGTAAAGAGTATAGATCTCAATGATACATCAGGATCTACATTATTTTCAGGGGTATTTGTTTCTGTCTGCAGGGTTGAAAGGGTCAACATACTTTATTACATTTTAACCCTTAAAGTGCAAAATTGTAGCAGATGCAGAGAAAATAAGTCTTGGCATTTCAAGTGAATCATCTGCTAGGCAGATGATTTACATGAAATATCAAGTCTCATTTTCTCTGAAAAATATTTAAAAAAATCAAAATGTTGTCTGCTACAGTTGTGGTTTGCACTAAAAGGGTTAAATTGTAATATCAGCATATGCCTACTTCAGAGGCTCTTCAATGGTTAAGGTTTAATCTTATCAGACTCTCTGACCAGTAGATTAAATTTGATCTTGTAGTTTTTTTCATTTTGAAGTTACTAACATGATTAAAGTCCAAGTCATTATACGGCTACGACTAGAGCAGGTAACCTTTTTATTTTTGATGCAGCAAGTCACTATGAAAGCTCACTAAATCTGAAAAAGTGGTCCAAAAATTTTGCAAATGGAACAAAGCTCCATATCCCTCAAAAATAGACATTTTATTATCCAAGAAAGATTTAATAAATTGATATATGGTATTAATACAATCATAAAATGTGGCACCTGGCAGCCATAAAATTTCAGTTAAGCTCTCATTCTTGAAATGAAATGAATTTTTATCATATCTCTGAATTAATGTTGCCAACATTAATTCATAGATTCTCTTCTGCTGATTCAAGAAGGGCAGTCGTCAGTTTCTGGCGAAAGAATGTGCACAATACTGGTTAACCGCTTAGAGGACTAAGCCTGCCCAGTAAACTTGTGACTAGGTAAACTGACCACGCTCTACATGACCCCATTGGGTTGACTGGGCCGTAAAACCTCTACACAAACAAATTAATTCATAGATATGATAAAAAAATCATTTTGTCTTTGATCCAGTTCAAAAAAGAGAGACTAATTGAAATTTTACAGGCTGTCAGATGCCACATTTTATGATCGTATTAATACTACCGGTTTATATATCAATTAAACTTGTATCCAAGAAAGGTTTTTTCTAAAATACAAAATGAATATTTTTGAGGAATATGGAGCCTTTAAAGAGTTGGACTAGTATGCAAAGCTAATTGGAGCTTTCATGTCATATATAAGGTATTCAGATAAAGAAATATATGTTTCTGTTGCTAATTGGCTACAGATAAAGTGCTTATTTAACCAAAAAATGTTGATAGTTTTCTTATCTTTCCATGAAAACATATGTTGTAGGTACTCATTAGAAAAGCCTTAATGAGATGCTTCTAATGAGTACCCACAACATGTTTTAGTGGAGAAATAAGAAAGAAAGTTTCTTGATACCTGTCTATTCTGTAGCTAAGGAGGCAATTCTCATGGATACGCACAGTATTTACGTTATTTTCATGGAGAAAAGAAAACTTTAAATTCTTTTTGGCAAGAAGAACAGCCTATATGGAGCTTTGATGTTTGTTTTGCTTTTCTTCAGGTTATGTTAGTTGGATAGTTAAAAAATAAACAGGAAAGATCTCCATAACAGGATTCAGTAGAAATAAATATGTCTGTAGCGGAAAAGCTATCTATGTCGGTGACAGAGAAGATTTTGGTAAATATATACTAATATTGTATCTGTTCCTAGTGAAATTAGGCATATGCGGGAGAAGGCATTATTAGACTAATTTTCAGGATTTCACCTTTTTAGCTCAACAGAACCAAATGCTATGGGGGAGCTTATAGGATACACAGTGGTCGGTCATACATCATTGTTGACTGCGTCGTCAACATTTTCAGATGATATCTGCTCTGAAGCTGCTGGGCTAGTTGAAACCAAATTACATGCGGAGTCTTCAAGGAGTGTAGGAACAAAAGATTGTTTGTAAGGTCTTGTCACATGACCAAAATGGCCACCACGCCTATATATGGTAAAACCCTATTTGAAAATCTTCTCAGGAATCGATTGACCGATGACCTTGAAACTTGGTATGCAGCATTGATGATTTGGGCTCTATCAAGTTTGTTCTGATGATAACCATTGATTGACCTTGACCTGTTTTATGGCAATGCCATTTACTGATCTTTGTCCAGGATACCTCAGATTCAGTATTTTTAACCTCCTTTAAAACTGCTTTGCTGATTGAAACCAAATTACATGTGGAGTCCCTATGGGATGGAGGAATGAAAGTTTGTGCATGGTATCTGAGTCACATGACCAAGATGGCTGCCATGCCAATGTATGGTAAAAACCCTTTGAAAATCTTCTCAGGATGAAAGGTCGATGTCCTTGAAACTTGGTATACAGCATTGAGGACCCAGGCCCTACATATCCAAATGATGATCCTTAGTTGATCTTGACCTATTTTATGTCAAGGTGAACTTTGGTCAGTTAGCTGCTTGTATAGGAAAAAAGCATAACAGTGAATTTTTCTGAAGCTATTGTAGCTTATTACATCTAATTTAATTTATGCAATCAGCTAAATGAACTTTTATAAATACCAAAGGTCGAGGTCATTTACTGACCTTGGTTCTAGGTCCTAAGATTGAGTAGTTTTAACCCTTGTCCTGCTGAACCGGGACGTACCCTTCCTTTGCAAACAGTGTAGATCCAGATCAGTTGGCTTCTGAAGAAGCCAACTGATCTGGATCTGCACTGTTTAACATTAAGTATGTGAATTTATAGCAACAATTTGGATCAAGTACTCTGATTGGCTGAAAATTAGAAGTGGGTGTGGCATCTTAATTTATTCAGCAGGACAAGGGTTAAAATTTCTAAAACCACTGAGCTTATTAGAACAAAAATGTATATGGAGCCTCAAAGGGGTTGGTAAATCTTAGTTTGCTCATGAATCTGGATAACATTACCAAGATAGCCGTAATGCCAATATAGGGTAAAAATGATTTTTAGATTCTTCATCTCAGTGGTTAATGAATGGCTACATTTAGAGTGTACCAAAAATCATAATTGCTAGATGGGTTAAATTATTTGAACTTTTAAGAAAAGCTGACAAGGACATGCTAAAGTTACTTAGCCTACTGTGCTTTGGACATCTTTCAGAAATCGTTTTTTGCTTGGCGCTTTACACAGAAGAAGCAAATTTGTAAAATGTCATAATTTAATGCAAAACCATTTATGGTAACTACCTGTGCACAAAAAGTTTTATCCTAGTCATTGGATTTTAAAAATATTAAATATTTTCACTTTTTCCCACAGTAAAAATGAATGCAAGTTATGCAAAAATCTGTAGGGTAGGTAACTTGGAGGCAGATTTTCAGTAAGCTCTGCTTGTTCTGTTTTTCTAAAATTAAAAAAAAAAAATTTATGGCACATCAATAATTCAAATTCAGGAAAGAAAAATAAAAAATATTTTCTAAGACAAAAAATAAAAAAAATCACTTTACAATAGAAATTCCATAGTTCAGACCAGTTTTAGGCTGTATATTTAATTTTAGGGCAAATATTTGAGAACAAAACGCAGAAACAGAAAAGACAAAAAAAAATGAGAAAAGTAAAATTTAAATGCTGTAAAACAGAATTTTAAAAGTATTAAAGTGTTTTAAGGGTTCTTAGTGCAAAAGGGTAAAGATTGCAGAAGTGGACTTCCTTGCCCATCTAACCCTTAAAATGCCTGAATCTGAAAATATCGTCTGTTTATGTCGTCTGCTGAATATTCTTGCAAACTTTTCAAACCTATTTTTGCATACAGGCAAACAGTGTGGACTTTGATCAGACTGCTCCTAGAGGAGCAGTTTGATCTTGGTCCACACGTTTTGCAAAAATGACTTTTAAAATCACAAGCAGATGACAAAGCAGATGACAATTGTTGTGATTGGCAGTTTAAGGGTTAAGTTCTGGTGAGCCCATGGGCCTTTTGTTTCTTGTTTTGTCCTACTTGTTGTCTGATTGTTTTGTAGTGAGTTCTCATCACCAAAACATACCTATATAATTTTGACTCCCTTAAACCCCACCTTTATATAGTAAAACTGGGGTTTACAGGGGTATACATTATTTTTCTCATTGCTGCTCAAAAACATAGATTGTGGGTACTCATTAGAACTGCCTTGGTGAGGCAGTTCTAACAAGTACCCACAATCTATGTTTTGAGCAGAAATATGAAAAATATCCAAATTTTTATGCCCTGCCACACAATAGTGGCGGTGTATTATGGTTTCACGTTGGCCGTCCATGTGTCCGTCCGTCTGTCCGTCCGTCCGTCGTCCGTTTTTGGTTTCCGGATGATAACTTGAGTAAACATCAATGGATTTTCACCAAACTTGGTATTGTGAAGATCTGGTTTGAGATTGCTAATTGGCAAATTTCGTCAAATATTTACGGAGTTATCTGCCTGAGACACGCCCATATTTTCATTTCCGGACGATAACTTGAGTAAATAACAAGGGATTTTAACCAAACTTGCTATCTGCATTGACATTAAGGAGATCTGGTTTGAGATTGCTAATGGGCAAATTTCGTCAGATTTTTACGGAGTTATCTGCCCGAAACACGCCTATATTTTCGTTTCCGGACGATAACTTCAGTAGATAACAAGGGATTTTAACCAAACTTGCTATAAATATTGACATTTAGGAGATCTGGTATGGAATTGCTAATGGGCAAATTTCGTCAAATTTTTACGGAGTTATCTGCCCGAGACACGCCCATATTTTCGTTTCCAGGCGATAACATGAATAAATAAGAAGGGATTTTAACTAAACTTGCTGTATGCATTGGCCTTAAGGAGATCTGTTTTGGAATTGCTAATGGGCAAATTTTGTCAAATTTTTACGGAGTTATCTGCCCGAGACACGCCCATATTTTCATTTCCGAACGATAACTTGAGTAAATAATAAGGCCTTTTAACCAAACTTGCTATATGCATTGATATTATGAAGGTCTGGTTTAGGATTGTTATCTATCCATTGATATTATTAAGATCTGGTTTAGGATTGTTAATGGGCAAATTTCGTCAAATTTTTACGGAGTTATCTGCCCGAGACACGCCCATATTTTCATTTCCGAACAATAACTTGAGTAAATAATAAGGCCTTTTAACCAAACTTGCTATATGCATTGATATTATCAAGATCTGGTTTAGGATTGTTATCTGTCCATTGATATTATCAAGATCTGGTTTAGGATTGTTATCTGTCCTACCGTCATTTTCTTTCCAGACATTTTCACAATGATAACTTTAATACATAAACACAGTGCTTGCATTAAGGGAAATCTGGGAGTCAGAGACTCCCAAAAATTGCCCTGGGACTTCCAAAAATCAATGCCAGGAAGTTTGGGACTCCCAACTTTTAAAGATACTTAGTCATTTATAAGAAAAATTTATATGAATTTATGTGTTATTTAGCTTAAGAATGGCCATTTTACTCCATAAATGAGAGTTTAAGAATATTGAGGTTGAATTTCTGAAAGTGAGTGAAAAAAATTTGATCACTAGGACTTCCAGATATTGGAGCTAGGAAGTCCTGGGACTTCCTGATTTTGACAGTTAGTGCAAGCACTGTAAACAAATAATGGCTATGGCGGGGTATTATGCTTGCAGTGCTTTTATTATCTAAAAACTTTAAGTTTTTGGTGGTGAAATTTTCAATATATTTGAATAGGTGTGTTTTCATAATGTGTCTGGCATTGTGATCACCCTATTGGGGAAGAGGGAGCAGTTTGCATTGCTTTGCTTTTCTCAGAATGAAAACAAGCCTATTCAAATATACCGAAAATTTTATCATCAAAAACTGAAAATTTTCAGATAACAATTTGGATATTTTTGCTCAAAACATAGATTGTGGGTGCTCATTAGAACTGCCTCAGCGAGGCAGTTCTAACAAGTACCCACAATCTATGTTTTTGAGCAGAAATAACAATAATTTATACCCCTGAAAACCCCAGTTTTACTATATAAAAGTGGGGTTTAAGGGGGTCAGCATTATATAGGCATGTTTTCGTGATGTTTGGTTTGTGGCATGGGTGCTGTCATGCTGTGGTTGCTTGCTCTTCCTGTTGGTGCCATTGGTAGGCTATGTTCTGTGATTGTGGCTCTTCCTGGACATCTTCTATACTATATTTTACCCCACTCACTATACTGGCAGGGTATTATGATTTTCTGTGTGTCAGTCCATCTATCCATCTGTCATACATCCATCTGTATTTCGTTTTCCGGACAATAACTTTAGTAAATATCAGTGTAATTTCACCAAACTTGGTATGTGCATTGATATTGTGAAGATCTGGTTTGAGGTTGGTAGTAGGCAAATTTCATCAATTTTTGACAGAGTTATCTGCCTGCAACACATCCATATTTTCGTTTCCGGGCAATATTAAATATCAATCCATTTTCATCTAACTTGGTATGTGCATTGATATTGTGGAGATCTGGTTTAGAATTGCTAATGGGCAAATTTTATTAATTTTAAACATAGTTATCTGCCTGCTACATGATACTGGTGAGGTATTATCGTTTCATGTTTTGATAAAGTATGGTATGAACTGGTATGCAAGGCAATTATTCAAGAGATTTAAGGGGAAATGATACTCTTTCAGGGGAGACAATAGTCATTATTGTCTTGTCTTCCTTCTGAAAAGGAGTCAACTCTAAAACAAAAGAATTGGCTCCCCTTGAGAGCAAATTCTGTTCTTTTAGAGTAGACCCCATTTCAGCAGGGACTTGGTGTACAGGAAAGCAAACAAGAAGTCACAAAGATTGTGGCCGATAAACCCTCTTTAAAAATCTACCAAATATGTCCAATCTCCTTAACTCTTATCATGCTAAATAAATTAAGATGCCACACCCACTTCTAGTTTTCAGCCAATCAGATGACTTATTCCAGATTGTTGCTATAAATTCATACACTGAAAGACAAACAGTGCAGATCCAGATCAGTTGGCTTCTTCAGAAGCCAACTGATCTGGAACAACACTGTTTGCAAAGGCAGGATATATCCGGGTTCCGCAGGACTATGGTTAATGGATAGAATATCTTTAATCTTGCAGGTAACATTGTATGCTGGTACTTATAATTGTTCATATTAGATAACATATTTACCCTTAGTATTCTGTTACCTCAATTCCTTACCATACTTGTTCTAAAATTTGAACAAGTACAATTTACAACCTGATTTTATGTCTAAAACTTGCTGGATGAGTGGCAAACGGTGTAGATCCTGATGAGATGCCGCAGTCTGCAGCATCTCATCTGGGTCTACACTGTTTGCTCTGGCCTGTCTGTCTGAATACTTATGGTAAATACAGGTAAAATTGTATGCTGGTACTTTCATATGTTTATATTTGATAAACTAGCTGATTAAAACTTAACCCTTCTCATGCTGAATAAATTAAGATGCCACGCCCACTTCTAATTTCCAGCTGATCAGATTACTTGATAGAAATTCACATGTTTAATGACAAACAGTGCAGATCCAGATCAGTTGGCTTTAGAAGCCAACTGATCTGGTTCTGCACTGTTTGCTAAGACAGGGCATGTCATGTTCAGCTAGAGAAGGGTTAAGCCTGATATATATCTGATAAACAAGTTGTTGTGTACAGGTATTCCGTGATTCATAATTGATAAGAAGTTAGTAGGTGTATTAGATATTTTGTCCGTGAAAAGTACCTCTTTATAACACTATTGTTGGGGTCCATAGCATAAACCGTGTTAGTTCAACAACCGTGTTATATCCAAACAAAAATGTATAGATTATATTGAAAAATGACCATTTATGGTCATTTTTCAATATAATCTATACATTTTTGGGATCCATCTTTGAATCATGTTATATCCAAAACCGTGTTATAACGAGCCATGTTATAAAGAGGTTGAAGTGTACATGGTCAAGGAGGGATAAATTTCCATACATACCCAGAATGATTGTCTAATGATCTGTCATTGGTATTTATTATGCTATTATGCTTTCCCCAGCCTCCCCCCCACCCCCCACCCCACTCCCCCCACCCCCACCACAACTTCGAAGACTTTGACAGGGGATTTTGGTTTCAGGTTGTGCATCTGTCCCTCCTTTCGTCAACAACCAGGCATGCTAGGGTTTTGAAATTTCATGTATGGATTCGTCATGGAAAATTATTTGACACACATTTTTTTGCTTGTCCCACTTTTTTTTCCCTTTGAAGTTATTCCTCATTGAATAGAATCTAAATGAAATATGGTGCATGCAATATCTTATGAACAGTGCTTCTTATAGAAAAAATAGCTCATTGTATTTATCTACATTTCTGGAGTTATGCCCTTTAAAAAATGAGAATGAAATCTTGTCAGCAAGATATCTCAAAAAGTATTTGAGCAAAGGGCTTGAAATTTGGTTAGCTGATATTGGATGATGAGTAATTACCTGATTAATTTAAAAAAAACAAAAAAAAACAAAAAAAAACAACAAAAAACTTTCACCTTATTATTCTGGAGTTATGGTCCTTTGAAAATTTTGGCATTTTGAAAAAGATCAGAATGGAATCTTTTCAGCAAGATTCTTAAACAACGTTTGAGCCAGGGGTTAAAAGTTGGTCAGCTGATAGTGGATGATGAGTAGATTACCTGATTAAAGTTGTTTTTTTTTAAATCACCTTTTTTTTCCCCGGAATTATGTCCCTTTGAAAATTTGGGCTTTTGAAAATTACTCAGCATAATATCCCAAAAACTATTTGAGCTAGGGTTTCAAACTTAATCAGCTATTAGGGGCTGCTTTGTAGTTTACCTGAGTAAGGCTCATGAAATCTTGCAAGCAGTTCGGAACCAATGTGTAGATGACAGATGACCTGATTAAATTTAGGTGAACTTGTATATATATTTGATCAAATTATGCCCCCTTTTCAGACTTGCTGTTAGGTAAGATAAGATATCCTGGAAATATTTTTCTTATTTCTCCACCAAAACCTGTTATAGGCACTGTTTAAAACTGTCTTGACGAGGTGCTTCTTATGAGTACCACAACATACGTTTTTTGTGGAGAAATAAGAAAAATGAGCCAGCACATCTCAAAACCTACCATCACGAAAACATACCTGTATAATTTTGACCCCCTTAAACCCCACTTTTATATAGTAAAACTGGTGTTTACAGGGGTATACTTTATTTTTCTTATTTCTATTCAAAAACATAGATTGTGGGTACTCGTTAGAACCACCTCGCCGAGCGGGCCCCCGTAGCCTAGTGGATAAGAGAGTTGACTCTTAATCCATTAGGTTTCTCACCGCTGTGGTTCGAGCCTAGCTCGGGTCATATGTGGGAAAGCCAAGTTCTGCTTACGGATGGTCAGGTGGTTTTTCTCCGGGTACTCCGGTTTTCGCCCACCTTCGATGAACGATCGGCTCGATATAAGTGAAATATTCTTGAAAGGGCCGTAAAACCCAAATCAAAAAAAAAAAAAAAAAAAAAAAAAACCACCTCGCCGAGGCGGTTCTAACGAGTACCCACAATCTGTGTTTTTAGCAGAAATATGAAAAATATTGAGTTTTTTTATCTGAAAATTTTCAGTTTTTGGATGTGAAATTTTCTGTATATATTTGAATAGGCATGTTTTCGTAATGCAATAAGACTTGTGTGACCAGTGAAGACTCAGATCAGCCTGTACATCCACACAGTCTGATCAGAGACTTCACTGATCTTATGTACCTTCTACAGCCTACGGGCTTTCCAAAACTGGATAAATGAGAACCTTTGCCATGCATACCGGGTGGATGTCATAGCTACAGATAAGAGGGGGTATCCACATAATATTTTTCTTATTTCTCTACTAATACATATGTTGTGGGTACTCATCAGAAGCGCCTCGCCGAGGCGCTTCTGATGAGTACCCACAACATATGTATTAGTAGAGAAATAAGAACGATATCAGCATTTTTCGGATGAAAAAAGCACTGTATCTGTTGCTATGGATGTACAGGCTGATTTGAGACTTTGCTGGTCACATAGGTCTTCATGTGGGTTTTGTCGTGTGCTGGCACAAATATGAATAATTTTCTGTCGGTATAATGCCTTATCTGGAGCTACATTAACCCTTGTCCTGCTGAATAAATTAAGATGCCACGCCCATTTCTAATTTTCAGCCAATCAGATTACTTGCTCCAGATTGTTAATATAAATTTGCATACTTAATGGCAAACAGTGCAGATCCAGGTCAGTTGGCTAAGTCTGAAGAAGCCAACTGATCTGGATCTACACTGTTTGCAAAGCCAGGATATATCGGGTTCAGCAGGACAAGGGTTAATACAATATACCATAACTACTGCCCAGAGGACTTGGTAAGAAGGAGAACCATATTCTACCTAATTACCTCACATACCCCTATAAGCGCACAGTCAAGCAACTTCGTAGTCTTCAGATTACAGCTTGTGTACTTTTTGTCCACTTCTTTGTAAACACACATGTTGTGGGTACCCATTTGAATTGCATTGACTTGTCGATGCAATTCAAATGAGTACCCCAGTATATGCTTTTATAAAGAAGATCAGAAAAATCGCATAAGCATCTTTACTTAAAGCATACCCTCAGGAGGCAGATACATATTTTACCACAAGTTTTCCCAATGTTTTTGAAAACCTAGATGCACAGTGCGGTAATTAGGTCAAATACGGTATTTGGTAATAATTTTGGGGGTATTTTCTACTGTACTTATTATGATTTGAAGTACCTTGCAATACCTACAGGCTGCAACATTATTCTAGAATTCAAATAGGCGTACTTTCAAGTCATTCTAATATTTGAATTCTGTTGCCACTGGAATTTGAATCTATAACTTCATGATGTGAAGTGGGGAGCGTTGACAATCATATTTATGTCACGAGACCATTTTTGAATGATGACAGATAAGTAGGACATTTAAGCTTTGATGATTCTATTTAAAGATGATAAGTGAGTACATGTAGAAGGATGAGAAGAAGGGCATCCTACAAATACACAAAACACACTAATGTACAAGACATCACAATGACTAGCACAATATAGACATAATACTATTTCCATATAGAAATAGTATTGTTCATATTGGCATAGGTTGGTACAGCCCATATGAAATGCCGCTTGCCACATACAGCATTTCACAGGGGTTATTTTCCAACAGTATAAGACATTTCCCATAACATCAACAAGAGAACAATTTGAAGTAAAACATATACTCTATAATTATTAAAAATATAATCTTGCACAAACCCGTATATACCCAGTACTCCCGTGATTGCAAATTCCAGTGACAACTGACAATATGAGCAAGAATGTATTCATCTAATGCATCATGACTCGAGCATATACATATATAAGCCAATTACAATCAATCAGGAATCTGGTACACAATGAATTCTGATAATTCATCAAAGTATTTATTAATCTCTTTTATGGCAGAACCTCAGCTTTGATAGCTAGTGCCTATATTTCTTATATAAAGGGTGTGAAGCTAAATAAAGCTAATACTATTTGCCTTGGGAAGAATTCCAAAGATGTGGGACTTGAACCCGAGGACTGCTGTACAAAATAATATTTGCTACCGAGACAAGTATATAAAAGTACAAAAATGCACAGCTCAATTTCAGTAGCAATAATAGAAAGGCAGAGAATGTAGCACATACCTGGCAATCAAATAGTTCATCTTCTTTGATAGAAGAATGAGCATTTATGCGATGAGACTTGTAAAGATGATGTCTCCCCATCGACTGTTGATGGCCGAATGACAGAGAGAGAAGAAAAGGCGCGGAAGGTGACATGCATAAGGGTCAATATGCAAAGTTAAAGTTAAACTATTCAATCAAACACGCTCTCCCAGCAAACATACGTTTAATTAAAATAAAACACAAGTTTCCATATGCCTGTTCAAATTTTACCTGTTATTTTCAAGAAACGAAGTTATCCGAATATAATCGGGACTATTTGTATAGTTGACACAGATTGTGTATTGACACGGTACTCGTGCAATAACACACCCAGCGCACCCTTCTAGGCCAGCATGAAACAGATATGAAAACTTGAGTAAAATGGACCCTATGACATTTACTTTATGTATTTAGACACATTAACACCATCCCACATTACCCTGAAATTTTAACATGACACCGGCACAGTGGCCCAACTGGTAGATCATCCACTTTGTGAGCTGGAGGTTGTGGGTTCGAACCTCATACAAGAGACTTTAACCCTTGTCATGCTGAATAAAGATGCCACGCCCATTTCTAATACACAGCCAATCACATTACTTGATTCAGATTGTTGATACAAATTCACATACTTAATGACAAACAGTGCAGATCCAGATCAGTTGGCTTCTTCAGAAGCCAACTGATCTGGATCTACACTGTTTGCTAAGACAGAGCATGTCGTGTTTAGCAAGAGAATGGTTAAAAATGGTAGTTGCTGCTCTTTTGCTAGGCTATCAACATTAAGAAAGCATACTTACCCTAGAATTTGAACAAGTCTGTTTTACTGCCTGTTCAATTAGTTTAAACTTTTAGATGAGTGGCAAACAATTAAAACCCTGATCACATAGTGCATTCTGCATCATAGATCATCTGAGCTTGGTCTACACATCTTGCTAAGACCTGTCTGTCTTAACCCTGGTCCTGCTGAACCCGGATATACCCTGCCTTTGCAAACAGTGTAGATCGAGATCAGTTGGCTAACTGATCTGGATTTGCACTGTTTGCCATCAAGTGTGTAAATTTATAGCAACAGTCCGGATCAAGCAATCTGATTGCCTGAAAATTAGAAGTTGGCATGGCATCTTAATATATTCAGCAGGACAAGGTTAATAATAAGGACAGTTATGGTAATGCATCTCACAGACACTTCACACCTTATCTGGAGGTGTTTTTTTAACTCTTAGCACTCTGGGTCCAGTTGTTCCAAGCTTAACAAAGTTGTTAGCTAAGGTGAGGTTTAAAGTTCTATCTTGATATATGGCAAATACATTGATATTTTTGGCTGAAAAAAATGTGAGTAGCTTTTGCTTTGCAAAAGCTGCTCACATTTTTGAAGAAAAAAATATCAGTGTATTTGAAAATACTCAGCTGCAGGAGTTAATGAGTTTGTCATAAATGAGCTTGTTAAGCTAACAATTAGTCCCTGATCAGACACCGCAAACCATGGCATTTGATCAGGGTCCACACTGTTTGCCACTTATCCAGAATTATATTAGACACATTAACAGGTAGTAAAATAGACTTATTTTTAAATTTTAGGTCAGTTATGGTAAGGAGTTAAAGTGTCCCAATTCTTTGGCTTATTATGGTATTTTTTTTGTTCCCCCCCCCCCCCCCCCCACACACACACACACACACACACACACAAAAATAACATTTCATGCAAATTGTCTCCATTACTCCATTACAGTCACTTTGCATGAAATATCAAATCCTGTTTTCTGGGAAAAAAAAAAAGAAAAGTATTCCACAAAATTTTACCAGAGTGCAAAGCATTAAAACATAGTTTCTTGGAAATTCAAGTGTACATGTATAATGTATAATGATGAGTTTCTATTTTTGTAGACTGTACATATATCATACAACCAGGAAGTGAACCAAAAAACTCCTGTCTCTTCATTGTTTAGTGAATGATAACATTTTTATTTCTTACTTTGAACAAGGTTTTGTCTATTGTTTTAGTATTGTCTAGTCAAGGAAGTTGGTCATATTGGCCAAAATTTGCACCTGAATGAACCCTAAACCATTACCACTCCCTGGACTGTTTTTGAGACAATTTACACAAAATGGCAAAACCTGTTGTCCTTTTTTTTAAAAAAGGTAAGAAAAATATTTTAATATATCATCTGCTGAAAATTTTACCTAACATGTTAAGCATTTAAGCACCAAACAAAATGACATTAAAAATATATATATTTTTTTTCAGAGATAATAAGACTAGAAAATTCATGTGCAATAATCATCTGTTGATATTTAAATTGAGCAGGTTAAAAGTTTAAGTGAGGTCAGTTGTGGGAACAGAAGAATAATGGGAAGCTTTTGACCAGTCTTTGCAAGTGGGCCAGTAGCACCTTTACAATAAGCCACTGGAGGGCACAGTGAACCAATTGTGACAGGTCTGCTGATTGGTGCAAAAAAGTGTAGGGAAGCCCGGGGTAGTTATTTTGTGTAAGGGGGCCTGTGATTGGTTAATAATAAAGATGAATTAAAACTCATCATTCTAATTTGAAGAAAAAAATGTCTGTTTGTAATTTTCTGATTGTTTCAAAGAAATAAATGTTTCTCTGTGTGTTTGCTGGAGCCCAAAGAAGAAGTGGTGAAATTGCAAAGTTTCAATTTTTGATACCTGCCAACTGAGGGGTTGCTACATTCAGCCTCCAAAAAGTCCCTGAAAGTGCTGGTGATGGTGGTATTTTTCCTTGTTTATTTTGCTATGCTAAGCCTGGGCTTTGAATTAAAACAAAATTTAGAAGCCCAGCCATACCCTGAAATGAACCCTTAAGCACCAAAAAGGGTGGAATTACTATGGAGCTCTATGGGAAAAATAATTAGTTCACTGTACCCTGGATGGTTCAACCAGGGTCTTTACTCTCCAGCTGCATGATATCACTAACCATGCTGTTTATCACTTTGCATGGTGGGTAAATATTTCAGTAGATTACAAATTGATATTTTTATTCTTTTTTCCAGAAATTAGGCTTTAAAATTTCATGCAAATTGTCTACCTTGTACTCTTAGGGGAGGTTACTGTTAAAATTGTTTTGCTTCTCTTCTGAAAAGGGGTCTACTCTAAAAAAAGAATTTGCTCCCTGTAGGAGCAAATTCTTTCCTTAAAGAGTAGACCCCTTTTCAGAAGGGGACTGGTAACAGGAAAGCAAACAGGAAGCAGTGACCTGTAGGATACAGTGACTGGACACTAGGTAAATGTCAGAAGTTTTATTCCAAAAAGCATGTGGAGTCTCTCAGACAGGTAATTTGTGGTGAAAAAATCAATAATTTTATTGACCCTTAGTTTGCATCGGGACTTTTTATAACTGCAAAACTACAGCGTTCACTGTTTCCTCGTTTTATTTCTTCTGTGTAAGTACTGTGCTCTAAAGATTGTTTGTATCATATAGAGCACTAAATTTCTAACAATTTGATAGCAAGTGTTAACATGCTAGTATTCATTAAATATCCTGGCCGGCCTCTGTGGCTCTGTTGGATGCGCTATCCGTCTGGAGACCAGGAGGTCGCGGGTTCAACCCCAGCCAAGATCGGCAACATTCTTTCGTGGAGATTGATCATGAAATAATTTCTACAGTCGTTCTCTCTCTTCCACTGATTCTAGAAGGGCAGTTGTCAGTTTCTGGCAAAAGAATGCGCACAATACTGGTTAACCGCTTAGAGGACTAAGCCTGCCCAGTAAAAGTGTGGTTAAGTAAACTGACCGGGCTGGACATGACCCCATTGGGTTGACTGGGCCGTAAAACCACAACACAAACAAACAAAATTCATTAAATATCCACTCCCACCCCTGCCCTTTCGGAAACAGGTTTGTACTTGTATTAAAGCGAGCGTGTTTTCAGACCAAACTTCTAATCTAAGTTTGTTTTAATGGAATCCATTTTAGACTTGGTAAAATTGATTGGTCATTAATTAGTCTGATTATGCCATTTTTCTATGCCTGTAGCTACTTATGCTAATTAATTCAGGACTAGCAGGATTAAAGAATAGAAAAAAATGTCTCCTGACTTTAATCGGCCTTTGGCCGCAATAGTCAAAGGAACAATTAGTAAAAAAAAATATAATATAGTTACCTACACAATGAACTACTTATTCGTCATCTTTTACTAACCTTTATTTTCTGGTCATTGCTAGTTTTATGTGCCTGCGCCAAATACGTCAATATGTCTCATGGGAAAGATGATTTCTTAAGCTGCAATGGTGAAAAAAGAACCTGATTCTCTCTTAGGTGTTGTGAGTATATGTGTAATGAAATAGAGCCGGCCTTGGTGGCTCAGTTGGATGCGTGTCTGACTGGTGATCAGGAGGTTGCAGGTTCTACCCCCCCAGGATTGGCAACATTCTTTCGTAGAGATTTACCGTATTTGACCTAATTACCGCACATACCCCTATAAGCGCACAGTCAAGCAATATTACAGCAAGTATATTTTTTCTCTACTTCTTTACAAAGGCATATGTTGTTGGTACTCATTTGAATTGCATCGACTTGTCGATGCAATTCAAATGAGTACCCACAACATATGCTTTTATAAGGAAAATCAGAAATAAAATCAAATAAGTATAATTAGACAAGTCTTTCGCTGATCTCTTTTCTAGTGTACCCTTAATATAGGTGGGTACATATTTTAAAAGTTTTTCCAGTAGTTTTGAAAAACCTAACCGCATGGTGCGGTAATTAGGTCGAATACGGTAATATGAAATATTTTCTGTGGTCATTCTCTCCCATCTACTGTTTCAAGAAAGACAGTTGTCAGTTTCTGGGGAAAGAATGGCACAAAACAAAAACTGAAAAAAATTGCCAAGAGTAAAACATATGCTTGTTCAGAATGTCAAAATCTGTATTCGTCAATCCTGGGATTGAGTGGTCATATGGTGGCCATCTTGGAGTTACAGTTGGAATGATTTTAGCTGTGTCTTATTCTACCAGCTTGTTGAATCATTAAACATCCACCAGATCATATCAGATGACAATAAAGCAGCCCACAAGACATTACTCTTTAAGAAAATGGATAAATTGGGTCCCCAAAATTACAATTTTTGGAAGCCTTACTAAAAAATGTGTCAGATTTTGCTTCTCTCACAAAATTAACCAATGTTTATATGTTCAGAAGACCAACAAAACAGTGGCCAGTGTCCAACAAAACAGTAGCCAGTGTCATAAATATAATATAAAACCAATTTTTGGTCTTTCTTTGTTCATATTCTGTTGTACATGGTCAAAGAGGTAATGGTTTTTCAAGGCAGAAATGCCATTTTGCTTTTTTGTCCAATGTTCTTGATTTACACTGTAAAAATCAATTCCAAAACCAACATAATACATCGTAAGAAGCACCACAAAACTAAGAGTCTAATGCACAGTCATATAATTCAAAACTTGCTTTGTCAATGAAAATAAGAGTCATGCAGTATGAATTAAGTAAAGAAATCATCAATGCAACTTGATAGTTTTGGGTAGTATTCTGTGTGTCTTTAGCATGCTGATAGAGGGCGCTGCAGTCACATATTTAACCCTTGTCCTGCTGAACCCGGATATATACTGCCTTTGAGAACAGTGAAGATCCAGATCAGTTGGCTTCTAAGAAGCCAACTGATCTGGATCTGCACTGTTTGTCATTCACAATGTAAATTTGTATCCAGAATCTGGATCAAGCAATTTGATTAGTTGAAAATTAGAGCATGACAAGGGTTAATACATGTATTGGACTGAAAGGTAGAGAGACCAGTCACTGTATCCAACAGGTCACTGCAGGAAGTCACAAAATTTGTCTCGATGGTCAAAAATGGTTGAACATCTACAAAGTGTATTCTGGAAACAGATGCATTTTCAAGGGAAATAATTCTGACATGAAAATATTTACCTCCCTTCTAAGAGGGGTTACTCTTTAAAAGGAACTGCTCCTTGTTTTTGACCAACTCAACATGACCTTAATAGGTTGACTGGGCTATAAACCTCAACTAAGAAAAAACAACCTAAGTTTTTGAAAGATTTCATATACTAGGGAGCCAGATTCCTGTTTGTATTATATGCCTCCCTTTGTAGAATGTTGGGTGTCCCTTCGTATCAGTAATCCTGAAATCTGTTTATCTGGACCTTTTACTGTTTACATGTAATCTTAGTTACAGATAAGAGGCGGTTGCCACACAATATATATGTCTTATTTCACCACGAAAACATATGTTGTGATACTCATTGGAAGTGCCTCACTGAAGCGCTTCTAATGAGTACCCACAACATATCTTTTTATGGAGAAATAAGAAAAATATCAATACTTTTTGGTTGAAAAAGTACCTTATCTGGAGTTTGGTATAATACTGTTTGAAAATGTTGGGTTTTCTGGCAATGGGTGTTTTACAAGGAAGATGATTTAATCACACGTTCTGTGTTGTTGTGCTGTTTAAAGATGTCTGAAGTAACTATTTTCTCATTTTCTCTTGTGAATTATTATTGATTGGTTTGGATTTTTTAATTTATTTGTGTGTGTGTGTGTGTGTGTGTGTGTGTGTGTGTGTGTGTGTGTGTGTGTGTGTGTGTGTGTGTGTGTGTGTGTTTTGTTGTTGTTTGGTTTTGTTTTGTACTTTTAATTTGAAAAATTCTTGTTATAAAAGTGTGGGGCTGGTTGGATAAGGCAAAGGTGTCATGTATCTTACATCAGCAGGGCGTCCAACTGATATTGGCTGTAATTACAGTTGGGCAAGTATGCTGTCGTTGCAGCAGGCAAGGGTAGAGGGGGAATGTTATAATTTCTTCAGTTTCTTCCTTTTCATTCATTCTCCTCTCTCCCCTGTCCCTCTCTTTCATCTCCTCTTCTCTCTCTTCTCCCTTTCTCTGGTAGATGACACAAAATGACCCACAAAGGTTGATGTGTCATTAACCCCAACACAATCAAATGATATGTAAAGTGTTGTTTAAACTTTTGGTTATGCACTTTCTAAATATAAAAGGTATTTTACTTGTTCTTCCCCATAGTGGTGTTTTGCTTGAATAATCTTGATTTCCACCTGATGGTATTTTTAATATTTATTTTTTCCTTTATAGTACATTGTGAATTTTTTACTTGATTTCCCCATGATGGTATTTTACTTATTTTTTTTTCCTAAATGGTATTTTACTTATTCTCCCCCTTACTGATATTTTACTTATTTTCCTTTTAATATTTTATTCATTTTTCTCTTAATGATATTTTTTAAAAAAATTTCCCTTAATGTTATTTCTTACATTTTCCCCTTAGAGATGATTTGAATGAAATGTTGCTATGTTTGAAATGACATCTGTGGGAAAAATAAGAAAATGTCATTGCAGTATGTGCCATTTTAGAAACGTAGTGAAATGCTAAGCTCTGTTGTCAGGAAGGAAAAAAATCACTTTTTGATTGTTTGTTAATTGTTATTTGTATCAGCAATAGTGTGATACTTAACTAACTTGAAAGCTAATGAATTTAAGTATCAGTATACAAGATTCTAAATGTATATTATTTACAAGTCCTGAAAAATAGGACCAGAAGCTTGTCTTTACATATATTTTTTTCTCATTTGGAGGCAGTTTACAACTAGTGCTGAGCCCACTTTTAATCCTTGTCATGCTGAATAAATTAATATGCCATGCCCACTTCTAATTTTCAGCCAATCAGATTGCTTGATCCGGATTGTTGCTATAAATTCATATATTTAATGGCAAACAGTGCAGATGCAGATCCAGATCAACTGATCTGGATCTACACTGTTTGCAGGCAGTGTATATCCAGGTTCAGCATGACATACTGAATAAATTAAGATGCCATGCCTACTTCCAGTTTTCAGCCAATCAGATTACTAGATCTAGGTTGTTGATATAAATTCACAACATACTGAACAATAAACAGTGCAGATCCAGATCAGTTGGCTTCTGAAGAAGTCAGCTGATCTGGATCTTCACTGTATGCAAATGCTGGGTATATCCGGGGTCAGCAGGACTAGAGTTAAAATTAGAATTAGTACCACTGTTTATCTGATCTGTCAGGGTTTTAGTTTCCAAAAACTAAAAGGTTATTAAAATGACAGTCATTTATGGTACTATTTTATTATACTGTATTTGACCTAATTACCGCACAATGCTCTTAGGTTTTTCAAAATTACTGGGAAAACTTGTAGTAAAATATGTATCCATCTATACTAAGGGTACACTTAAAACACGATCAGCGAAGAACTTCTCAAATGATGATTATACGACATTTTTGTGCATGTTTTTCTGATTTTCTTTATAAAAGCATATGTTGTGAGTACTCATTTGAATTGCAGAGATAAGTCGATGCAATTCAAATAGGTGCCCACAACATATGCCTTTATAAAGAAGTAGACAAAAAAATACACTGGATGTAATCTTAAGACTGGATTTGCTTGACTGTGCCTGTATTGGGGTATGTGCGGTAATTAGGTTGAATAGGGTATGTACCAAAGGTACATATTGATTCTTGTAGAACAATTTTATTGACAGAAGACAGGGTTATAGGTAGCTTGGATTTGTATTTCAGAGGGGACCAATAAAACTTAATTGGTCCTAGTAATTATCCTTAGATGGGTTTATAGTATTTAACCTTTACCACTCTCTGGACATCAGGTAACAAATTACTGATATCTTTTCATATTTTTCCGAGAAAACAGGATTTGACATTTCACGCAAATTGTCTTCAATGGAGATGGAATGTCAAATCCTATTTTCTCAGAAAAATAAGAAAAATAGTTCAAAATGTTGTCGGCTTAAAATTTTACCCAGGGTGCTAAGCATTAAAGAAACTTAAAAATAAGAAAGAGAAACCAGTTTTATAATAGTCTGAAGATATAAATGGATTAGGAAATTATTGAAATGTTTGGTGTCATAGAATCTTTTCTTGTCAGTATTATATTTACCCAAAATATTTGGACATTATAGGACAAGTATGGTATGCTTGTTTGTTTCATTTGGGTTGCCAGCCTCGGTGGCTCAGTTGGATGCGCGTCCGACTGGAGATCAGGAGGTTGCAGGTTTGACCCCCACCAAGGTTGGCAACATTCTTTCATGGAGATTGATCATGAAATATTTTCTATGGTCATTCTCTCCCTTCTGCTGATTCAAGAAGGGCAGTTGTCAGCTTCTGGTGAAAGAATGTGCACAGTTCTGGTTAATCACTTAGAGGATTAAGCCTGCCCAGTAAACGTGTGGTTAGGTAAACTGACCGAGCTCGACATGATCCCATTGGGTTGACTGGGCCGTAAAACCTCAATACAAAAAAATTGTATTATTTGGGTTTTATGTTGCTTTCAACAATCTTTCAGTCATATCACGATGGCATCTGGATGTGGTAGCAATTTCATTGCTCACTTTTAGAGTGCTGCCTCACTGAAATATCACACCCCAGACGCATGACATGATTTTCCACCTAGTCACATTATAGGGACACAGGGATGACCAGTACTAGTTCTGCTTTCTTAACCCTTGTCCTGCTGAATAAATTAAGATGCCACACCCACTACTAATTTTCAGCCAGTCAGATTACTTGATCCAGATTTTTGCTATAAATTCACATTCTTAATGGCAAACAGTGCAGATCCAGATCAGTTGGCTTCTGAAGAAGCCAACTGATCTGGATCTACACTGTTTGCAAAGGCAAGGTATATCCGGGTTCAGCAGGACAAGGGTTAATGCTGAGTTCAAGTGAAAGAGCAGCTAGTACCACTTTTAAAGTCTTTGGTATGACTTGGCTGGGGTTAGAACCCAATGTCCCTGTCACAAAGCAGCCAATCTACCAGTTGAGCCACTTTGCTGGTGTAGTGTGATATGCAGTTGAGTGTCTGATTGTTTAGGATTAACCCTTGTCATACTAAATAAATTAAGATGCCACGCCCACTTCTACTTTTCAGCCAATCAGATTACTTGATCCGGATTGTTGCTATGAATTCACATAATGGTAAACAGTGCTGATGCAGACAAGTTGGTTTCTCCTGAAGTCAGCTGAGGTAGATCTACACTGTTTGCAAATGCAGGGTATATCCGGGTTCAGCATGACAAGGGTTAATATGGTACCAAACCATGAAATATTGTTAAAAAATTGGTGGATACTGGGATATGAATTATATGATAAAAATTAGTCTGCTAAACCAAATTCCTTTATGAAGGCTTTAGTTTTTAGACCACTAAAAAGATACCATGGAATCAAAATTGGGCCATGAAAAATATTTGTATACAGTAAATGTCCTAAAATTTCGAATACCAGTGTTTGACAAAATGACGTATGCATACAGTGCAGACCCAGATCAGACTGTTTCTTAAGGAGCAGGCTGATTAGGGTCTACACTGTTTGCCATTCCACCCAATATTTGAAGCAACAGGTGTATCAAAAGCTAAATTAAGCCTTCGTGGAGATTGATCATGAAATATTTTCTACGGTCATTCTCTTTATTCCACTGAATCAAGAAGGGCAGTTGTCAGTTCCTGGCGAAAGAATGTGCACAATACTGGTTAACCACTTAGAGGTCTAAGCCTGCCCAGTATGTGGTTAGGTAAACTGACTGCGCTTGACATGACCCTATTGGGTTGACTGGGCCTTAAAACCTCAACATAAACAAAATGTAGGCCAAAATAGCATGAAATAAAGTGTTTGAAATTTTTAGGTATTTACTGTACAACAATATCATTACAGTTTTTACCCAAATGATATGGACAAAAAAACTTGAGCAAAAAGTATAGACCCAGGTCAGATGCCACAGAACATGGCATCTCATCAGGGTCTATACTGTTTGCCACTCATCCTGCAGTTTTTTCAGACATATCAACAGATAATTATCCCCATGCTTTTTTAAAAGAAGCAATGGGGATATTGTTAGCGCGTCCGTCCGCCTGCCCCCCTGCCAGCCCGCCCCCTCTCCCCACCCACCTGCCTGCCCGCCTATCCGCCTGTCCACAGGGACGAATGTATACTTATGTGTTTTTTTAAAATTGTGGACAATTCAGTGTATTTCAATGAGATTTATTCCACAGACACGCAAGCTGACTGATTTGTGTGTCAAAAATTATGAAAAAAGTACCATTGTGTGTCTAATTTTCAACACACAAAGGTACTTTGTACTAAGGAGACACAGAAGTATACATCTGTCAAGACTTCTGTCTGTCTGTCCATCATGCTATCTCCTCCTAAACCACGGGCAGAATTCTAACTTGCTACATGACTTCCCCTCATGGTAAGGGTGTGCGAGAGCAACATTATCTTTCTGTGCATCCATCCTTGGGTCTGCCGGCCTCGGTGGCTCTGTTGGATGCGTCATCCGACTGGAGACCAGGAGGTCACGGGTTCAACCCCCGCCGAGGTTGGCACCATTCTTTCGTGGAGATTGATCATGAAATATTTTCTACGGTCATTCTCTCCCTTCCGCTGATTCAAGAAGGGCATTTGTCAGTTTCTGGCGAAAGAATGTGCACAATACTGGTTAACCACTTAGAGGACTAAGCCTGCCCAGTAAACGTGTGGTTAGGTAAACTGACCGCGCATGACATGACCCCATTGGGTTGACTGGGTCGTAAAACCTCAACACAAACAAACAAAATCCTTGGGTCTGTCGTCTGTCCTTTTGTCTGCCACACTATCTCTTCCTAAACCACTGGGCGGAATTCAACCAAAATTGCTACATCACTTCCCCTCATGATAAGGTTGTGGGAAAGCAAAGTTATTTTTCCATGAGTCTGTCCAGCTGTCCTGCACACTATCTCCTCCTAAACCACTGGGTGGAATTCATCCAAACTTGCTACATCACTTCCCCTCATGGTAAGGGTGTGCGCGAGCAACATTATTTTTCTGTGCGCCCATCTTCCATCCATCTGTCCGTCACGCTATCTCCTAAATCACTGGTCAGAATTCAACCAAACTTGCTACATCACTTCCCCTCATGGTTAGGGTGTGCAAGAGCAACATTATTTTTCCATCCATCCATCCCACATTCGTCCATCTGTCCATCAGGCTACTTCTGAACCCCTGGGCAGAATTTAACCAAACTTGCTACATGAACTCCCCTCATGGTAAGGGTGTGGGAGAGCAAGTCTGTCCATCAGTCATACTATTAGCAACAATAGGAAAGAGTGTGGGGATTTGCAATGGCAGGCCATCAACTGCGCATTCTAGTTTAAGAAGCCATGCCCACTTCTAATTTTCAGCCAGTCAGATTACTTAATCCAGATTGTTGATATAAATTCACATACTGAATGACAAACAGTGCAGTCCAGATTAGTTGGTTCTTCAGAAGCCAACTGATCTGGATCTACACTGTTTGCAAAGGCAGAGTATATCTGGGTTCAGCTGGACAATGGTTAAGGTAAATATAATATTTCTACATGAAAATATACCTTGCCGGTGTCCGGTACTCATTTGAATTCTGTGGCAAGGTAACACTAACAAATAATGCAACTTGTGTTTTTGTAGATAGTAACCCTAAAACGATAATCTCAACTGCAGCAGATCATGACATTTGATTTATGCCTAGCAGACAATTCACATCAAATGCCAAATTTTATTTTCTCTGAATAATAATAATAAAAAAAAAATAGAATGCTGTCTGCTACAGTTTTGCCTAGCAAATTAAGGGTTAAGAAGAAAAGTACATGTATATGAAGCATAATTTGAGAGCTGTACCAGTTCTTACCCTAAATATTGGGACCCCTTTTCTCCTTACCATACTTATCCTAAAATTGGAACAAGTCCATTTCATTAGCTGTTGGTGTATCCAAAAATGGCTTGATGAGTGGCAAATAATGGAGACCTTTATCACACCGTGAAGAATGGCTCTACACAGCCAAATTGGTGTAGCCTGTCTGTCTAAATACTTGGGATTAATATTGTAAAAGATACAAGAGGCTTTAGTTACATAATGTCAATAATCAAATTACAACATATTAACCCTAGTCCTGCTGAATCTAGATATGTCCTGCCTTTGAAAACAGTGTAGATCCAGATCAGTTGGCTTCTGATCTGGATCTGCACTGTTTGCCATTAAGTTTGTGAATTTATATCAACAATCTGGATCAAGTAATCTGATTGGCTGAAAATAAGAAATGAGCATGGCATCTTAGTTTATTCAGCAGGACAAGGGTTAAAAATTTAGCCACCGAGGCTGTTTTACCATTTACAAACCAAGCATCTTGGAGGTAAAATGTTTTATATGTAATAGTTCAGAGGATTTGTTAAGGAGCAATATTTGATGATAAGTCTGAGATAATTCTCTCCAGTTCTCCATAGAAAAAACATATGTTGCGAGTATTCATTAGAAGCACCTCACTGAGATGCTCTTGACAAGTACTCACAACATAATAATTTTATGGAGTAATTTGGAAAAATATCCCAGAATTATCACCAAATACTCCTTAACAATATCTCTGTATGTAATGTTGTATAACTGATATATCACTTGACAGTCAGTTCAGCTTCTAAGGATTGTAGGACAAGAATGGTAAGTGGTTGACATATGCAAATATTTAGGGTTGATATGGTACATGCAGTTTAAGGATGCAGTCTTAATTGGAATAATATTTCAAATGCCACTTGAACCTTTTCGTAATTGTGCAGCACAAGTACTTTGTAGTGAATTGCTTTCCTGATTTTTTTTTTTTTTAATTAAGGATAGATATGAATGCAATTTACAAAAGTACTGATGTCATATAACATCAATAGTTAACCTGCTTGAAATCTCCAGTGAGAGATAGCAGTAGTTTCCTATTATCTCCCTTGCCAGATAAAGGGCAAGGCAGGCCAAATACTAACTATGTCCTTCTAATTGGAATACTTTTATTTTTTCATAGGCCCTCAGTGTAATTTAAATGATTTTAACTGAATTTTTTCACATCCACATGAAATATTTGTTACATTTAGGGGATAACTGCATCCAAATTTGTCATTTGGGGAGGTAAATCGGCGGTTTTACGGTCGGAAATTTCGTTTTACGGCGACGCGTCAGCGGAGCCGTAAAACGTAATTTGCGACCGTAAAACCGCCGATTTACCTCCCCAAATGACAAATTTGAATGCAGTTATCCCCATTCTAATGCATTTATTCATTTTTCTGTTGAAAAATTGTACTATTTGCACGAAGCGACAAGTGCTGTGAGCTGCAGTAAAACCAAATGCCAGCCAATGAGAAGCGACGTTACGTGATGACGTCGGATTTCCGACAGTATATCGCAGAATATACCGTCGCAAATTTTTGACGTTACCCAATCAGACGTCGCGTTACATACGCGAGTGCATTAGAATATATATTTTATTGCACAGAAAATGTTTCTTCCAATGATGGTAGTAGGTTGACCTTTGACCTTCAGATTTGCGCCTCTATACATTTGTATGGTGAAAAAGTTAAAAAAAAATCATTTTCACAGTGGATAATAAAGACTAATGGCTGAAATTTACAATGTATGATTGAAGTAAAATTGGTTAGCTACTGTCAAAATTTTGGGGGTTATCTGCCCTTGCCTTTGGGCTATATACATGTATAAAATTGTAAAATCTTTAAATGTGTTTTTCTTTGAAACAGCTTGAACAGTTTTCACTACATTTCACATGGAGCCTTCTGTTAAAAGGATGTTGACAATTTGTTCAAATGGTTCTGCACCATTGAACAAGATGGCGGCCATGCCCATATATGGTAAAACACTTAAAAATCTTCTTCTCCAGAACTACGAAAGCTCTGATGCTGAATCTTGGTATACAGAATCAGGAACTCAAAGTCTACCAAGTTTGTTGAAATGGTGATACTAGGATGACCTGGGACCTTTTTATGTTATGGTCAAATTTGTGACCTAGTTGCTGTGGCAATACTGGAAGAAGTTGCATGACATTTGCCGATATGCAATAGCTGTTTTTATCAGGTGACTGAATCGTTGCCCATTGGCCTCTTGTTATTTATCTGGAGATATGCATTACAAACAAATGATATGTGTCTGCACCTTTGTTTTAGACCTAACAAGGACAAAGATACCTTATTTTTTATTTGCAAAACAAACAGACCCGCAATAGCCTGCACATCCATGCATTCTGGTCAGTCTAAGCATTTTGCATGTTTGTAGTTTCAAGATCATGTAGACTGTATAAAGAACAAATACAGACTTTCATCTGAATGCACAAGCTGATCTAGGTCTAGATATTTCATATATATGACAAGTTGCCTTTTTCCTTGCTGAAGCACATAGTTTTGCTATCTGTAGTTCAGCTCTACATAAGATACTTTTTCAACAAAAAAAAAAAAAGTACATGCATTGATACTTTTCTTATTCCTCAATGAAAATATATGTTGTGGGTACTCATTAGAAGTGCCTCACAGAGGCACTTCTAATGAGTACCCACAACATATGTTTTCTTCAAGAAATAAAGAAAATATTCATCTGAATTATACTCCTTATTTTAGAGGTATATAAATGAATAGTGCATTTTGGCCTCACCTTGATGAACCATAGTTTCATATGTCATATGTCATGGTGCTTTTTATAGACACACAGCTTCCCATCCTTACAAGATATATCTATATATATGTATATATATACTTTGCAAAGTGCACAGTTATCTTCAGTGTGCTTACCTCGAAGATGTTTTTATACTGTTTTAGTGTATAGTATTCCAAGATATTTTTTCTTTAAATAGTTCACATAAAAAGTCAATTTTTATCTTTTTAAAACTGATTTTTCGTGATATGATTGGTTTATATATAGATACATAGACCAGGCTCCTCAAGTTGTGCTCGGATGCATTTCCAACTGTTGATCAGGAGGTTTCGGGTCATTGATTAATGCTCTTCTTGAAACAGTAGATGGAAGAGAATAACTGCAGAAAATATTTCATGAATGAAAGAATATTGCCAAGTCTGGCGGGGATTGACCCCACCAGAATCGGCAACATTCTTTCATGGAGATTGATCATGAAATATATTGTACAGTCTTTCTCTCCCTTTGGCTGTTTAAAGAAGAGCATAATTGTCAGTCTCTTTCAAAAGAATGTGCACAAGTACTAATTAACTGCTTAGAGGAATAAGACTGCCCAGGATAAAGTTTGGTTAGGTAAACTGACCGCCTCAACATGACCTTAATAGTGTTGACTGGGCTGTTAAACTCCAAACCAAACCAAATCCTCCAGCAGTGCATACTGGGTCTGGATTCCTTCTAAGTAAACCAAAAAAAAAAAAGATAATTGCTTTGTAATTCTTGTTTTATTTCTCCTCTGCAGGATATATGAATATATGGAAAATTTTAACCCATTGTATACTGAATAGACTCTCCCACACTATATACTGGAAGAGTCCAATTTCAGTTTCTGCATTGTTTGCCTATTACCCTTTGTACGGGTCTCCCGACTACAGTGGGTTAACCTTCAACCATGGGTTGAGCAGATGACAAACCGTTGCTGCACTCCATCATGGTGAGACTTATGGAAACATATTTTCAGACAAACTGGAATTCGCAATTTTGCATCAGATTACCACTTTACACAGAAAGAGCAGGAGACTGAAACAATTTTGAGAAGTCTGTGTTTGTTTCTCTGAGAGTCTTTCATCAGGGGAATATTTTTCATACATCCAGTATTTAACTCTTTGCATGCTGGGTAATTTTGCATGCTTTTTTTGTTGTCCTTGTTTTTTTATTTTATATTAACTTTTTCAAACAAATCTTTCTGGAATACCATCAGTGTGAAACAGTTTGGATCCAGATCAGGCCCGACATTTTGTCGGGCCTGATCTGGGTCCAAACTGTTTGCAAAAGTTATCAGCAGATGACAAAAGTTGCCATTAGTTGGGAAAGAGTTAAAAGATATCATGAAAATTCAGTTTTAAAAAGATTAAAAATCAAGTTTAGCTCAGCAGTGTTTTGTAGTCATATACTTAGTTTAACTCTCAACTCTTCAGTTTCTGATAGCTCAAACTAGTCATATACTTAGTTTAACTCCCAACTCTTCAGTTTCTGATAGCTCAAACTAAATGCTTTGTCTGGCATCTGTGAATTGTCGAGGTTCTACTGTCCTTGCATATTTATATACAGTCGAACCTCGTTATTTCGAACTCACTTATTTCGAATTACCGCTTATCTCGAAGTGAAAATCTGGTCCCTGTTTTAACATGAAACTATGACAACAGGTAACAAAATAATGTGGAAAAGAGGAGAAATTGCTCCTTAGTCCACATTATTTTATATATATATTTCTAACTTCAGGAGTCAAATTACATATTCATTTGTTAAATATGGTTGTTCAATTTATTGTTTTCCTCACTCTCTCAACTCTGATATGTCGAGGTACGGATATCTCGAAGTGTTTCAGTGAGTCCCTTGGAATTCGAGATAACGAGAGTCGACTGTATACACAGTCCTGCAGGTTTTGTCCCTATTGCTTTGTTTATGTATATAGTAAAATTGAGCATACATAGTAAAATGGACCATACCAGTTAGAAATACTTTGTTAATGCTTAGGGTGCTCAGTAAAAATTTCAGTAGACAACATTTTAAAATATATTTTGTTTTTTTGTTGCACCTGCTTGTAGCAGGGTGTGACATAGGAGTTCTGATTTCTGTCTGTCTGTTTGTCGGTCCGTCTGTCTGTCAACAATTCACATCTGTCCATCTGTTTGTCAACAATTCGCGTCAAATCTAGCATTGAAGTGCCTTTCTCTGAAGCAGTGATAGCTGGGAGTATCAAACCTTGTGTAATAATTGTCCTCCATATACTATTCAAGCACACACTATGAACTGGTGCCCTTGACCTAGATTTCATGCTTGGGTGACTTTGTCATGATTTTACGTTGAGTCTAGCACAATTTACGTCAAATCTAGCATTAAAGTGTATTTCTCGGAAGCGGTGGTAGCTGTGAGTGTCAGATCTTGCATAGTGATTGTCCTTGACATACTCTTCAAGCACGCACTATGACCCCCTACCCTTGACCTACATTTTGTGCTTGAATAACCTAAAATGTCATGATTTTACATCAAGTCTAGCATTATTCACATTAAGTCTAGCATTAATGTGTATTTCTCTGAAGGGGTGATTGCTTTGAGTGTCAAACCTTGCATGGTAATTGTCCTCAACGTACTTTTCAAGCATGCTCTGTGACCCAATGCCCTTGACCTAGATTTCATGCTCCATTGACTGTCATGATTTTATGTCAATTCTAGCATTAAAGTGTGTTTTGCTGTAACTGTGATAGCTGTGAGTGTCTAACCATGTAACTGTCCTTGACATACTCTTCAAGCACACATTATGACCCAGTACCCTTGACCTAGATTTCACACTCCATTGAGTTTGTCATGATTTTAAATTGAGTCTAGCATTGCAGTGCATTTCTCTATAGCTGTGATAGCTGTGAGTGTCAAACCTTGCATAGTAATTGTCCTCAACATTCTTTTCAAGCACACACTATGACCCATATCCTTGATCTAGATTTCATGCTTCACTGACTTTGTTATGATTATATGTCGAGTCTAGCATTAATGTGTGTTTCTCTGTATCAGTGATAGCTGCGAGTGTCTAATCATGCATAGTAACCTTGTCCTCAACATACTCTTCAAGCACACACTATGACACAGTGCCCTGACCTAGATTTTGCACTCCATTGACTTTGTCATGATTTTATGTTGAGTCTAGCATTAAAAAGTATTTCTCTGAAGCGGTGATAGATGTGATTGTCAAACCTTGCATAGTAATTGTCTGCAACATCTTCAAGCTTGCACTATGACCTGGGACGAGTTGCATAGGGCGAGCGATACAGAGCGCTTTGTAGCGCTTCGCAATACAACGGTACGTTACCAAAAAGCGCTTCGTAGCGCTTCGTAACTGTGTTTGGAGCTGACTCGCTGTCTGAAACAGAACGTTGCATAGCAACCAGACAAAACAAAATGGCGGCACCCAACGTAGTCAGTGCCCGTTTTAAGAAATTAAATGTTTTTTGTTTTTATTTTCTGTTCTTGGATGAAGCGGATTGTGCATAAATGACCACAGAACACAAAACCAATCCCTGAAGCAAGCACCGCTAGTTTTTTACGAGAAATTCCCAGTTGGAAAATCGTGTCATTTTGGCAGCCATTTTAGAAAGCGCTCCCATCAAACGAACCGTTGCATAGCAAGAACAAATCGCTACAGAGCGCTACATGAAAGCGCTTTCCTTATGCAACTCACCCCTGGTTCCCTTGACCTAGGTTTTGCACTCAAGTGATTTTGTCATGATTTTAAGTCAAGTCGCAAATGTCAAACCTTACATAGTAATTATCCTTGACATAGTCTTCAAGCATGCATTATGACCGGGTGCCCTTGGCCTAGATTTCGTGCTCCAGTGACTTTGCCCAGTGAAGGTGTGACATAGACTTCTGTGGAATTCTTGTTCTTATTTTTCCCAGAAAATAGGTGTTGATATTTCTTGTAAATTGTCATGCATGAAACTTAAGTGCCTTCTTTCTGGGAGAAATAAGAAAAATTTAGTCAGTTTGTCTTCAGAACTTTACTGAATCAGTCCAGAGATGAGTAAAAGTTAAAGCTTACTGTTTGTGGACTGGGTGGCTTAGTGCTCTCAGCTTGCAAATGGAAGGTTGTGGGTTCAAACCCCACTTGGTCATCACGAAAACACGCCTATATAATTTTGACCCCCTAAACCCTACTTTTATATAGTAAAACTGGGGTTTACAGGGGTATACATTATTTTTCTTATTTCTACTCAAAAACATAGATTGTGGGTACTCGTTAGAACTGCCTCACTGAGGCGGTTCTAACGAGTAACCACAATCTATGTTTAAGCAGAAATATGAAAAATACAGAGTTTTTTATCTGAAAATTTTCAGTTTTTGGAGGTGAAATTTTCTGTATATATTTGAATAGGCGTGTTTTCGTAATGTCGAGAAAATTTTCAGACAATTAGTACACCAGGCTCATATTCAACATGCCCTGGGATGACTATAAAGTGGATAAGACCGACGGCAGCACCAAGTGTGTATGGGTGATCCATGAAAGCATGGCTGTACAAACACATGCACATAATACATTAGCCTCTCCTTCCATGCGCCTCAGATACCTAATAGGTTAAATATCTGGGTACAAAAAGGTCATGTCCATTAAAAACAAAAACTATGATTGACATCTCCTACCGATCTATTTACTTTCTAAAACAAAAACTATGATTGACATCTCCTACCAATCTGTTTACTTTCTATTTTGTTTTTGTGAAGACTTAGAAAAAGTTCTTAATTGTCTGTAGAGCTAATTTCCTGCATGTGATTTTCTTGTAGTCATGGGATTATATAATATCTAAATGTTGTAATCATTGAGACACTTCATTTTTTTTTTCACACAGAAGTATTTTTAATGTAATGTTAATTGAAATGATGACCATAAAAAATGAATAGTATCTGCATTAAACTTAACCTTGTCATGCTGAACCCAAATATGCCCTTCCTTTGCAAACAGTGTAGATCCAGATCAGTTGGCTTCTGAAGATGCCAAGTGATCTGGATCTACACTGTTTGCCATTAAGTATGTGAATTTATAGCAACAAGCCTGATAAAGCAATCTGATTGGCTGAAAATTAGAAGTGGGTGTGGCATCTTAATTTATTCAGCATGACAAGGATTAATAAGCACATAGCTCCAGATGAGGCACTTTTTTTTTTTTACCCAATGTAGACTGAATGGACTCTCCCACACAACATATTGGAAGATTCTAATTTCAATTTTAGGTATATCTGCAGACCCAGATCATTCTGCAGCATCTGATCTGGGTCTGCACTGTTTACCAATTTTACCCTTTTAGGGTTCTACAGACTACAATAGATTAAAACAAAAAAAACAAAAGGTATTGACAAACATACATTGTGTGTACTTGTTAGAAGTGCCTCACATCTACAACACATGTTTTCATAAAGAAATAACAAAATATCTCTCATACTGTAAAGCTATGTAAATAATGAAATTAAAATACCGTATTTGATCTAATTACTGCACATACCCCTATAAGTACACAGTCAAGCAAGTTCGTAGGCTTCAGATTGTAGTCTGTGTAGTATTTACATAGTTCTTTATAGTCTAGGCAATTTAAATGAGTACCCACAACATATGCTTTTATAAGCTTGTTGAGGTAATTCAAATGTGTACCCACAATGTATGCTTTTATATAGAAAATCGGAACACATATCACATAAGCATAATTAAATACACTTCTTAGGAAGTTCTCTGCTCAAAGTGCTTTAATTTGTACCTTATTAGCTCACCTGGAGCTTTGCTCCAAGTCAGCTTATGCTGTGGCCTGTTGTCCATATTCCGTTTGTCGTCTACCATCCATCATTAGCTTTTCACATTTTCCACATCTCCTCCATACTCGAAACTTGATGGGAGGCATTGGGGCAACATCAAGATTCAACCATTTTGCTGTAACCATTTTGTTGCGATAACCTAGATGGCAGCCATAGCAGCCATCTTGAAGATCTTCAATTGTTAGCTCTTCTGGAGCCTTCGCTCCAGGTCAGCTTATGCTGTGGTCTGTTGACCAAGGTCAGTCTGTCATCTGTATATCTGCCAGTGACTTTTCACATTTTCGACATCTCCATGATAGACACCACAGCAGCCATCTTGAAAGTCTTCAGTAGTTATCTGTTCCTGAACAGAAAGTCGAATGAAGCTGACATTTTAGTGGAAGGCATCAGGGCAACATGACGATTTAGAATTGCTAAAATGGTTCCATTCTGATGTCCAAGATGGCCACCATGACAGCCATCTTGAAAATCTTTAAATCACGCCTGCCCCGGCAGTCTGATTGAGCTTATACTTGATGGGGTGTTATGGAGATTCAGAATTGCTAAAATCATTCTGTTCCAATGGTGGCCATCTTGAAATTCTTCAAGCCACATCTTCTCCCAAACCTAAGTTAGATTGAGCAGAAACTTGATGAGAGGCATCAGGGTGCATGGAGATTTAGAATTGCTAAATTGTTCAGTTCCAATATCCAAGATTGTGGCCATGGTGACAATCTTCAAACTCTTCAAACAACATTGATTGAGAAGACCATGGTTTTTCAATATCCTATTTCATACTACTGCTCACGTTTTACATAAGATTTCTGATACAGTATCAGCAAATGAGTTCCTGAAGCCTGTATGTCAATCCTAGTGTCATTATTACATTTTTTCTTTCTTGTTGAAAAAGCCACATATCCCTTTACTTGCCACTGCTCTCCTTACGTACCAGCCATCAATAAAATGCCTAGTTGCCGGCCTCGGTGGCTCAGTTGGATGCGCCGTCCGACTGGAGACCAGGAGGTTGCGGGTTCAACCCCCGCCGAGGTCGGCAACATTCTTTCGTGGAGATTGATCATGAAATATTTTCTACGGTCATTCTCTCCCTTCCGCTGATTCAAGAAGGGCAATTGTCAGTTTCTGGCGAAAGAATGTGCACAATACTGGTTAACCGCTTAGAGGACTAAGCCTGCCCAGTAATTGTGTGGTTAGGTAAACTGACCGCGCTCGACATGACCCCATTGGGTAGACTGGGCTGTAAAACCTCAACACAAAATGCCTAGTTTCTGTGCAATGGTAAAAGAATTGGATATATTTTCTTTTGAACTACACAGTAACATGTTAAACCTTTACTGAAATGGTGATGTATTTAACCAGGGATTTGTAATCTCTCCAAGAACTGGAATTTTGCATGCCTGTCTCTCCCCAAAATGACATAGTAACATGTCTAAAACTTCACTGAAATGGTAGTGTATTTAACCAGAGATTTGTAATCTCTCCAAGAACTGGAGTTTTGTCTGTCACCAAAATGGCAAAAATCTGACCACCCTTGCATCGGGAGAAAAGGGCTTTTTGTTCCATATTCACTTAAAGGACTACAATTCTAGTCTCATTATACGAAAGACTAAATAAAGCGTTGAATTACATCGCCCAGTTTGGGATATCGGCGATAGTGCCAAAATGTCAGCCTTATTTCAACTGATACCCCACCTTCAAGGCTACCTAAACCATTATGAAAACATGCCTGTTCAAATATATGGAAAATTTCACCTCCAAATAATGAAAATTTTCAAGTATAAAAAAACTCTGATATTTTTCATATTTCTGCTCAAAACATAGATTGTGGGTACTCGTTAGAACCGCCTTAGCAAGATTGTGTGTACTCGTTAGAACTGCCTCTGTGAGGTGGTTCTAATGAGTACCCACAATCTATGTTTTTGAGCAGAAATAAGAGAAAATAATGTATACTTCTGTAAACCCCGGTTTAACTAAATAAAAGTGGGGTTTAAGGGGGTCAAAACTATATAGGCGTGTTTTCATGATGTGACTCTCAGCAACTACGTTTTTACGATGTACCTCCTGAAGATCTCTTTACAATTTTCTTTTCACAACACAGTGTTGTGCATTTGGAGATAAGCAGCTGTGTATAGTCAAAATAGGGAATAACTGTTGATAGTATACCACAACCTCTTTATAACACTGTTGTTGGGTTCCATAGCATAAACCGTTTTAGTTAAGCAACCGCGTTATATCCAAACAAAAATCAGTGCTTGCACTAACTGTCAAAATCAGGAAGTCCCAGGACTTCCCAGCTCCAATACCTAGAAGTCCTGGTGATCAAATTTTTTCACTCACTTTCAGAAATTAAACCTCAGTATTCTTAAACTCTCATTTATGGAGTAAAACTGCCATTCTTAAGCTAAATAACACATAAATTCATTCTAAATTTTTATTATAATGACTAAATATCTTTAAAAGTTGGGAGTCCCAGACTTCCTGGCATTGCTTTTTGGAAGTCCAGGGCAATTTTTGGGAGTCTCTGACTCCCAGACTTCCCTTAATGCAAGCACTGACAAATGTATAGATTATATTGAAAAAATGACCATTCAATATAATCTATACATTTTTGGGATCCATCTTTGAACCATGTTATATCCAAAACCGTATTATAATGAGCCGTGTTATAAAGAGGTTGTAGGGTAACTACTTTTCGTAAACCTGTCATTTAACCATACAAATGCTTCTACAAATTGCATCTTAATAGTCTAATCTTGGTCACTGCTGGTCATTACAGCTGTGGGTTGACCTAGAATGTTCTGTGAGAAAATATGTAGATTCTGATTTTATTGGGCAAATAAGGACATTGGGCAGGTTTAGTGTCATGAAAACAAACAAGCCAAAAAAAAAAAATATTTGTCATATAAACATCCATTTAGAATGATTTTTACATTCATGACTTTAGAAGCTTGAACACTTTAACTTTGTAATTTCCAAATCTGTGTTTAGTATTGTGTTCCCAGATGAAATTACAGGCTGTGTGCAAGAGGCCCGAGTGTTTATTATTTTCAGTAGATTTAACACTTGACAATTTCTGGGCTAGTTTAGCAGATGACAGATTGATAATTTTGTACTTTTCACAGAAGGTAGAGTTTGACATTTCATGCAAACTGTCTCCTTATGGAGACAAGTTGCATATTAAATGTCAAATTCTATTTTCTAGAGAAAATAAGAAAAAATATTTCTAAATGTCTTCAGCTGATATTCTTATCCAGCATGCTTAGCATAAATTCTGTTTTTGTTTTTACAGATTCACCATTATTCCAGATCCCAAGTACCCAGCTGATGCAGAAGCTTTGAGACCAAATATATGCTTGCAAGCTTTGGAAAATACAGATGTTTCAGTAATCCTAACACAGTCTACCTGTACTACACAGACCCAGTCTGCTCATGTCACTTCCTGTTACCTTATCCTCCCGGAATCCTTACCAGCTACACATATTGTAACCTTCACCTTTGCACATCAGAACACCCAGGAGCACTTAGAAAAATAATTACAAATATTGCAGTGGATGGTGTGACTCAAAACGTATCTGTTAAGCAGTTGTCACATTGTTTTCAGTTTAACTAGAAGGTTTCAAACAGAAGCCATCTTTAATACTGTATTGTACCCACATCCATCAAATATTCTGTATACTTGGACACAGAAGGAAACCTGAATATAGCCACCTGCATGCTTTCCTAGAATCCTAACTTTGATATATCTGAACCAAATTTATTCAGAAACTGAATGTTTATACTAGTAGAAATTATACATATATAAGATTATGTTTCTAAGACAAGTTTGGGAAGGGAGATAATCCATCAGATTGGTGATAAAATTTGGCAAGGGAGATAATCCATCAGATTAGCGATGATATTTTAATTTTCCACAGGAAAGGATTTAAGTTTGTATTAGGACAGTTTTTATTAGTGATGATGCAGTCTAAAGTAGAGACAATTTTTATTGAAAATTTTCATTGGGTCAAAAGTAAAATGAAATGTAGAGACAGTGGATAATTATGCAGAACCTTCCATTAAGGTTTGCCAAACTTTGAAACAGTATGTAAATAATTGAAACATGATTGGATATTATCCAAATACTTTTAGACATCGTTTATTTTATACTCAGGACAAAGTCGGGCTTAGGCGCAATGTGGGAATTACAGATGGCCAGGAGGAGACAAACAGTGATGTAAAGGAAACAGATTTTTCACAGTCAATAGATATTACTCCACGTCCAAGGTCAAATAGCATTGAATCAGAGGCCAGCTCATTTCATCAGTCTGTGCAGGTTGTTCCGGGTTCTTTCGGCAAATATGAGATATATCCTGGAGCCCACAATGCTGCCCAGTCAAAAGCATCAACTTTGGATACAAAATCCCTAAATATATCAACAAATTACAAGCATAATATAAGTAATCCAGATCTTTGGAAACAGAGAAATGACCTTGATGCAGATTGGCAGATGAGAAAAGAAAGTCTATTTAAAACAGGAAAATATAGAATTGTACCTAAAGCTGATCACAGGAAAACCAAGTCTGAGGGAAACTGTAATTGCTCTGGCTATCATTCACATACATTTAGACCACCAAATCTGACTAAACCTACAATGAAGCGAGAATCCTTCACAGAATCAGTTCCAAAGAAAAGTTCAGAAATTCGGACAGGAAATGCCAATCAGCTAACGATATATAACATATTTTGGTGCGCTAATCTTGCTTTCTGTGACTACAAACATGAGAGAGGTATGAAACCAGTAAACTTCCAGTCACTTTGGCCAAAAGATTCAGTGATAAAAGATTTGATCAGCTGTGGTGTGGAAGACACTGGACTCAGAAGTGCATTTTGGGAGTTGTGTGTTCTTTCCATCCTTAATGGTCCACTCTCTGTTTTGAAAGCCTTGTTAGACTTGTCATATATACGTAAGTACTTTTCTTCTTAGTATTATTTGACCCATTGTAGATTGAATAAACTACCCCACATTATATATTGGAAGATTCTAATTGCGATTCAAGGTATGTCAGGCTAAGTGATTTAGATATTCCTAGAGAAAAATGGTTGAACTATTTGCAAACAGTGGAGACCCTGATCAGACCCTGTGCTCTGTGGCATTTTGATCTGGGTCTGCACTGTTTGCCATATACCCTTTTAGGGATCTCCAGACTACAATGGGCTAATGAAAATAGCAGCAGGGGGCATAGCTCAAGATATTTCTTATTTCTCCACGAACACATATGTTGTGGGTAATCATTAGAAGCACTTTAACATGATTCATGTTTATTCTGCTTTAATCCTTAAGCTGCAGAGTTGCCGGCCTCGGTGGCTCAGTTGGATGCGCCGTCCGACTGGAGACCAGGAGGTCGCGGGTTCAACCCCCGCCGAGGTCAGCAACATTCTTTCGTGGAGATTGATCATGAAATATTTTCTACCGTCATTCTCTCCCTTCTGCTGATTCAAGAAGGGCAGTTGTCAGTTTCTGGCAAAAGAATGTGCACAATACTGGTTAACCGCTTAGAGGACTAAGCCTGCCCAGTAAACGTGTGGCTAGGTAAACTGACCGCGCTCGACATGACCCCATTGGGTTGACTGGGCCGTAAAACCTCAACACAAACAATACAGAATTTAGAATGATCATAGGTCTAGATAAGGGAGGGTATTTTCCTTATTTCTGCACGAACACATATGTTGGGGGTACTCATTTGAAGCACCTCAGCGAGGTAATGAGTACCCACAACATATGTTTTTGTGCAGAAATTAGGAAAATATCAATACTTTTGGATTGAAAAAAGTGCCTTAACTAGTGCTATGTAGATATTTGCAGACATTATCTAACATTTTTCCAGAAAATAGGCCTTAACATTTCATGCAAATCTTGTCTGGTAATTTAATGATAATAAAGCATGTGCTAATTATTCTTTGACATAGCACGATGGTATATCATAGAACTCTGGCAGTTGTTTAGCACAATTGAGCTGAAGGCTTGGGGTGAGCTTTTTGGATGGCATGATGTCCAGAATCCATCATCCACCATTAGTCGTGCATCCTCAATATTTTGTATGTTTACATGGTAGAGGCTGCATTTTTCATTGGATCCTCATATAACTTGCTCAGAATGTATTTGTCAATAACATCTACCCATATTCAAAATAGGGTCATATGTGGTCAGAAACTTAGAGAAAGTTTCTTAGAGAAAGTTTGCGTACAGGTTAGAGGCCTTACTTTGGACATGATCTTTATAGAAATTGTACAGAATGTTTGTTCTAACCCTTGTCATGCTGAATAAATTAAAATGCCACATCCACTTCTAATTTTCTGCCAATCAGATTACTTGATCCAGATTGTTGATATAAGTTCACATACTAAGTGGCAAACAGTGCAGATCCAGATCAGTTGGCTTCTTCAGAAGCCAACTGATCTGGATCTACAATACTTGCAAAGACAGGGTATATGTCACAGTGTGATAATTTCAGCCCAATAAATAATAAAATAATAAAAAATAAAAAATAAAAATAATAAAATAATAAAATAATAATAACAATAATAGTTGAAATTGCATAATTGGGTAAAAGAAGTATACATGTGTTTTGTGCATTTATCTTTTGAAATATGGCAGAGGAAAAATGAAAAAAAAGAAGAAGAAGAAGAAAAGAAACATTATTTATGAAAGTACAAAATTTAGAATTAATATTTCTCAGTGTCACTTTCCCTGCAAGGTGTTTTGATCATTATCACAACATAAGCTGTGCTCATAACTGAAAATCTGATTGTTTGAAACTTGGGTGAGAAAATGCTTAACACTTTAACTACTTTGATTAACAGCTGATACTCTGATCTGATCTGGACACATTGTCAAAGCTACCAGATTGAGTTGTTTGTTTGCAAAGGAAATGACTTGATTGATAGAAATTAACCTGAGCAAAAGAGATCTTAGATTTTGTAAAAAGTACTGCCTGATTACAACTTCCTGCCAAATTGGGCTTTGGTCAATTTAATCTTAACACTTATCGAACTTCTTTTATGATTTTTAGCTTTTGGCAATTCCAGCTTCCTTGTGTAATTATGTCACCTTTTTGACAAGAATCATATTTAAGATGGGCTGAAACTTAGCCTCTTCAGTCTATCACTGGTATTCATACATACTGCATCAAGAATCTAGGCTCAGCTATTCTCCGAACTTGAGATAGCTTAATATGTGAACTTGGGTATTGTGTTTTAGGACTTTGTCAGAAATTTAGGACTTGGCTTCATTTGGACATTCAAACTGAGGGAAGTACATTATTTAGTTATTTGGAACTCTGTATTTATTTTTTTTAAGTTAGAACTTTGAGGTTGACATTTGCATAAATAAAAGGGACTTGCTGAATTGACTGACAAATAATAATTAATAAATAGGGAAGTGACTTAATACTGAGAAACTGTTATTTAGTTAGTATTTAGAAGAAGATTTATTTAGGAAAGAACTGTTGTTTACGTTACCTATATGACATTTTATTTGTGATATTTGGCATGAACATTTAGAATAATTTTGGGTAAATTTTGAGAAATTCTACAACTGTGTTTGGACTTGTCATTTCTTAGAAGTTAGGAACTTTACGTGACTGACTAAAGGTTTAATTTAATCAGACTGGACCTCATAACTGGGAATGAGGAAGTAGTAACAGGATACGGCTAGAGCTAGCTATTCCCCAAACTTTGCAAAAGCCGTATTCTGTCACAAGCGGTGTGTGCGGGACTGAGGCAACTGTAGTAGTCGTCATATCAGGCTCAGGTCAAAGGCAACGACCGGAGCCAAGCGACAGCTACTAAGCAGCGACAGCAGCAAAGGATACAGTAGCTGGACAATAGTCACTCAAAGACAGCACCTTCCCCTGAAGAGGAACAGTCCAGCCGACTGAGAAGGAGGCAGCCTTAGCATCACCTCCTCCTGATATCCCATTGATACAATGTCGACTACGCCCGGACACGCCCCTGGGGTGACCCAAGACCCCCCTCTTCCTTACATGTAATTGTTCTCCCGGTTGCATATATCTGGCTCAGCAGGACTAGGATTAATAAAATCTAGGGTAAGTTTTGAAACTGCGTCCATGGGGTGAACTCTCTAGAGGCCACAGTTTTTACTTCTGTTTTTATAAAAAATGGTCTGAATGATTATATTAGATTTCTTAAGTAGTCACTTCTCTCTTGGGGTAAAAATCTAGGTCACCAGGTTGAATTAACTGAAAGCCTTGTGCATACTCCAGAGGCTGTGTTTTTTGACAAGCTTTACATGAACATTTGCCAGAATGTTTGTCTTTGTAATCTTTGGTAGTTTCATTACGAAAACATGCCTATTCAAATATACTGAGAAAAAATACCACCAAAAATGAAAATTTTCAGATAAAAAATTCTGATATTTTTCATATTTCTGCTCAAAACATAGATTGTGGGTACTCGTTAGAACTGCCTCGCCGAGGTGGTTCTAACGAGTACCCACAATCTATGTTTTTAAGCAGAAATAAGAAAAATAATGTATACCCATCTAAACCCCAGTTTTACTATATAAAAGTGGGGTTTAAGGGGGTCAAAATTATATAGGTATGTTTTCGTTATGTTGAAAACTGGGTCATGTATCAAAAACTAGGTCATGTTGCCAAATAAAAGAAAAACCACATGAATACGATCATCATGAGCTTTATGGAATGGATATAGCAGAAGGTTAATTTTGATGATCTCCAGACTGTCTTTAAAACCAGGTCACATAGGGTCTAAAACTTAAGGTATAAGGTCAAAGGTCAAATGAAAAGAATTTGTTGTGATCACTCTAGTTATACACCCCTCCCCCAACCAACTTAGACTTAGAATTTTCATGTTAAAATTTTACATCAAATTTTTTAGGATCACATTACTTCTAAACTAAATGCTGGATTTAGTTCCTATTTCGTATCATGACAGATGCTGGTCAGAAGTTTTTATCAGCACCATCAGCACTCATGACCGTGACCTTGAGGTCGAGGTCACAGACTTAGAAATTTAAATATTAAAAGTTTTGCTAAAGTTTTTAAGACCTGATTATTTCCTAACTGATTTGATTCATCACTGGTATGATGATACATATTGGTCCAAACTTTTGCCGAGTTCCATCCTCACCCACCTAGTTCATGTTAAGGTTAAGGTCACAGTCATGTTAAAATTTTTAGGTCAAAATTTTACGTCAAAGTTTTTAGGATCTCATTACTTCTAAACCAAACTATGGATTTAATTTATATTTGGTATCATGATATATACTGGTTCAAAGTTTTTATCAGCACCATCAGCACTCATGACCATGACCTTGGGGTCGAGGTTACAAACTTAGAATTTTAAAAATGTTATAGTTCTCATTTAAGTTTTTAAGACCTTATTATTTCCTAACCTTATCACCGAATTGATTCAGCTTTGGTTTGATAAAAATTTTGCACACTGCAATCCAATGATGTTTCAGTCATGGTCTGAAGATCATTTTTCAGGTTCAGATACTATCAAAGTGTCTAGGTAGTAGGTGCCCTCTGTCCACAACTCCTCCTACAGTTTTATGTTGAACTGTGCAGGTGTTTTTGTCATGGTCTGAAGATGTACATGTGGTTTGGATATAATCCTCAGATTAGTTTGTGTTACTTATTTCCACATTTTGAACTTAACCCTTGTCCTGCTGAATATATTAAGATGCCATGCCCTTTTCAAATTTTCAGCCAATCAGATTATTTGATCCAGGTTATTGATATAAATTCACACATCTTTTCTATGATTATTATTTTTAACAGAAAATAAGTCACATGAAATATCAAGGCCTGTTTGCTGGGAAAAGGAAGATAAAGTTACACACTTGTCATCTGCTAAATTCCTCTCCAGCATGTAAAGAGTTAATGTATTACACAACCTACTGCTTGTATATCAGGGGTTTGAGCACAGTCAACAAAAGATTATTAAGACAGACTCCAATGTGAACCCATCCTGAAACGCTTAGCATCGTGGGTAAAATTTTCAGCAGAAGGCATATTGAAATACTTCTCTAATTTTTCTCAGCAAACAGGATTTGACATTTCATGCAAATTGTCTCCAATGGAGACAATTTGTATGAAATGTCAAATCCTGTTTTCTTGGAAAAATAAGAAAAAATATGACCAATTTGTTGTCTGCTGACTATGCCCAGAGAGTGGTAAAGGTTAAAGGGAATAAACAGGCTCTCAGAGGAAGCAACTCTGCCATTTAGCTTGTTCTTACTTCAAAAATGGATTTTTTTTAATAGGAAAGAATTTGCTCCCCATGAGATTGAATTCTGTCTTTCAAAGTTAACCACTTTTAGAAGGGGCGTGTGCAGAAAAGCAAACAGGAAGTCTCAAAACTTGTCCCCATGGTAAAAAAAAAGTGGAAAAGCTACCAAGTGTATAAGCAGACTGAATAGATATGATAGATTTTTTTCAAATGTTACGTATACTGCATTCTGTGAAAGGAAGTGAATCAGTTACATATCGGAATGTACAGCGTTGTGTTTAACGAGACAGAGTTACACATCAAGTAACATCCTTGTTTGATTGAACACTGGACCTGCAGACTAACTAAATATACTTTTATTAGAATCATAGCTTCAGATAAGATGCTTTTATTTCAACCAAAAGTTATTAACAATATTTTTCTTACTTCTCCATGAAAACATATGTTATAGGTACTCTCAGTGTTTTTATCAAAAGGAGAAATAAGATTGCAGAAGCACTTTTAATAAGTGCCTTCAACATATGTTTTCTTAGAAAAATATGAACAATATTCACCTGGACCCAGTTGTTCAAAGCATCGTTAGCTTAACAAGCTCATTAGTGGTCAGAATGTTAACTGTTCTAGTAAGTACAATATGAAATTCACAGGTATTTTTGCTGAAAAAATGTGAGTAGCTTTTGCAAATACTCACATTTTTTCTGCAAAAATATTAGTATATATGCCATATTTAATTGTCAAAGTTTTAACGATACCTTAACTAACGACATTGTTAGTTTTGAACAATTGGGCCCTGATATCCGCTCCTATGAAGGGGTATGCTAGAATTTTTTTAATTCATCTTAGCTCAGCCTTGGTCGCTTAGTTGGATGCACATCCATCTCGTGATCAGGAGGTTGCGGGTTCGAACCCTGCCAGGTTGGCAACATTCTTCCATGGAGATTGATCATGAATTATTTTCTAAGGTCATTCTCTCCTTTCTGCTGGTTCAAGAAGGGCAGTTGTCAGTTTTTTGCAAAAGAATGTGCACAATACTGGGACTAAGCATGCCCAGTAAACATGTGGTTAGGTAAACTGACTGCACTCGACATGACCCTATTGGGTTTTACTGGGCCATAAAACCTCAAAACTAACAAACATGATTGTACATAACATTTTTTTGACAGTAATATTGAGATAAAATTCTCTTTTGCTCTGTAAAATCACATGTTGTGGGTACTCATCAGAAGCGCTTCTAATGAGTACCCACAACATGTGTTTTTATTGAGAAATAAAAAAATTATCCCAGAAACATCAGCAGATCTCCTCCAAAACAAATTTTCTGATAAGGGATTTACAATTTCTTTAAATTTCATACACCAAAGTGTCTGACAAAATGACATATGCAAAGTGTGCAGATCTGGATTAGACTGCTTTCAGGAGCAGTCTGATCAGGTTCTACATGGTTTGCCATTCCACTAGGTATTTTAAGAAACAACTGCATGAAAAGCAAAATTTAGGCCAAACAATAGTACACAATAAAGTGTTCTGTAATTTAGAACATTAATTTTTCTCTTTTCTTCTGTTACCAGGTGTAGATTACCAGTTTGAGAATGATCCAGGTTTGCTCCATCTAGCATGTTTGCTACAGAATGCTGATGCTGTCCAGTTCTTGATACAGAAAGGAGTTTCTGTTAAAATGAAGGATAAGAGTGGTAAAAAGTCTTAACATTGTATAAACAAATCTATGACTCGAGGGTTGAGCACAAGACTGGCTTAAGTCAGATGGTTGTTTTTCCCCAAACCTAATCTCCTCACCATGAAGGCGTTATGAAGATTACAACATTTCTCGTATGAGCAATGGCACCTAAATTTGCATTGTTTACAAAGGGGTCCAAGTTGCTCCTAAACAAGGGTTTCAAAAATATGTTTGAGTTACTATAGTCTTGCGCTCAACCTTCGATGTAATGTGAACTCCTATGTTACCTCCCTAATAACAGAGCAAAGGGTCTACATTAATACTTACCTTTCTGTGGTAAGAAATTCAGCAAACAACAAACTGATGATATTTTTCTTATTTTTCCTACAAAATTGGATCTAACACTTCATGCAAATTGTCGAGACAATTTGCTTAAAGTGTCAGAGGCTGTTTTCTAGAAAAAATAAGAGAAAGATTTCAAAATGTTGTCTGATGAAATTTTTACCCAGCATGCAAAGTCTTAACTCTTTCCCTGCTAGTGGCAGCTTTTGTCATCTGCTGATAACCTTTGCAAACAGTTTGGACCCAGATCAGGCCCGACAAAACTTTGGGCCTGATCTGGATCCGAACTGTTTGACTCTCTGATAGTATTACTGAAAGATTTTTTTGAAAAAGTTAATTTAAAAAAAAAATCCACAGACAACAAAAAGCATGCAAAATTACCCAGGACTTTCAGTGTTTTGCTGTTTAAAATCAGCTTTCCAATTTTTCTGTATTCTTAGCAACTTTTTTACTGCATAAATGTCTTATAATTTGCTTAATAACCCAACTCTTTCTCATTATCCATATTATATGGTGAAAATGCCATGGCTTAACATAGCTAATTAATCAGGCTTAGTTTTCCTACTGACAGATCCAAGGTGGTAGGTTCCTGTGTTACAGTTCTTCTTTGTTTGTGCATCTGTAGTTTCACTCATGCCATTTCCTTGTTCTTTTATTTGTTCCCCATTCCTCTTTCTTCTGGTGCCTCAGGAAGGTTGTGCTGTGTGAATGTGGCATTTCCTTGGTATCTTTACTTATATTATGCATTTTTTTAGCTCACCTGAGCATAAGCTCAGGGTGAGCTATTGTCATCACCCTATGTCCGTCGTCCGTCGTTCGTCGTCAACAATTAGTTTATTAACACTCTAGAGGTCACAGTTTTGACCCAGTCTTGATGAAACTTGGTCAGAATGTTTGCCTCTATGAAATCTAGGTCAAGTTTGATACTGGGTTACTTGGGGTCAAAATGTAGGTCACCAGGTCAAATCAAAGGAAAAACTTGTTAACACCCAAGAGGTCATAGTTTTGACCCAATCCTGATGAAACTTGCTCAAAATGTTTGCCTCTATTAAATCTAGGTCAAGTTTGAAACTGGGTCACTTGGGGTCAAAAACTAGGTCACCGGGCCAGATCAGCAGAAAACCTTGTTAACACTCTAGCAGTCACATTTTTGAAGCAATCATCATGAATCTTGCACAATATGTTTGTCTTGATGATTTCTAGGTCAAGTTCGAAACTGGGTCACTTGGAATCAAAAACTAGGTCACCGGGCCAAATCAGCAGAAAACCTTGTTAACACTCTAGCGGTCACATTTTTCAAGCAATCATCATGAATCTTGCTCAAAATGTTTGTCTTGATGATTTCTAGGTCAAGTTTGAAACTGGGTCACTTGGAGTCAAAAACTAGGTCACCGGGCCAAATCAGCAGAAAACCTTGTTAACACTCTAGCGGTCACATTTTTCAAGCAATCATCATGAATCTGGCTCAAAATGTTTGTCTTGATGATTATTAGGTCAGGTTTGAAACTGGGTCACCTGGGATCAAAAACTAGGTCACCTGGCCAGATCAGCAGAAAACCTTGTTAACACTCTAGTGGTCACATTTTTCAAGTAATCATCATGAATCTTGCTCAACGTGTTTGTCTTGATGATTTCTAGGTCAAGTTTGAAACTGGGTCACTTGGGGTCAAAAACTGGGTCACCTGGCCAGATCAGCAGAAAACCTTGTTAACACTCTACCGGTCACATTTTTGAAGCAATCATCATGAATCTTGCTCAAAATGTTTGTCTTGATGATTTCTAGGTCAAGTTTGAAACTGGGTCACATGGGGTCAAAAACTAGGTGACCTGGCCAAATCAGCAGAAAACTGTTAACACTCCAGAGGTCACATTTTTGAAATAATCATCATAAATATTGCTCAGAATGTTTGTCTTGATGATTTCTAGGTCTAGTTTAAAACTGGGTCACTTGATATCAAAAACTATTTCACCTGGCCAAATCAAAGGAAAACCTTGTTGATGCTCTTGAGGCCACATTTTTGAAGTGATCAACAGGAGTCATGCTCAAAATGTTTGTCTTGATGATTTCAAGGTGATGTATAGTTTTCTGTCTCTTAAGTTTTTCCATTTAGGTCAGTTTCTCAGTAATTATTGGTCCTACAGCGTGATATTTGGTACTTGTGAAGTGTTTGTGTTTAGGTCAGTTTCTCAGTAACTATTGCTCCTACAGCCAGTGATACTTAGTACATACATACATCTTAGCATGGCCTCTTGAGTGCAGTCATCCATATTTGACCTTGACCTTTATTTCACAGTCCATTAGACATGCTACATTGTCTTACTTGTTAATATAATCATTTTGAACTTTGATCAGAATGTTTGCCTTGATCAGTTCTAGATCAGGCTCTCAAAGTGCTATGTTGCTCAGGTGAGTGTTACAGGGCCATCATGGCCCTCTTGTTTTAATTATTAACCCTTGTCATGCTGAATAAATTAAGATACCACGCCCACTTCTAATTTTCAGCCAATCAGATTACTTGATTCAGATATAAATTTACATACTTAATGCCAAACAGTGCAGATCCAGATCAGTTGGTTTCTTCAGAAGCCAACTGATCTGGATCTACACTGTTTGCAAAGGTAGGGTATATAAAGAGGTTCAGCAGGACTAGGAATAAGAGAGAAATGATACATCATACATTGTAATAGTGACTGTCTTGATAGTACTGTAGTGATAATGTTTAAACTATTGATAGATACCGCCAATAGTCTTTTCAGCTATCGATAACTTTGATACTTTTTGTCCCTGTAGATTTTCTCCGTCTGTAATACCATTCTGAAGCTTTTTAGGTCTAAATTAACCCTTGTCATGCTGAATAAATTAAGATGCCAGACCCATTCCTAACTGTCAGCCAGTCAGATGCTTGACATTACGAAAACATGCCTATTTAAATATACTGAAAATTTTACCACCAGAAAATGAAAATTTGAGATAAAAAAAATCTAATATTTTTCATATTTCTGCTCAAAACATAGATTGTGGGTACTCATTAGAACCGCCTCGTCGAGGCGGTTCTAACGAGTACCCACAATCTATGTTTTGAGCAAAAATAATAATGTATACCCCTGTAAACCCCAGTTTTACTAAATAAAAGTGGGGTTTATGGGGGTCAAAATTATATAGGCATGTTTTCGTGATGATTCAGGTTGTTGATACAAATTCACATACCAAATGACAAACACTGCAGATTCATGTCAATTGGCTTCTTCAGAAGCCAGCTGATCTTGATCTTGACTGTTTGCAAAGGCAGAGCATATCTGGGTTCATCAGGACCAGGGTTAAAAAAGAATGAGAAGAAAATGGGCTTCTGCTTTACAAAAATATTTGATAAAATAGTGGCAAAGCTGATATTTTAGAGGGCAGTAATGTTAGGTAGTCCAGTCTTCATTAAAATACTGTGTGATTTCGAGATGGTGATAGCCTCATCATGCATTGTGATATTAGACCTTGATAGTAATAGTATCATTTCTGTGATAATATCGGATCATGATAGTCATAATTTGGCATTATAGTCAGCCCTATTTGTTATAGCTGGAAACAATGTATTTTGAATGGAAAGCAGTCATCTGACTGCCCAGTCTGATAATCCAAAGCAGTGTATTTTCAATATACAGGGGTTATCAGCCTGCTCAACAAGTATATGATTACATTGTCAGCATGACAAAATGGATGTGACATCGGCACATTTTTGCTTAAATCACTGTTTTAACATATTTTTGCCAGCGGGCCCCCGTAGCCTAGTGGATAAGAGAGTTGACTCTTAATCCATTAGGTTTCTCACCGCTGTGGTTCGAGCCTCGCTCGGGTCATATGTGGGAAAGCAAAGTTCTGCTTACGGATGGTCAGGTGGTTTTTCTCCGGGTTCTCCGGTTTTCGCCCACCTTCGATGAACGATCGGCTCGATATAAGTGAAATATTCTTGAAAGGGCCGTAAAACCCAAATCAAAAAAAAAAAAAAAAAAATCAAAAACATATTTTTGCCAATTTTGGACTTCAGAAACAGTATGAAGCGGATCTGAATATGTGATAACAGATTATGACATGGTGTTTTGTTTGTCACTCTTTAGATTATCCCATGCTCTGGTAGTCAATCATACAAGCAGACAATTGAAATGTCAGGCCTTGTTTGCTCTGAAAAAAAAAAAAAAGAAATAGTATGCTGCAGTTGTGATTGGCACTTTAAGGGTTAAATGGCAGTATGTATGATTTTCGGCAATCTGGGCCTAGTTGTTCAAAGCCTCATTAGCTTAACGATCTCGCTAATGATAAACTCATTTACTGTTGTAGCTAGGGTAGTTTCAAATACATTGATATTATTTGCTAGAAGAAATGTGGGTAAGTTTTCATTTTTTTCAGCAAAAAATATCAATGTATTTGCCATATATCAAAATAGAAACTTTAACACAAGGTTAGCTAACAACTTGGTTAACCCTTAAAGCGCCAATCACAACTAAAGCAGATGACAATTTTAATTATTTTTTTCCATTTTCAGAAGACAACAAGTCTTGACATTTCATGTGAATCATCCAGCAGACAATTCACATGAAAAATCAAGACTTGTTTTCTGTGAAAAACAAAAAATGAAAATTTTAGATTGTCGTCTGCTACAAATTTTGCATGGTGCTTTAAGGGTTAAGTTTTGAACAACTGGGCCCACATATATATTGTAATCTAATTACAGGTCTTACTGCGGGACAAGTGTGTTATTGTTCCAAGGTGAAGAAACAGCTGCCCACTAAACTACAGTCAGCCCTGGAGAGAAACAAAAGTAGTTCTACTCTCAAACCAGGTCTTCAGGATAAAGATGCTATATTTAAACTAGCCTCAAACCCAAAGTCTTTCTATGAACTACAGAAGAAACTCCAGGTTATAATATAGGGATCAAACATGGTATTTCATGCATTAACATTCGCCAAGTCCCGTGGGAGGTGTTGAAAACCGAGGCCGAAGGCCATGGTTTTCAACACCTCCCAAGGGACCTGGCGAATGTTAATGCATTGAAAAATCATGTTTGATCGCTATTATTGCATAAAAACTGAAAATATTTGCTACTTTTGCGTTATTTATTGCACTATTTTGTTTCGCCTTTTCAACGATGTTGCGCGAACGCTATTTCCATGGCTTATGCTCATTCTGGGGCAGGGCAGTACACATCTCGTGACCGCAGCAATTCTTTGGCCCCAGTACGAGCATATTGAAAGTTGCTTAGCCGTGCATTATCAGCGCGTGAATTGCCTTGTTAATACACAGCTTTTCGCCAGTTAATGCACGGCTATTAATAACGTGCGACACTGCTTTTTATGCAATAATTCTCATTGTCAACCTGTAGCATGCTCAGTTTAGATATTAGAATATCATATTTGATTATATATTACCACACTGTAAGATTTAGTTTTTCAAAATTACTGGAAAAACTTATAGTAAAATGTCTATCCAGTAAGGGCACACTTCAAGGAAAATCAGTAGAGGACTTCATGGGTTTATATGAATTTTTTTTTTTTTAAACAAAAGCTTATGTTATTGGTACTCCTTTGAATTGCCTTGTCTTTAAGAAATAAATCAGCAGTAGATTTCATGAGGGATGTATTTGATGCTTATGTTATTTTTTTTTTCTCCTGATTTTCTTTATAAAAGCATGTTATTGGTACTGATTAGAATTTGCTTGACAATTCAGATTGCCTTGACTTGTGGAGCAATTCAAATGAGTACCAACAACATATGCTTTTATAAAGAAGTAGTTACAGTACATGGGCTGTTCTTATATAAAGACTGAGAAATTGCTTGACTGTGCACTTTTAAGGGTATGTACGGTAAGTATTATAGGATGACATTTTGAAATATTTTTCCTAGAAAATCAGATTTAACATTTCATGGAAATTGTCTTCCAAGGGAAATAAGAAAAATATTATCAATCTGTTCTGCTGAATTTGCCCAGAGAGGAGTAAAGGTTAAATCTTTCCCAGGTAGTGGTGACTTTTGTCGTCTGCTAATAACCTTTGCAAACAGTTTGGATCCAGATCAGGCCCGACAAAATGTCGGGCCTGATCTGAATCCAAACTGGTTGACAGTCTGATGGTATTCCTGAAAGATTTTTATGTAAAATTTAATTTAAGAAAAAAAAAAAAAAAAAAACACTGGCGAAAAAGCATGCAAAATTACAAAGAGTTAAAGTTTAAAGTTTGGTTGTATTAGAAACATATTAGCCTCTTAGGATAAAAAAAAAACACGATGTACTACCAGCCTGCACATCTGCATAGATGGATGGGAGTCTACATAGATTGCTGTCATAATATATGGCCCTTAAACATTAAGTTAGCAAACAGCTTAGACCTTGAGTATGCTGCACATATAGAGTTGACCTCAATAACTCAAACATCTTTGGGACCATGGAAATTTGCCCGAGACATGGGTAGTTCAAGGCACTAAGTTGTGATCGAACAGATTTTCCTAAATTATCATCATTTGCTTCCTGACCTGGTCAGGAAGCAAATGAAGATAATTTAGGAAAATCTGTTCGATCTTCTAGACAATAATGATATATTGAGGCAATTCTAATGAGTACACACAACATACATTGTCATGATAAGAAAACTTTCCGAAAATATCCCTAAATATTTGTTTTCTTGACGTATTGGAAGAATTTCCTAAGGACTCAAATATGAGTTCCAGTTAGCCACAATAAACCAGCCATCCATGTTAGAGCTAAGGCTGGTACAATTAATCGGATAATTGATCGATAAATACCACAAAAACGATTATTGTTACATCTTTGCTAATAATCGATCATTTCATTTCATTTCTGTGTCTGTTACTATACTTATTTACCCTTAGTAATCAAACATCTCAATTCCTTACCGCTCTTTTATCTAAAATTTGAATAAGTACAATTTACTACCAAATGTTGTGTCTAAAAATAGCTGGATGAGTGGCAAACAGTGTAGACCCTGATGAGAGGCCATGTTTGTGGTGTCTCATCTTGGTCTACACTGTTTGTTCAGGCCTGTCTGACCAAATATATACAGTTAAGTATAAAATATGGTAAGAGTCATGCTCAGGTAGACAGGTAAAATTATGACCAAATCTTAAGTGATTACCAATCGATTATCGATCACAATGACATGACCCATAGTCGATTATCTTTTCAGTTCTGATTAACCAGCCATAGTTCAAGCTATTGAAGTTTTACTGTAAGCAGGCTGATCTGGGTGTACCCTTGTTGCCTTGATGTCAGTTTCTATATGATGAGGCTCGCTTGTTGTTGAAAATGTCTTTTCTCTCTTTCAGATGTTTGAGTTTAGTGTGAACACAGAAAGTAATGAGAAAGGTGACTTTCTTATCCACACAGCTTGCCGGTCAGGTCTGTGTCAGCTTCCACTCATATTTTCACTAGTCCGACTGCAGAATGCCAATATAAACATGTGCAGTGCTGAAGGGTTGACCCCTTTGATGATTGCTGCTGCTGATGGGGACAATGTCCTCTGTGATGTGAGTAAATCTCCCAAGTTCTCTTGAAACTTTAGATAATGTCCTCTGTGATGTGAGTAAATCTCTCAAGTTCTCTTGAAACTTCAGATAATGTCCTCTGTGATGTGAGTAAGTCTCCCAATTGTCTTGAAACTTTATTGTAACAGATTAATGCTTAGTAGGTTGGGTAAAATTTTCAGTAGGTAAGAGTTTGAAATGTTTTTCTTTTTTTTCCCAGAAAGTAGGATTTGACACTTCATGCAAATTGTCACAAAAGGAGATAATTTGAATGACAATGTCAGAGTCTATTTTCTGGGAACAAGAAGAAAAATATCAGTTTGCCATCTGATGAATTTCCCTTTATATAGTGTGCTAAGTGCTAAATAGTAAAGCATATTATGGCAAATTTAACATTTATTTCTCAAGTGTTGAAGGTAAAAAAAATAATGATAAATATAAAGTAAATACAGCTACTGCCATATACCAGTCTGTAAGTAACATATGTATTCAAAATGGTTGACAGTATAGATAAGAAGATGGTGTATCATTGAAAGAACTTAACTCTCTTGAAAAAGGCTTTAATTAGCCGAGACGTTGAGATTTGATTGTGAAATAAACTGTGCAAAAATATATAAGTAGATAAGCATGAGTCTCTTTTTACTTGAATTTTCTTAAAATTGAAAACAAAATTTCACTAAAATGCTGTTTACAGTTAAAATTAATGATTGATTTCTACAGTAATGACATCACAAGCAGTGAAAAAGTCAAGTTGTGTAATAAACATATATGTCATATCAGAGGCTCATAATTCTACTAACGGGGCTATGACCCTCGAAACAACTTACAGGAGGAAGTGCCTTATCATTGGCTAGCTGGCTTCAGCAGTGATTGGCATTAATGGGCTTGTACAGCCCTTGCTCCAAATTAATATCAGATTAACAAATGGTTTCAAGTTTAATCTTTACTACGCTTAGGGCAAATTCAACAGACAACCGTTTTATGATTTTTTTTTTTTTTTTTTTTTTTTTTTGATATTTTATGCAAACTGTCTCCTTAGGAGACATTTTGCATGAAATGTCAACCCTTTCAGAAAACAGGGTTTGACATTTTATGCAGGAGACAGTTTGCATGAAATATCAAACCCTTTTTTTCTGGAACAAGTCAGAATATATTTCAAAATGATGTCTGTTAATTTTTTTCCTTGACTGTGCAATTATACATGCTGACTGTGCAACTGGCATGTATAATTATTATTTTTGTTAACATTTAATGAAGTACTGCAGAGGGGAAAGCTATTATCATAGGTGTGTGTGGCAAACATTATAGACCTTGATTAGATGTTGCATTCTGCAACAGCTAATCTGAGTCTTTACTCTTTGTTCAGGCCTCTTTGGCTCAGTCATTAGGATAAATATGATATTGGTTTGTCACATTAATATATTAACCCTTGTCATGCTGAACCCGGATATAGCCTGCTTTGCAAACAGTGTAGATCCAGATCAGTTGGCTTCTGAAGAAGCCAACTGATCTGGATCTGCACTGTTTGCCATTCAGTATATGAACTTATGTCAACAATCTGGATCAAGTTACATGATTGGCTGAAAATTAGAAGTGGGCGTGGCATCTTAATTTATTCAGCAGAACAAGGGTTAAGGCCATCAGAAAAGAAGTCTCTTGATGCATATGTGTGTGCAAGTTGATCAGTACTTTTTCTGGCTGCATTCAGCATTTCTGGATTCTGTAAAATATATTTTAAGTACTGTATTTATTGTATGTATTTGGACAGACAGGCCTGAGCAAACAGTGTAGACCCAGATAAGAATCTGCAGAATGCAGCATCTCATCAGGGTCTACACTGTTTGCCACTTATCCAGCATTTTTTTAGACAGAACATCGGGTAGTAAATTGTACTTGTTCCAATTTTAGAACAAGTTAGGTAAGGAGTTGAGGTGTATGAGTACTTGTGATAAATAGGGTATATATTGTCCTGATCAGACTGTTCGGGTGCACACTGTTCTGGGTCCGAGCAGTTTTGATATATCCCAAAGAACCTTTATTCATGGCCTATCTATTTCTTGTAGACATTGATATGTTTCTTTGGTGCCGACCCAAACAAACAGGATGAGAGAACAGGAAAGACTGCCCTCCATTATTCTGTGATGAAAAACCATGTTAATGTTGTCAAGTAAGTATAGTTAAATACCATGAAGTGTTTCTTTGGTACCACTCCAAACAAACAGGATGAGAGAACAGGAAAGAAAGCCCTCCATTATTGTGTGATGAAGAACTGTGTTAACCCTGGTCCTGCTGAACCTGTACATGCCCTCCCTTTTCAAACAGTGTAGATCTAGATCAGTTGACTTCTCAAGAAGCCAACTGCTCTGGATCTGCACTGTTTGTCATTAAGTATGTGAATTTGTATCAACAGTCTGGATCAAGTAATCTGATAAGCTGAAAATTAGAAGTGGGCATAGCATTTTAATTTATTCAGCATGGCAAGGGTTAATGTCAAGTAAGTGCTTTTACATAATATGGGTAGTTCACAGCTTTTGAGATGGCAAGCACAAAAAAAAAATATATTTTATCATGCAACCTCTGGCTCTGTTTAACAAATATTCATGAATAGTTTCAAAACAATGTTATGATAGTAGGTACAGGACTAACTTCCAGTATGCTTTGCCATTTTGGTCAATAAAAATTGTTCTTGCACACCAATTAAGAAAACCTGGATTTATCCCTGGGAGAGAAATTCTTATCCTATCCAGGTTATCCTACCCAGGGTAAGATAAAAATTGAGAATTCTCACCTGTTTGATATGCACTGGTTGTAATGGAATTCACATATGCCATAGTTAAGGTTTACGTCACTGAACGCAATGGCGTCATTAAACACAACAATAATGTCATCACAATAAGGCAGATGTCAGCAATCAAAGTGACAGCATTATTAAAAAAAATTATGTTCAGAAACATAAGGTGTGCAAGAAAAAGAGGATCTACCATGGGTATGATGGGTAGATAGAAAAATTTGTCCCTCACGATCACAGTCTGGCATCACTCAGCAAGCCTCGTGTGATGCCAGACAGTGATCCTCGGGACAGATTTTTCCATCAACCCCTCACACCCATGATAGATCCTTATACTATTCTGTGTCATCGAATTCTAGCTACACTCTTTACTACTGATCCAGGAGCTGGGGGTGGTCAGGTGGTGCGAAGGTGTCGTGTATCTTATGTCACCAGGGCGTCCAACTGATATTGGCTTACAGTTGGGCAAGGCCTGCTATCCTAGTAGCAGGTAAGGGTAGAGGGGGAATGTTTTTATTTCTTCTGTTTCTTCACTTTCATTCCTGTTCCTCTTTCTTCCCTGTTCCTCTCTTTCATCTCTTCGACTATCTCTTCGATCACTCTTCTGCCTTTCTCTGGGAGACGACACAAAATGACCCACAAGGGTTGACGTGTCGTTAAACCCCAACACAATCAATCAAATCCAGTAGCTTTGAGACAGACTAACAAGTATTAAAATGGGAGTGATTCCAATTTTAGGACAAGTGTGGTAAGGCACAAGGTGTCCTAATACATAGGCTTAATCCTTTTCCTGCTGAACCCGGATACACACTGCCTTTGCAAACAGTGTAGATCCAGATCAGTTGGCTTCTGATATGGATCTGCACTGTTTGTCATATGTGAATTTATATCAACAAACTGAATCAAGTAATCTGATTGGCTGAAAATTAGAAGTGGGCATGGCATCTTAACTTATTCAGTGTGACAAGTGTTACTATGGTAATATCTCCAAATGAAGATGTAATCAGAAGAGTAATTTTGTTTGTTATTTTTGCACCACATTATATCTTGTGTGGAGCGATTTGAACAACTACCATAGCTTTCTTAACAGGTAACTGATTTGGGTAAAATTTAATATTCTAGCTTGGGTTTGATTTTATGTAAGATAACCAATTCTTATGTCTCAATAAAAAATTAAACAAGAAAAAAATGTTTCTTTGAAATATTTTTCGTTACAAAAGCTATAGTGTGTCAGTATTGGATGTCCAGTTAGTGACTATTGAAAGTAACAATTTGAATGTTGATTGGTCAACACTGATTTCCAGGCAAGCAAAATGATTTACCTGTACTTTGTTGAACAGCACCACTAAGTGCTCACAAAGGACACGAACTCAGTAGCTTTAGGACGCTTTCTGATGCTTTGTTTTCAAAGTTTTGTTTCTTGTGTGTATACATGTTGAAGTGAAATAACCTTTTTAACTCATTTCCCTCTTTAAGTATTAATGTATATATAGAGTTTATTCATTCTCCTATTTTAAATATGGGATTTATAAACCGAGGGAGATAAAAAAAATCCGATAAAGAAACGAGTGCTTTGCACTCGTTTCACTGGATTTTTTTTTACCTCCCTCGGTTTATAAATCCCATCTTTAAAAGCACTCGTTTCTTTATCGGATTTTTTTTACCTCCCTCGGTTTATAAATCCCATATTTAAAATAGGAGAAATGAATAAACTGTATATTACATGCATTTCGCTGCAACAGAGTACACCATTTAAGAGGCTTTTGTGGCAAGTCTAGTCTGCCAGTTTGTTTACGCTGTCATTCGGCGTAGTAATAAATAATATATTTAGGATTGCTTTTGTTTTTATCCTAAATGATATTGACAGCAGGGTCAAAATCTAGGCTGTTCATATGTTACAAAAAAAAAGTAGTTCCGGTTAAAGAGATTTATTTCCCCGGCTAAGAGGAAATATTTCTTCATAGAAAACAAGGAAAATACCAGTTTTATGTCTGGTAGAAATCATGGTATTTCTTGGTTATGCATGTAATATAACTTGTTTATTGTAGTTGTCTTCTGAAGCGTGGGGCAGATGTGAACATAGAGGATGAAAATGGCTGCCTACCAGATGACATCCCAACATTAAACAAGGAGACAGATGACTGTCAGGAGGAGATTGTTATACACAGGAAACAGAGAAATCAACAGTTATCAGAAATGGTTAAAGAGGTAAATGCAACTTGGTAATAAGAAAAATATTTAACATTTATCTGAATAAGTCTCTTATCTGGACCTGTGATCAGTGTTAATCATTTGAAAATACAGTAAGTGTCCTAAAATTTCATACACCAAAGTTGCTGACAAAATGACATATGCAAACAGTTTAGATCCAGATCAGACTGCTCCTGAAGAGCAGTCTGATCTAAATCTACACTGTTTGCCATTCTTCTAGGTGTTTTAAGAAATAACTTCATAAAAAGCAAACTTTAGGCCCAAATAGGATGGTATAAAGTGTTCCAGATTTTAGGATGTTTACCATATTTCTAGATTTTTACCTTTGAAAAGCAGAACTTTATATTTCATGCAGATTATCTGCTAAGATGATTATTCACATGCATGTCAAATCCTCATTTGCACTAAGAAGAAATGATTCACATAAAATGTCAAGCTTTATTTTCTGCTGGAAAGTACATATGAAGGGAATTGTGATGAACATTTTTTTTTTTTTTTTTGAAATTTCACAGAAATTTCTAAGTGTTTGAAACTAAGGACTGCTATATTAAAATGCACTGACAAAAGCCTTAAACACTTTGTTATCTATGGTGACTACTCTACTGAAAAAACAACAAAAAAAAAAAAAATAAACAGGGTATTGTATACATGTATTTGGCAGCTGTCCTTTTAAAAGATTCTTCTTGTTCTTTGCTTATTTACTTTCTGTCTTATAGGACACTATATACCAGAGAGATCTTGGGGAGACAGATTTACCCATTGTTGATGGAGATGGATACACACTGATCTTAATTTTTTCTATCTTACAGGACACTATATATCCGATAGATCTCAGGGAGACAGATTTACCAATTGTTGATGGAGAAGGATACACTCTGATCATGCTGGCAGCAAAATACGATAAGTAAGAATCTAAGCTTTCATCCCCGTGTTTTAGCAATGGACTCCTCTGTCTTTGAATTCGGACATGTCTGTTGTTGCAAAAAAGGATGTATGTCAAAAATCTTGAACCAAATTGCAAGCAGTATAGATCCTGATGAGATGGCTCGTGATGAGCCATCTCATCTTGATCTACACTGTTTGTGTAAGTATTTGTTTCAGTCTCTTTGGGCCAAAAGGGCTTACTGTCAATATTGTGACATTTTGTATCCTTACCATGCTTATTCTAAAACTCCAACAAGTCCAGTTTACTAACTGTAAATGTGTCTAAAAGCAGTTGGATGAGTGGCAAACAGTTTAGACCCTGATCAGATGCCGCAGAATGCGGCATCTGATCAGGGTCTACACTGTTTGCTCAGACCTGTCTGTCCAGATACTTAAGGTAAACATGGTAGATAAGTTTAAGCTTTGATTTATGAACAGACAACATTGTAAAATATTTTTAACCAGAAAATAGTACTGGATTCCATTTATATTATGTCCTTTAGAGACATTTTGAACAAATGTCAGTAGAGACATGATTTGAATGAGTTTCTGACAAAAGCACAGGGTGATCTGGTCCTTTATTGCCCATATAAAGGAATAAGGGCCCTCTTTCTGCTCATATGTGTCCTGATGGCCAAATGGTTTGCCCTTCCACTTCAGATCACAAGGTCCCTTGTTTTAATCCCTCTGTAGGTGGAATTCAGCTCATGACTGTATGGTGCTTCATTGCCTTTCATTATTATCCTTCCATCATCTCAATAAGACTTAGATAATGTTGAAAGGGATGTAAAACACCAAATCATCATTTTCCTTTTGGGTTTGGATAATTATACCCCCCCACACAATAGTGGCGGGGTATTATATTGTGTGGAGGGGTATTATGGTTTCACGTTGGACGTCTGTATGTCTGTCCATCCGTCCTTCCGTCCATTTTTCATTTCCGGATGATAACTTGAGTAAACATCAATGGATTTTCACCAAACTTGGTATGTGCATTGATATTGTGGAGATCTGGTTTGGGATTGCTAATGGGCAAATTTCGTCAAATTTTTTACGGAGTTATCTGCCCGAGACAATCCCATATTTTCGTTTCCGGACGATAACTTGAGTAAATAACAAGGGATTTTCACCAAACTTGCTATATGCATTGACATTAAGGAGGTCTGGTTTGGAATTTGCTAATGGGCAAATTTGTCAAATTTTTACTGAGTTGTCTGCACAAGACACGCCCATATTTTCGTTTCCGGATGATAACGTGTAAATAACAAGGGATTTTCACCAAACTTGCTATATGCATTGACATTAAGGAGATCTGGTTTGGGATTGCTAATGGGCAAATTTCGTCAATTTTTTATGGAGTTATCTGCCTGAGACAGGCCCATATTTTCAATTCCGGACAATAACTTTAGTAAATAACAAATGATTTTAACCAGACTTGCTACATATATTGACATTAAGGAGATCTGGTTTGGAATTGCTAATGGGCAAACTTCGTCAAATTTTTACGGAGTTATCTGCCCGAGACATGTCCATATTTTCGTTTCTGGATGATAACTTGAGTAAATAACAAGGCCTTTTGACCAAACTTGCTATATGCATTGATATTATCAAGATCTGGTTTTGGATTGTTCTCTGTCCATTGGTATTATCAAGATTTGGTTTAGGATTGTTATCTGTCCCTCCATCATTTTCTTTCCATACATTTTTGCAACGATAACTTCAATACATAAACAAATAATTGCTATGGTAGGGTATTATGCTTGCAGTGCTTTTATTGTCACATAGCACAGCTCACTTATAGAAGTATTTTAGTAGACATTTATTAAAGTATTCGTATCAGGGGATAGATCCATTTTCAGAATAATCGATTTTGTCAGGTTTGTTTTTGACCTCTTTCTGAAAAGAAGTCTATTCTAAAAGGAAAGAATTTGCTCCCAGAGGGAGCAAATTCTTTCCATTTAGAATAGACCCCATTAGGGAGCAAATTATTTCCTTTTACAGTAGACCCTTTTCAGAAGGGGCTTAGTATGCAGGAAAACAAGCAGGAAGTCACAAAAGTTATTTTAGTTGTATAAACTGGCAAAAGTAAATTCCAAGTGCTTTCAGTCCCCATAAGTTTGTTTATTTGATAAGAGGTCTTGTCAGCAGAGCTGATCTAATTAAATAACAAATTAAGCCTGCCTCAGTGGCTCAGTTGGATGCACATGCAACTGGAGATCAGGAGGTTGCAGGTTCAACCCGGCCGGGTCTGCAACAAAATTTTGTGGAGATTGATCATGAAATTTTTTCTATGGTCATTCTCTCACTTCTGATTGAAGAAGTGCAGTTGTCAGTTTCTGGTGAAAGAATGTGCATAATACTGACACAATAATGCTTAGAGGACTAAGCCTGTCCTGTAAAAGTGTGGTTAGGTAAACTGTGCTTGACACGACCCCATCGGCTGTAAAACCTCAACACAGACAAACAATTAAATGACAAAACTTATTTTCTGGAAAAAAATTAGAATTTGAATAATACCTACTGCTTGTTGTCTGCTTAATGTTCAGTGGTGGACTTTTGTTTCCTTAATCACACATGTATCCTTTTTTTTTAGAGTGCATAATCTTGAGACACTATTAGGCCGCAGCACCTCTACAATCAATGCTCAACATGGAAAAGTAAGTAATTTGGTACAATGCTAATTAAAATGATACTTTATCACATATGCAAAATCAGCAGACACAAATTCATAGCTGTAGTCAGAAATATAAATGAAGATACCCAGGAAATGCCACACACATCACGAAAGCATGCCTATATAATATTGACCATCTAAAACCCCACTTTTATATACTAAAACTAGGGTTTACAGGGGTAAACATTATTTTTCTTATTTCTGCTCAAGCGGGCCCCCGTAGCCTAGTGGATAAGAGAGTTGACTCTTAATCCATTATGTTTCTCACCGCTGTGGTTCGAGCCCAGCTTGGGTCATATGTGGGAAAGCCAAGTTCTGCTTACAGATGGTCAGGTGGTTTTTCTCCGGGTACTCCGGTTTTCGCCCACCTTCGATGAACGATCGGCTCGATATAAGTGAAATATTCTTGAAAGGGCCGTAAAACCCAAATCAAAAAAAAAAAAAAAAAAAAATTTCTGCTCAAAAACATAGATTGTGGATACTTGTTAGAACTGCCTCACAGAGGCAGTTCTAACGAGTTCCCACAATCTATGTTTTGAGCAGAAATATGAAAAATATCAGTTTTTTATCTGAAACTTTTCAGTTTTTGGAGGTGAAATCTTCTACATATTTGAATAGGCATGTTTTCATAATGACAAAGCAAAGCCTTCCCGAGGCACCAAAAGAAGGAGAGATGAGGAACAAATAACAACAAAACAAATGCCACATACGAAACCACTGACGTACAAATAAAGAAAAACTGCAATAGAGGAATTTTCTTGGAATGGTCAGTAGGAAAACCACTGGGAGCTTAAACCAGTTTAAAGCATCCAAAAAAGTGTCTTTCTCCACAAAAGCATATGTTTAGGTTTCAGGTACTTGATAGAATTACATGTATCTCATTGAGGCAGTTCTGTTGAGTAGCCACAATATAGGTTTTTGTGGAGAAATATGACAGGTATATTTCAAGATAGGTTTCTTATCTTGAGTTATGCTGATTTCTGTAATCTGATCCTCCTAAATATTTCAGTCTTTGGGTTTCAGAGAATCTACCATATTAACTCTAAATATTGGGACATCCAACCCCTCACTATAGGTGTTCTAATAATTGAATAAGTCCAGGGCTCAGTTGTTCAAAACTTAACAAAGTTGTTAGCTAATGTGACGTTAAAATGTCTATCTTGAAGTATGGCAAATACATTGATTTTTTTTGCTGAAAAAATTTGAGTAGCTTCGCAAAAGCTACTAACATTTTTGCAGCCAAATATCACTGTATTTGAAAATACCTTAGGTACAACACTTAACGAGTTTGTCATTAAAGAACTTGTTAAGCTAACGATACTTTGGTCAACTGGGCCCAGTTTGCTACCTGCTGATATGTAAACTAAATGCCAGATGAACAACAAACAGTGTAGACCCTGAGCAGATGCCATATTTTGTGGCATCTGATCTGGGTTTACACTGTTTGTTCAGACCTATCTGTCCTAGTACTAATGGTTATTATGTTGTATATACAGTGAAACTTCAATCACTTGAACACTGATTGCTTGTTTACTGTGGCAGATTGGAATTAGTGTTTTAGTCCCTTGGAAAGCCTTTCGATAGATGAAGAAAACAAATATTTAGGGAGTTTTTAGGAAACTTTTCTTGTTTTATCATGAACATGTATATTGTGTGTACTCATTAGAATTGCCTCATCAAGTCTATTCAAGTGAGTGCACTCATCATACAATTATTTTATAGAATATCTAAAAGACATCCCTAAATTATCCTCATTTACCTCATGACCTTGTGCTTTTATCAACCCTCAGTGGCTCAAACTGCCTAGAATAAATTTCCATGGCCCCAAAGATGTTTGAGCCATTGAAGTTTGCCTGTAATGAACCAATGAAGTTCAAGTGTAGTGAACTGTGAAGACACTGATTGGACGGCAGATAATGAATATCTAGATCAGCCTGTTGCAGTATTATCAGGGCACATAGCACCAGTTAAGGCGCTTTTCCCAATCCTAAAGTATTGATATTTTTCTTATTTCTCCACAAAAGCATATGTTGTGGGTACTCATTAGAAGCGCCTCGCCGAGGCGCTTCTAATGAGTACCCACAACATATATTTTTGTGGAGAATTAAGAAAAATATTTACCAGATACCCTCCCTTATCTAGACCTATGGGGCATTTGCTGTCTGCTCCAGAATCCTAAGATATTGTAAAATATGTTGACAAACAGAGACATCAGAGATCAGATCATTCTGTGCACGTGATTAGACTGGTCTGGCTCATCACTTCACATAACATAAACCATGTTTTAATGGATACAGCTTATTGACCCTGAAATTCAACAACTTGCTTATAATTGTACTTGTTGTGAACAAATTGATGTGAACAAGAAATCACAAAAACATAAATGATGATATAAATAGCTTAGATGCTGTAGCAAAGAATTTCATTTCAAATCAAACTAATGAACTGATCAACAAGATGCATTCAAAATATGAGCCATAGCACAACAAAATTTGCATTAAGACTTGTGCGACCATTGAAGATCAGCTTGCCCATCAGCTTAGTCTGATCAGAGTCTTGGCTGATGGCATGTGCCTTCTACAGCCTCCAGGCTATCCAAAGAGGGATAAAAGAGAACCTTTGCCATACTGGGTGGATGTACAGGCTGATCCGAGTATTTGCTGGTCACACAGGTCTTATTGTAGGCTGTCGTGCGCTATCTTATGTAACAATTCCAAATTGAATGATGTGTGTTTTTATTTCAAAACACAAAGCATTCTTTTCTCAAGGAAACAATGTACAGTCGAACCTCAATAGCTCGAACACCGATGGCTCGTTTACCTTAAGTAATTCAAACTCATGTTTGAGTCCCTATAAAATTCTTCTGATTGCTCAAGAAAACATATATTTAGGGAAATTTTCTTATTTCATATTGAAATTGAATGTTGTGTGTACTCATTAGAATCACCTCATCAAGGCAGTTCTAATCTGTACACTCAACATACCATTATTGTGTTGAAGATAAAAAAAAAATCCCTAAATTATTGCCATTTGCTTTCTGACATGGCTGTATGATAAACCCTCAGTTGCTCAAACAACCCATGTCACGAACAAATTTTCATGGTCCCAAGGCTGTTCGAGCCAGTGAAGTTTAACTGTAATTACATATCCCTTATTTCTCTCTACAAACTTTTGATATAAAAATATTTGTCTCAGTACTCCCTGATATGTACCTTCATGTATAGTGGACTCTTGTTATCTCGACCTCACTTGTCTTGTATAGCCGCTTATCGCGAAGTGAAAATCTGGTCCCTGTTTAAACATTAAAGTATAACAACATGCATCAAAATATTATGGAAAAGAGGAGAAATTTCTCCTCTTTTTCACAATATTTTCAATATATCTCTAACTTCAGGAGTCAAATAACATATTCATCTGTGAAATGCGGTTGTTAGATTTATTTTTTTTCCTCAATTCTGCAAATCTGATATGTCGAGGTAGATATATGGAAGTATTTCAGAGAGTCCCTTGGGCTTTGAGATAACAAGAGTCGACTGTACTTTATTTTTAGACTGGTCTCACAGCACTGGGTATGGCAGCAGGGGCAGGCCATCATCATGTTTGCAGAGTTCTGTTCAGGTGTGTATGAGAAAGGTACTGTTTGAGTAAAGTTTTAACCCTTGTCCTGCTGAACCCGGATATACCCTGTTTTGCAAACAGTGTAGATCCAGATCAGTTGGCTTCTGAAGAAGCCAACAGATCTGGAGCTGCACTGTTTGCCATCAAGAATGTGAATTTATAGCAAAAATCTGGATCAAGTAATCTGATTGGCTGAAAATTAAAAGTGGGCGTGGCATCTTAATTTATTCAGCAGGACAAGGGTTAACTTCCTTAGTTTTTTATGCAAAAAGGATGTTAATAAAAATAGTATTCAGAAAAGAATTTTCTCATGAAATGTTATGACTTCATCAGAATGGTCTCAGTGAGGTATTTCTAATGAGATGAAGAATGAATATATCTATCCTAACTATTTGGACAGACTGATTGGATTTATGACTGATATCATTGATGTGGGAGATGCTAAACTGTTACCAGTTTGTACAAAACACTGAAAATGAAAATTGTCCTCAGTTTTGATATGTTTTAAAAATACAGCTATTTGTGTGAAACTGGCCATTCTTGCAAAGATAAGGCTTTCAGAAAATGATTAAAAAGTTGTTTTGTCATTTCTAGGGGTTTGCCCTGTTGAAATACGGGTCAGTGTCATTCAGGACTGTTGTTGATTTATGTTTGCTCGGCAAATATTTTGTATGAGGTTACTATTCCATTATTAACATTCAGTTATGGTACAATAAATAGTGTATAGGAAGGGGGTGTTGGATGAGGCAAAGGTGTCGTGTATCTTGTGTCACCAGGGCATCCAACTGATGTTGGCTTACAGCTGGGCAAGGCCTGCTATTCTTGCAGCAGATCATGGTAGAGGGGGAATGTTTTTATTTCTTCTGTTTCTTCACTTTCATTCATTTCCCTCTTTCTCCCCCTGTCCCTCTCTTTCATCTCCTCTATCTCTTCTGTCTCTCTTCTCCTTTTCTCTGGGATACGACACATAATGACCCACAATGATTGATGTGTCATTAAACCCCAACACAATCAACCAATCAGCTGTGTATAGTAAACATCAAAAAATATATTTTGAGCATCTTTGTTCCTCTACATTCAAGGTCAGTCAGTGAAATTATATTTGAAAATGTCAGATGTCATAACTGGTCTTCTCCTCTAACTTAACTCTGCCTAGTTCTGTTCTATCCAATGGTAATCATGCAGACTTTGCTAACACACTTTCCAGCTATACATACTTGTATAGACAGATGGTAGATTCAGTAAAAATGATAATTAAAACCTTCCCACACTATATTATGTGATAATATCTCTTGACATTTTTTGAGTGTCTGCAGTTAGTACTGTTCTGGTCACACAACCTATGTGTTTCAATACTGGTTAACCACTTAGAGGACTAAGCCTGCCCAGTAAACGTGTGGTTAGGTAAACTGACCGCTCTTGACATGACCCCATTTCAGTTGACTGGCCTGTAAAACCTCAACACAAAAAAAAAAAAAACAACAAAAAACTAAAAAAGCCTCTGTGTTTGGAAGTCATGTGACTAAGTTGCTCCAGTATTAATGTCATCCATATCTCTAGAGCGTGTGTAAATATCACAGGCAGGTAGGTAGCATTACTCCATCCAAAGACCCAAATTAAATGGAAAATGCAGCAAAATAAGGGTTAACAGATCGAGGGTTGATCGCAAGACTGTAGCAAGTCAGATGGTTGTTTTTCACAATACTTAATCTCCTCATCATGAAGGCGTTATGAAGATTACCACATTTCTTTCTGTAAACAATGGAAATTTAGGTGCCATTGCTCGTACGAGCAATGGCACCTAAATTTGCATTGCTTACAAAGGGGTCAAAGTTGCCCCTAAACAAGGGTTTCAAAAATATGTTTGAGTTACTACAGTCTTGCGCTCAACCCTCGAGATGTCAATCTATTTGAAAATTCTGTTATCATTATTCATTATTTTTAGGATGACCGAGTACAAAAATCTGCCTTGGGTGGCTCAGTTGGCTGCGCGTCAGACTGGTGATCAGGAGGTTGCAGGTTCAGCCCCTGCTGGGTCGACAGCATTCTTTCATGGAGATTGATCATGAAATATTTTCTGATCATGAAATATTTTCTAGTCATTCTCTCCCTGTCTGATTCAAGAAGGGCAGTTGTCAGTTTCTGGCAAAAGAATGTGCACAAACTGATTAACTGCCTAGAGGACAAGCCTTCCCAGTAAAAGTATGTTTAGCAAACTAACCTTGCTCCACTTGACCCCCATTGGGTTGACTGAGCCGTAAAACCAGAAGACAAACTAAACCAAGTATAAAAATCTTGATTTAATACATGTCTTCTTGTAGATTTCAAGCAAATCCTGCCATTGCAGATATGAAAGGTTATCTGCCCCTTCACCATGCAGCTCTGGGAAATCATGAAGAGGTTCTGGATGTGTTCAGGGAGAATTTCCCCACAGCATATGTGGTAAAATTTGCTCTTTTTCTTTTGTTTCCCATTACGAAAACATGCCTATTCAAATATATAGGAACTTTCATCTCCAAAAAATTGAAAATTTTCAGATCAAAAACTCTGATATTTTTCATACTTTTCCTCAAAACATAGATTGTGGGTACTCGTTAGAACTGCCTCGCCGAGGCGGTTCTAACGAGTACCCACAATCTATGTTTTGAGCAAATATAAGAAAAATAATGTGTACCTCTGTAAACCCCAGTTTTACTATATAAAAGTGGGGTTTAAGGGGGTCAAAAATATATAGGCATATTTTCGTGATGCCCTTATGATTCAGTCTGGGTATCAAGGGTTTCTTCCGTAAATATTTCATTATAAAACTCATGAGTTCCATAAATAATAACATTCTTTCGTGGAGATTGAATATTTTCTATGGTCATTCTCTCCCTTCCGCTGATTCAAGAAGGGCAGTTGTCAGTTTCTGGCGAAAGAATGTGCACAATACTGGTTAACCGCTTAGAGGACTAAACCTGCCCAGTAAACATGTGGTTAGGTAAACTGACCATGCTCAACATGACCCCATTGGGTTGACTGGGCCATAAAACCTCAACACAACAACAAATCCATAAATAATGTTTTAGATGCTGTTTGCAATATTGATTATATAAGAGGAAGTTGCTGCTGCCAAAGGCTATTCGTTATGAAAACACGCCTCAATGAGGCAGTTCTAATGAGTACCCACAATCTGTTTTGAGCAGAAATAAGAAAAATGATAAATACCCCTGTAAACCCCAGTTTTACTATGTAAAAGTGGGATTTAAGGGGGTCAAAATTATATAGATATGTTTTCATGATGGGTTTGCTTCTGCAACTCAAGCTTCCGCCACCATTCATAGTCTACACATGATGAAAATCGTCCCTTCAGATTTGAATTATTAATAATAATAATAAATACAATGCAGCTTCCTTAAAATAACTACCCTTGGGAAAACAAAAATCTTGCTATTGTAGAGAGTGGCTGTTGTGTAGAGGTTAAATAAATTCTAAAACAGTGAATTGAGAAATTAGAAAAATGGCTGTTTTAGTTGGATGACTATTGTTGAGAGATGACCATTTTTGTGCAAGTTCCACTGTAAATAGCAAAAGTTTTCTTCTGAACACATATCTCATTTTTCTGTAGAATGTAAGTCACTAACAGTGCAAATGGCGAAACCATGAAAGAAGGCAGGTTGGCCTGGTTTTTCACTGTTCACATTGATACCCTGTTCTTGTTCAGTTACTAGACTCCGTTTCAATATTTCAGGGTTTGTACGAAGCATTAAAGCTGTGTCGGAAGTCTTCCATACATGATAAACTGACAGCTGCATGGGAGAGGTAAGAGTGATTATGAATGATGAGAATTTGTCTTAGCCATGATCACAGATATTCTTGGATCAGGCTCTTCACAATGTTTACAGTCTCATAGCTCCTGATCATTACGAAAACAGTCCTATTCAAATATATTGAAAATTTCACCACCAAAAACTGAAAATTTTCAGATAAAAAACTCAGATATTTTTCATATTTCTGCTCAAAACATAGATTGTTGGTACTTGTTAGAACTGCCTCCACAAGGCGGTTCTAATGAGTAGCCACAATCTATGTTTTGAGCAGAAATAAGAAAAATAATGTATACCCCTGTAAACCCAAGTTTTACTATATAAAAGTGGGGTTTAAGGGGGTCAAAATTATATAAGTATGTTTTCATGATGTAAAACACTTTTTCCGACAAAAAAGTACTGAGTTTTCTTAATTCTTGAAGAAATAAGAAAAATAATTTATACATGCCATAAGCTGTGGACTAAAATCTATGAGATAAGGCAAAATTTAAAGGGAGATTTGACAAAATTCTGTGAGATTTTCTTAAATATCACTTTGGAGCTCCCCCAGTATAGTTTTAAGTCTTTTTTTTTTTCATGTAAAAAGCTTGTGAAAACCACAACAGTGTGTGATTTATATTTATTTCTTCATAAAATCTGTTGTAAATTGGTCTGAAAATTCTGTGAGATTTGAATTTTTTATGGGAACTGCCTTCCAGATGGGCCAAATTCTGTGAGATTTTATCTCACAGTGTGAGATATGGCATGTTTGATAATTACCTGATACCTACTTTTATCTAGAGCTATGAATGTCATTGTATACTGCAGAGTATATTGACAAACAGCCTTTGCTTTGCCCCAGAAATGCCTGTTTTAATCATATCATCATCATCATCATCATCATCATCACCATCATCATCATCACCGTCATCATCATCACCATCATCACCATCATCATCATCATCACCATCATCATCACCCTCATCATCATCATCATCATCATTGGATTTTTTATTAACATGCAGGTACAGGGGCAACATCCACATCAGTGGGCCCCCTTTCAGGTAGCTGGCTTGCTGCATACATGGTAGATCTCACACCAGATCTCCAGGTGTGTATATCATGAGGGTCGATATCCAAGAGCTTCCAGTCTCTGCCTTTCCTCTCTATCAGCTGCATCCATGTCCATAATGCAGCTATTATTGGTTAGCATGCTGGGGTAAAAACTCAGCAGACAACATTTTGAAATATTTTTTTCTTATTTTTGCCAGAAAAAAAGGTTTTGACATTTCATGCAAATTGTCTCCTAAGGAGACAGTTTGCATGAAATGTCAAAGCCTTTTGCACAGAGAGTGGTAAAGGTTAAAGTTACTGCATTTACCATGAATATTAAGAGATCCTAACTTCTTACCATACGTAAAATTGAACATGTCACGTTGATCTGTCTAAAAAATTTGCTAGGTGATAGGCTAACAGGGTAGACATTGATTAGATGCCATATTCTGTGGTATCTAATCTGGATGTATACCGACTACTCAGACCTGTCAATCCAAATACTGAAGACTGGTCAAGTGGTTAGCACTCCCAACTTTGGATTACAGTGTCCAAGGTTTAAATCGAGGCAGAATTCACTTTATTGGACAGAGTCAATCATTATCACCCTTCCATTGTCTTGATATGACTTAAATAAGGTTGAATGGGGCATAAACATCAAAGCATCAGCATGTCCCAATACTTACGATTATTACGATATTTCATCATGATGGATATTTAAAATCTTTTATTTTATTGAAACCTAGAAATAAATGCCTAGGATAACATTGAAGTTGTTTCACAATAAGCTCAGTGAAAGGTGCGCTTGTATATTTTATCAAGACTTAGTGTTATCTGTTATTTAGTGATACACCACAACCTCTTTATAACACTATTGTTTAGGTCCAAAGCATAAACCGTATTAGTTATACAACCATGTTATATCCAAACAAAAATGTATAGATTATATCGAAAAATGACCATTTATGGTCATTTTTTCTATATAATCTATACATGTTTGGGATCCATCTTTGAACGGTGTTGTATCCAAAACCATGTTATAACAAACTGTGTTATAAAGAGGTTAATGTGTACAAGTAAATAAATGTAAACATACAGAAGAAACACAGTTGTTGACTTTATTGTCAATCTGACATGTTTTAATTCACTAAAATATCAAGACACTGTATTTAGATCTGCAAACTTGAAAAAGTTAAGTCGTCTTTCTACGTATGAATACGGTGAACCCTCGTTACAATGACAGCATTTTTCCCCGAAGATATTGCCATTAAAATGAGTTTGCTGTTGTAAAGAATTAGCAATGAGTATAATGATATGCAACAAATGCCATGTTTAATTTAATTTCTTTATAAATAAACCATGTGTTTTGGATATTCATTAGAATGGCCTCAATGAGGCAGTTCTAACAAATATCCAAAACATATGTTGCTAGAAGTATTGAATAATAATGCTACTGCATAATTTCTGATTAAATGTCACCTTTTGAGAGAGGGTTTCCATGCTAGTCAAATTGTCAGTATAACGAATTTTGTCGTCATATCGAGTGTCGGTATAATGAGGGCTGACTGTAATTACTCATTTTTAGACGTCAAGAAGAGATTGTGAATCCTGAGTTACGTGTCTGTGCCATGGCTGGTAATGCTGAAAGATTATTTAACATATTGGAGACTGGAGATAATGTTAATTGCAAGGTATGTTGTAGATGGTAGGGTGATGGGCCTTCCTACTTTCACAGAGATTGATCATGAAATCATTTCTATGTTTTTTTTCCCACTTCTGCTGATTTAAGAAGGACAGTTGTCAGTTCCTGATGAAATTATGTGCACAAAGTACTGGTTAACTGCTTAGAGGACTAAGTCTGCTCAGGAAAAGTATGAGTCCGTACCAGCTGAACATGACCTTAATAGTGTTGACTGGGCCATAAAACTTCAAACCAAACTGCATCATGTCTTGTAATGCTGAAAAAAGGATATAATGTTAAAAGCTTACAAACTGTATCATGGCTTGTAATAATTAAGAAATAAATTATTCCAAACCGTGCTCAAATGCCTAAGATAAAGCACAGTTGAGTTTGGGTTGTACCCATTTGAGCACGAGCGAGTGCAGCGAGCGAGTGCTCAAATGGATACAACCCAAACTCAACTGTGCTTTATCTGGGGCATTTGAGCACGGTTCAGAATAATTTATTTCTTTTCTAACATCCCTCATTGAGCGAGTTTTGCATAAATGAATTGTTTTATTGATTTTCATTATTATTTTTATTACCTGACTTCCCCTTTGGTAATTGACAATACCTCTTAAGCATTATGTCACGCAGTTACGTAGTTACAAGGTTCGATGACGAAAATTCAAAATGGCGGATAACTTATGCGAATCAGCTGACGGTGTAAAATATAAACGATGTATTAATATAAAAACTTAAATCCTGTGTTCATGAAAGAATTGCAAAACGTATGAAATTTGAGTGCCGCAATGGACTTAGATAAGGACAGATATAAAACAGCAAATAAGAATGGTAACCGACTTACTTTCATTTTCGAATGTCAACAAATACACGATGGAAACAAGAAGAAAAAAGAATGTCACATGTGTTTGAATGGTGTAACCTGTAGAGAAACTCCAGGTAAAAAAAGTCAAAGAACTGCAATATGCTCATAGATCATGTTCTGTCTTAATAAATAATATAATTTATCATGTATATAATGTTTTGGCCAATATTGTAAGCTAATCTAGCGTCCATAGTTACCAGGGGGCAAAACTTTTGACATATATGATTGGTTTCCCATCGATAGCGCGCGACGAAATTCCTGTGCTCAAATACCTTGGATAAAGCACGGCTAGAAATGTAAAGACAAATAAGGAAACAACACGTGGAGGGGTGTTAGAATGAAAGATTAATCTATAAAGAAGGGGAGATGATGTTAACTATAAGATATGTTAAGTGGCTGTTGTATGGTTTGTAATGCTGTTAAACAGTTTCATGAGTTAAGAGATAGGAAGTAATGTTCATTGCAGCAGGTTAGCATTGCTTAGATAGAAAAATCTAGGTTTCATTAGGGCTGTTCCTCTACATGCATACCAAGTAAAAAATGCCTTTGAAGCCAATATGAACTGAAAGCCCAAATCAGCTTTCACATCCACACAAGCCCTGATTAGACTGTATAGGTTCAAAGGATGATCTAGACATTCAGTGTCCAGCTATACTCAAAGACATACAATGTAGTTTATTTGGTGTGGTCCATTAAATGGATAAGTTCAGTTGAAGGGTGTATTTAGAAGGTCATTTTTGTCATTTTTATACCATGCCACACGATAGTGGTGGGGTATTATGGTTTCAAGTTCATGTGTCTGTCCATCTGTGCAAACATCCAAGGTTTAGGGGCTATTTTTGGGCTATTTTGGACATAATTATGAGGTATTTTGAGGTTTATTCCCTAAAATACATTAGCTAGCCCCTAAACCAAATTTGAGTAGCCCCTAAATCCCTATGGAAATTTAACATTGATGTAGCTCCTAAACCCGAAATGTTAGAATGTACGTCCATCCATCCCTCCGTCAGTCAGTCATACGACCATCCATCCATCCATCCATCCGTATTTCGTTTCCAGATGATAACTTGAGTAAACATCAATGAATTTTCACTAAACTTGATATATGCATTGATATTGTGGAGGTCTGGTTTGGGATCGCTAATGAGCAAATTTCATGGAATTTTGACAGAGTTATCTGCCCGAGACATGCCCATATTTTAGTTTCCAGATGATAATTTGAGTAAATGTCAAGAGATTTTAACCAAACTTGGTACATGCATTTATATTAAGGAGATCTGGTTCGGGATTGCTAATGGGCATATTTCATCAATTTTTGAGTCATCTGTCCGCGACACAATGATGGCATATTTTGTCAATTTTTGGCAGAGTCATTTGCCCGTGACACAATAATGGCGGGGTATTATCATTTTACATTTTTATTACTCTAAAATTTTGTGGAAACTCTGTGAATTTATTCATCAAACTTATTTGTTTTGGTGCAAAGATTGCCAAAAGCTGACTGAAATATCTCCAGAATTTTCAGCCTATCTGGACATATACATTATGATGGATTGTTTACCTACATGTATATTTCAGAGTGATCTTAACAGCCAGCCAGCTTTATTCATTGCTGTTCAGAACTGTCACCTTGAAGTTGTCCAACTTCTAAGAGAGGTAAAAACGGTGTTGTTCTCTCTTGTAGCCCATTTAATTTGAAAGTCTTTGATAGTAGATTATTCAGAGATATATCTGAGCAGACTAAAGACCCAGATCAAACTGCTCCTAAAGGATACTAGTCAACATCATCTGGCAGTTAAATTTCCAAATTGCTCAAATTTGAGAATTACAGTAACCTCTTGGGGCTAACTCAGCAGATGACAGTGATAGTTTTCTTATTTTTCCCAGAAAACAGGATTTGACGCTTGATGCAAATTGTCTCCATTGGAGACAATTTGCATAAAATGTCAAATCCTGTTTTCTGGGTAAAATAAGAATGTTTCAAAATTTCGTCTGCTGAAAATTTTACCCAGAGTGCTTAGTGTTTAGGAGTCACAGTGTCTTAATATTCTGGATAAATGTGATAAGTGGCTAATGCAATATTAAGATGATACTATTTTACAAATCCTTTAAAAAGTTTAGCAGCCACAGGATCTTCTTTACTTTAGCTGATTTGCATTTTTCATAAGTACCAGTATGTTTACATTGCACAATAGTCAATTTTACTATGAAAAATCCAAGCCAGTATTGAAATGAATGACTGTTTTCCATTGCTAACCACAATATAAATATCTACTAACTAAAAGCTGATGGAAAATAAGATGGCATTGTCATGAATTGTCAATAAAACTGAAATACAAACTGATAAAATGCAATCTTACTGCATTGTTAAAGGCTGTCGATGATATGGAACAGCAGCAATGATGTGCATTTCCATCCTTTATCATGGAGGAACTAAAACACATCACAAAAAAATACCTGTATAATTTTGACCCCCTCAAACCCCATTTTAATATAGTAAAACTGGGGTTTAAAGGAGTATACATTATTTTTCTTATTTCCACTCAAAAACATAGATTGTGGGTACTTGTTAGAACCGCCTCGCCAAGGCGGTTCTAATGAGTACCCACAATCTATGTTTTGAGCAGAAATATGAAAAATAGCAGAATTTTTATCTGAAAACTTCTGTTTTTGGTGGTGAAATTTTCAATATATTTGAATAGGCATGTTTTCATAATGATTTGTAAGCAATGGCTGATCTGAACTTGGAAGATGGCAAAAACTATAAGTGTCACTGTTTTCCAACAACAGATGATTGGTCATGTGATTGAAGTCCATGTGACTGAATTCCGATCAGATTTAGGGAGAATTATGAAACCCTGATGAAATTGGCAATAGCTCCAAATAAGAGGGGATATCCACATATTTTTCTTTTTTCTCCAAGAAAACATATGATGTGGGCACTATTTGAAGCGCCTCAATGAAGTGTTTCTAATGAGAACTAAGAAAAACAGTATTTTTTTTGGTTGGAAAAAAAAAGCATCTTATCTTGAACTAAGATTGACTATTCAATAAGAGAGTCTTGATTAATCATTCCAGCGAGGTGCTGATTTGAAGAAGAGAGATCCACAGACTGGTTGTACAGTACTTCATGTTGTGGCACAGACTGGTCATGTAGAAATGGCCAAGTATTTACTTCAGTGTTGTAATACCAGTCTAACTGCTGGTACCACTCCCAAATTAGATATTAATGCTATGAATAATGAGAAGAGAACAGCTCTACAGATTGCAGCAGACAGAGGTAGGCTTTTCTTTGTTTGTTTCTATGTTTTGTATTCAATAATTACAACTCTCAGGGCTAATTCAACAGATAACAAATTCATGGTATTTTATTTATTTTTCCTGGAAAATAGGCTTATGACCTTCCATGCAAATTCTCCGACAATTTGCATGGAAGGTCATAGCCCATTTCCTGGGTAAATGAAAAATAAGAAAATATTTCAAAGTGTTGTCTGCTGAAATTCTTACCCTGCATGCTAAGCATTAACCCTTAAAGCACCAAGAAAAACTGCATCTGAAAATGTCGTCTGTTTATGTCGTCTGCTGAATATTCTGGCAGACTTTTCAAACCTATTTTTGCATATAGGCAAACAGTGTGGACCCTGATCAGACTGCTCCTAAAGGAGCAGTCTGATCTGGGTCCACACTGTTTGCAAAAATGACTTTTAAAAACACAAGCAGATGACAAAGCAGACGACAATAGTTGTGATTGGCACTTTAAGGGTTAAACAATATTGAGGGCTCATTTCTGTAGATGAGATGTAATTGAGGAAATAATTAAAGATATTTCCAGTGATTACCTGCTATATATGTTTTAGTGCACAAATAAGAAAAAGTTTGAAGTGCTAATTTTACACATAACTTGATCTGAGCTGGGCTTCAGAGTACAGTCAGTAGCATGTCTGACTGTAGGTCTAGGAGTCTCAAGTTTGAATCCCAGCTCGGCTACATAACTTTTATGGAGATTGATCGTGAAATAATTTCTACTGTTATTCTCTGCCATCTGTTGATTCAAGAAGAGCAGTTGTCAGCTGTTTGATATGAAAGACTGATGAAAGATTTCTTTTGTCAAAAACATAGTTTGTTATTGTTGCACCTGCATTAGCATGGGCAACATTAGACATGCAAGTTTCGATCCGTCGTCCGTTTGTTTGTCCATGTACTTGCATCCAGCCTAGCATCCAACTTAAATGAAGTTTGCAAACTGTTAAACTTTACAGTTAATTTCATTTCACTGACTGTTGTATCTCACTGAGTTAAACAAGGATGACAACTCTCACTCTTCTGGTGCTTAATTTTGCATTTTAGTACACAGGTGTGGCATAAACTTGAAGTTCTTTATATTTTTATACCCCACCACTATCCTTTGTGGGGTACTATGGTATCATGTTGGTTGTCTCTGTGTCTGTCTGTTGTAGGTCCGTTTGTATTTTCATTTTCAGATTTCAACTTAAGTAAATGTCAATGTATTTTCACCAGACTTGGTGTGTGCATTGATATTATGTTGATCTGGTTTGGGATTGCTTATGGACAAATTTTGTCAATTTTTGCCAGAGTTATCTGCCCATGACACGATAATGGCAGGGTATTATCATTGCATGTTTTTATTTGTTAAAGGATTTATAAAGATGACAAGTCTGCTCATTGAACACAGAGCCACAACAGCCATCTTGAATACTACAGGAAACTTGTTTACCTCCCCTGAATACGAAGGTGTGAGACTACAGATAGAAACTCACAGATCAGCTCACACTAAGCAAATAATGAAACTGGTGTCGGACAGATCAAAGAAGGCTTTATCAGTGCTTGGAAAGATTTGGCTGGTATGTATCATTATTTTTCTGTATATTTAAAGAAAAAAGAAAAGAAAAGAAAAAAAGTCAGAAAGAAAGCATGGCCACCGGGATGAGTCTGCCCTGTCCATGTAAGCTCTATGACTTAATGCTTGGCATGGCCCAAATATTCCTGGCCCCGAGGTTATAAAACCTTTTTCATGCTAAACTCAGAATGAGCATGAAAGTTTTCATGCTAATCTCAAAATACTAGCAATTGCAAATTCTTTCTTGCTAAACATAGCTGAGCATGAAAAATGTTTTATAACCTTGGGGCCAGGTTCTTTCTTTGGTCTAAACAATATATATTCAAATATTTTTCATACAACATTTGACTTTAAACAAACTGAGGATTTGGATGAAAAGTTTTTACTTAAATATTAATTTTGTCATCCATTCCAGCCTCGTTTTGATCATAACCTGCGGGATAAAAATGGTGACACTCCTTTGATGGTAGCATGTAGACATGGCCGTTTGGAGGTTGTGAAGTTCCTGCTGCAGTCGGCTGTGTATGCCAACCATTTGCCAGGAGATGATGAGTAAGTGATTATTGTGAATCTGCTCCCCAACCCCTTTCATTTTGATATTGGAACCCTGTTTACTATAAAAGGGAAGAATTTGTTCCCCATGAGAGTATCTGACTCTAAATAATTATCTCATTGACTCGAGAAGTTGAGTGACTGATGGATGGTATCATGTCCAGTGCCAGCATATAAGAGTACTGCAGTACCCTTATTGGATGGGATAGCACCCAACCAAGTAACAAAGATGTGCCTAACAGATAAAACATTAATTTTTCTAAAAAAATAATCTAACAGGGAGATACTTTGGAAATACAGAAAACACAAAAGCAGTTCCATTGCATCTGTTCATGAGGGATTATGAATACAATCACGAAAACACACCTATATAATTTTGACCCCCTTAAACCCCACTTTTATGTAGTAAAACTGTGGTTTACAGGGGTATACATTATTTTTCATATTTCTGCAAAAAACATAGATTGTGGGTACTCATTAGAACCACCTCGCCAAGGCAGTTCTAATGAGTATCCACAATCTATGTTTTGAGCAGAAATATGAAAAATATCAAAGTTTTTTATCTCAAAATTTTCAGTTTTTGGAGGTGAAATTTTCTTAATATTTGAATAGGCATGTTTTCGTAATGCATCATGAAAACACACCTATATAATTTTGACCCCCTTAAACCCCACTTTTATATAGTAAAACTGGGGTTTACAGGGGTATACATTATTTTTCATATTTCTGCTAAAAAACATAGATTGTGGTACTCATTAGAACTGCCTCAAAATTTTCAGTTTTTGGAGGTGAAATTTTCTTTATATTTGAATAGGTGTGTTTTGGTAAGGAAAAATACTCATGGCCCATAGAAGGGCTACATACTTGGTAGCTTTTTAGTCATTTCTGCCAAGGAAGAAAACTATGACTTCATGTTTGCTTTAATAGCTCTGCCAAGTCCCTTCTGAAAAGGGTCTACTATAAAAGGAAACAATTTGCTTCAGTTCAGAGATAGGCTGCTCTCTTTGCTTTGAAAGTTACAATATCTAAATATTGAATATAGGTCAGTCCCGTTTGTACTCACATCGTTAATATGTGAATACGGATATAACATGGGTCAATATATTTGAATAGGCGTGTTTTTGTAATGGTCTGATCAAGCAGGATCTACATTTTTGCCACTCATCCAACAGTTTTAAGTCACATCAGCACATAGTCAGATGGTCCTTTAGGATGAATATGGTAAGAAAATTTAAATGTGTCTGAAAACTTCGATAGATAATAACTATGGTATTATCAGTTTATCTTATCAGTCATTACTTTTTCACTGTGTGACCAAAACAGGTAGACTTAGATAAAAGTAAGTCAACCTTACCTTTGTTGTTCATTTGTTCTGTCTTGTACACTTTTTTATGTCATTTTTGTTTTCAAATAAATGTTTTCATTTATTATGCCCCCGGAATACAAAGTATATAGGGTGTATATAGTTTTTGTCTTTTCTGTAACAATGTGTGGTGTGATGTGGTGTGGTGTGATGTGATGTGATGTGGTGTGGTGTGGTGTGGTGTGGTGTGTGGTTTGGTGTGGTGTTTTGAAATTTAGTGCAAACATTGGGTATGATTAGGCTTGTCACGTGTACAGAAATCTCTACACGTTTACACGAAATTTCAAAAACGAAACAATTTCGTTTAACCAGGAATCTTTTACATACCAGTTTTCAAGGAAAAAATTATGAAATAAACACCCAATCATTACATGTAAGGCTGTATTTCCATCTCATATAGGAATATTTCTGTTGTGGTTTCCAAAACCTTTTCATCCAAGGATGTACAACTATGTTCTATTCAAAGGCACTCCATTTTTATAGGACTCGAATATCCATTTATGTGTGTACTAACTGACAATTACTTTTGACCACACCGCTAAATTGTGTATTGACAAAGCTGCTTTCTGATTGCAGCAAAATTTGAGGGGTCGTCTCAAACATAAATATTGAGCACTGTGGATGCATGCTAGTCAAAACGGCCAGATGCATAGGATCAGTGTCAAAACGCCCCAGTGCAAACAAAAGGGTTCAAGTCAAGACAGTCAGTGATCGACTTTAGCACAATTTTGGATTTTCCATCATTGACTTCAGTTTTTAGAGACTAATGTACATGTTTCAAATGATTGGACATAGTCCCGGTGCTGCCTCCCGAGTATGATACTTCAACTTTACACGTTTACATTTGGCCTTCTTCTTGCCATCTGGGGGTGGAGATAACAGAAAAAAATATTGCCAAACTGGCGATCTCAGGTTTTTATCAGAGGTAGCCATGATGAGAGAGAAAGAAAAAATGAAGTGACATATGACTGAGGTAAAATTTTATTGATGATGTCATTACTGATCATGTGTCAATCATGTGCTTCGTGTAAACGAAGTCATTTTCGTAACCGTTTTCTACACAAACACTACACGCTTCCGGGTACACGTTTACACATGATAGCCCTAGGTATGACTGGTATTGTCTAAGAGAGAATCAATGAAACCCTTCTAGTGAGTACCCACAATGTATGTTTTCATGTAGAAATAATGAAAGTACCTTTGTATATGTGCCTCTTATCTGAAGCTATGTTTTTAGTAGACAGTGAATGCCTTATCAGACTACACAGATGGGCATGCTTTTCTAGGCCATCATTATCTGCATGTGGTAACAGGGCCTGGTATTGTGTGTGTGTGTGTGTGTGTGTGTGTGTGTGTGTGTGTGTGTGTGTGTGTGTGTGTGTGTGTGTGTGTGTGTGTGTGTGTGTGTGTGTGTGTTTGTTGTTTTTTGTTTATATGTATGAACTAAAACTACACACTGAACTACAGGTTTGATTTGTTTGATTTCGAATTTTAAGACCAGTTAACACTATAAAGGTCATGTTGAGCTGGTCAGTTAAACTACTCACATCCTTCTTTGGCAGGCTTATTCCTTTAACTAGTTAACCAGTTATTGTGCAAATACTTTCTTTAGTAACTGTTAACTGACCTTCTTGAATCAGGTGAAGGGGGAGAATGACTGTAGAAATGATTTCAGGATCAATCTCCACAGAAGTTATGTGGCCAGGCTGGGAATAAACTTGATGAGGCAATTCTAATGAACACAACACACAATTTCATGATAAAATCAGAACATTAACCTAAATATTTGTTTTCTGGAACTATCAGAAGAATTTTATAGGGACAAAAACGAGTGAATGATCCATGGTAAACAAGCCATCTTGTGACCCCTGGATGTTCAGTTTGAATTACTTCTGACCTCTATGGAGTCTGGCTATGCAGTGGCACTAATTTCTAACAAATCTGACATGGTTGTCTGTTTATGTCGTCTGCTGAATATTCTTGCAAATTTTTCAAACCTATTTTTGCATAAGGAAAACAGTGTGGACCCTGATCAGACTGCTCCTAGAGGAGCAGTCTGATCAGGATCCACACTATTTGCAAAAATGACTATTAACCCTTAAAGCGCCAAAAAACTTCATCTGAAAATGTCGTCTGTTTATGTCGTCTGCTGAATATTCTTGCAAACTTTTTGAACCTATTTTTGCATACAGGCAAACAGTGTGGACCCAGATCAGACTGCTCCTAAAGGAGCAGTCTGATCTGGGTTCACACTGTTTGCAAAAATGACTTTTAAAATCACAAGCAGATGAGAAAGCAGACGACAATAGTTGTGATTGGCGCTTTAAGGGTTAACATCACAAGCAGATGAGAAAGTAGACAACGATATTAAGATTGGAGTTTAAGGGCTAGATATTGTGGCACGTTAACTCCTTGCCATACTTGTCTTAAAATTTGAATAAGTCTATTTGAGTACTTGCTGATGTGTCTGGAACTGCTGGATGAGTGGTCAACAGTGTAGACCCTGATCAGATGCTGCATTGTGTGATGTCTGATCTGGGTGTACACAGTTTGCTCAGGCTTTTCAGTCCCAATAATCATGGTAAAATAAATTTGTTTACATATCCAACTTGAAATTATAGAACACTTGTCTTGGATAGTTTTGAGAATCAAGCTTGCAAACTTATTTTTTTTTTTTTTTTTTTTTTTCATTTTATTTCAGGGAGGAAAACTCAGATGCTGATTCTGGTGTGCCAGATTTACCTCCCTGGAGGTCAAGGAAAGAGTCTTTGACTCTTAGTGGTATGTTTATTGTTGTACTAGCTTTAACTGATTTATACGTCGAGTGGACTCTTTTTTCATAACTCTTTGGACAGGTCTATTTCCAATAGCAGGGTGTCTGGTTAGTTTTTATTATTACTATGTTTTATGGAAGTTTCTGTAATTTATGCAAACATTGTAGACTCTGATCAGATGCTGCATTCTGTGGCATCTGATCTGGGTCTGCACTACTTGCCAATTACCCTTCTTAGGGTTTCACAACTAAATGGGTTAATTTGATAGTATCTGATAATATATGATAATAGTATATGACAAGTCACACCATTAATTGTCAAGATAGAGCTAGAAATTTTAAGAGGAGAATGACTTACTTAAAATATTACTCAAGAAGTGAGGCAGAGGAGTTGTTAATTTGATGATAATTCTAGAATAATTGTCTGATTTCTAAATAAGAGCATATGTTGTGGTACTCATTAGAAGCACCTCACTGAGGCACTTTTAGTAAGTACTCACAAAATGTTTTTATGAAAAAAATGGAGAAAATTATCATCAAATACTCCTCTTTCACATGTCCTCCGGAGAGGTTGACTGATGAGTGCATAACTCTAGATAAGAATTTTCTTTTCAGTGAACAGGTATAGTTCCAGATAAGGGGCATCCACACAGATTTTTTTTTTTATTATAATTCACCCCTGCAAAATGAATATTATGAAAACAGGCCTATTCAAATATATTGAAATTCTCCCACCAAAAACTGAAAGTTTTCAGATAAAATTCTGATATTTTTCACATTTCTGCTCAAAACATAGATTGCGGGTTCTCATTAGAACATGTCCTCCGGAGAGGTTGACTGATGAATACATAACTCTAGATAAGAATTTTCTTTTCAGTGAACAGGTATAGTTCCAGATAAGGGGCATCCACACAGATTTTTTTTTTTATTATAATTCACCCCTGCAAAATGAATATTATGAAAACAGGCCTATTCAAATATATTGAAATTCTCCCACCAAAAACTGAAAGTTTTCAGATAAAATTCTGATATTTTTCACATTTCTGCTCAAAACATAGATTGCGGGTTCTCATTAGAACATGTCCTCCGGAGAGGTTGACTGATGAATACATAACTCTAGATAAGAATTTTCTTTTCAGTGAACAGGTATAGTTCCAGATAAGAGGGGCATCTACTCAGAATTTTTTTTTTTATTATACACCCCTGCAAAATGAATATTATGAAAACAGGCCTATTCAAATATATTGAAAATTCCCCCACCAAAAACTGAAAGTTTTAAGATAAAATTCTGATATTTTCACATTTCTGCCCAAAACATAGATTGTGGGTACTTGTTAGAACTGCCTCACCAAGGCAATGTATGTTTTTGGGCAGAAATAAGAAAAATAATTTATACCCCTGTAAACCCCAGTTTTACTATATAATAGTGGGGTATAAGGGGGTCAAATTTATATAGGTATATTTTCATGATGAGTTTTTGTGGAGTATACTGTTTTCAGCATGTCCTTGATTCTGTGATTCTGTCATTCTCAGATTCTGTCATTCCATCAACACTTCAGGTTTTGCTCTATAACTTCATTAGCCTATTCGATTTTGTTCAAATTTTCACCACACCTTGACCATCAGACAATTCACATGTGATAGGAAAATAGGGGCAGAGGGGTCAGTATTACAAGAGTTATGCCGCTTTGTAATTCTTTAAGTAAGATGTTAATGACTGATAGTGCATACTTTGTGAAATCAACTCCTCTTACAGCCTCGTTAGATCTGTTGAAACCTTTGCACATATGTTATAGACATAGTGAAAATATGCATGTGAGAGTTTGATGCTTAAAAATACTTTTTGACAAAATTGCAGGGTTTTTAATCTAGCCATTTTAGGACAACTGTACCTAGTCCATGATAGTTAATAGTGCATACTTTGTGAAATCAACTCCTCTTAAGCTTTATGGCATGTTTTCAATAGCTCCAGACAAGGTGATTTTTTTTCACCTGAAAAGTACTGTTATTTTTCTTTATTCTTATATTTTCATGGAGAAATAAGAAAAATATTATGTGGATACCCCTCTTATTTGGAGCTATGAAAAATATTTGTGTTTATTTTATTAGTAGAAGATATACAGGCTTCTATGGAACAAACCTATGAGTTTGGAGAAACATTAGTTCTAGGAGCCAGTCTTGATGTCACAAAGTCTCTCAATCCTGGGTAGGTTGTCTGTAATTGAATTAATTTTCTGAAAATTTTGTACAAATTTTATTAGATCTACAAAAAAATATTGATATTTATCATCTTGATAAACACATTGTGGCAGCTTATTATGTCCCCCCACTGGGGATGAGGTGGGGTGTATATTGTTGTTGTTTTTTTATTGGATACCCTTAACATTGGTATCGGTGTATGCATTGGCTTCATAGATTCTTGTGTGCCCAATATCTCTTTAATGATTTGCAGGTTTTCATTAATCTTGCTTGGATATATCATTTGTACATGCCTTTGAGTTGATTAGATTTTAGCGACCATGACCTCTTTTCCAAGTCAGCTTGTATCTTAGAATGTTGATGTGGTGGTATATCTGTTTCCACCGAAAACTCATTTCTAGTAAGTTAACCCTTGTTCTGCTGAATAAATTAAGATGCCACGCCCACATCTAATTTTCATCCAATCAGATTACTTGATCCAGATTGTTGCTATAAAGTCACATACTTAATGGCAAACAGTGCAGATCCAGGTCAGTTGGCTTCTGAAGAAGCCAACTGATCTGGATCTACACTGTTTGCAAAGGCAGGGTATATCCGGGTTCAGCAGGACAAGGGTTAAGTAAATAAATGAACTCAGGAACTGATACAATCAGATCCACATCAAGTTCTCAACATCAAAGGGAAAGACAGACAAATACAATTAAACAGTTGGCAAACAGAGTTGGCAGCCCTTTCCCAGAAAGGTCTAGCGGAGATGATTCTTTTGGGAAGCCACAACATGTATTTAGTCACACTACATGTATTTAGTCACAAGATAATGAAACATTTGACTGATTATCTTGGAAGTTGCCAGAATAGTTAACCCTTTCACCCTTGAGATTCTGAAATGGACTCTTCCATCGCTGAATTTGGACACATCCATTGTTACAAATAGGAACTTCAGTCAAAAATCAGTACCAGAATGGCAAACAGTGTAGATCCAGTTGAGTTGGCTCATTATGAGCAGTCTCATCTGGATCTACATTGTTTACAAATGTAGCCATTTTGGTCTAGAGGGATGAAAGGATGAACCAATAGTCTAAGAATTAAATGAATGAAAAGTTGTTGAATATGTCAAAGACACAACCCAGAGTTATGATCTTCAGTCACAGTGAAACCATTGAAATTCAACAACACAGGTAACACATTTTCTTATATTTACATTCTCCATGCATTTAAAGAAGAAACCTGTAGTTAACTATTGGGACGTAATTTTGTTTATGCTTGAATGAAAACAGTGAGTCATGCTGCATCACATGATCATTAAGTGATGTCAGAATTAATAATGATTCTCTCCAATATGATTGGACAATGGCGAAATATGACATCAGTTGTTCCATTGTGTGCAATTGTTTTCATGTTTCAATTTTAGCCCTCAAACCAGATTTTTTCATCAAATAATGGATGGAATATATAAATTATAAAGGTTTTTTTTTTTTAATGTTCATTGAAGTATGAACAACACCCTATCCAAGCAAAGTTAATGTGAACTCTTCTTAAATGAATACCTGCAGCATGTTTTAGTTTCTAATGGAAACTTTGTTAAATATATTCTCTCTTGTTCTCCAATAATGTAAAGTGAAAATGAGGATATGCCGTTTATATATTCTTCAGCTTTTTTTTTTTTTTTTTTTTTTTTGCTATATACAGTTGTTTAACTATAAATTAAATCTTTAATTTGTATTAGTGTTTTACACTGCTCGTATATGTCTTAGGAGTGAACATGCAGCATATGTTTAATTTTTAATGGGATTGTATTCCACCATTTTTAACAAGGGAGACAGCTTTTGTGACTTCTTTTGGCTTTATTGCCTACCAAGCACCTGAAGAAGAAGGGCTCAACTTTAAAAGGAAAGAATTTGCTCCCCTTGGACAGAGGTCAAAATAGAGTTGACTCTCGTTATCTCGAACTCGCTTATCTCGAATAACCGCTTATCTCGAAGTGAAAATCTTGTCCCTGACTAAACATGAAAATCTTACAACAGGCAAAAAAAAATATTGTGGAAAAGAGGAGAAATTGCTCCTCAGGAGCAATTTCTCCTCTTTTCCACAATATTTTTGATATATCTCTAAATTCAAGAGTTCAATTACATATAAATGTGTTAAACGTGGTTGTTCGAATTATTTTTTCCTCACTTCTGCAAATCTGATATGTCCAGGTATGGATATCTTGAAGTATTTCAGAGAGTCCCTTGGAACTCGAGATAACGAGAGTCGATTTTATGTAATACAAATTTAATTTCTGAATAGATACACTTTAAAGGGAGATAACTGTCAGAAATGTTTACCGCCCTTCTGGAAAGCGGTCCACTCTAAAAGGGAAGAATTTGCTCCTAAATTCCTCTCTTTTAGAGTGGGCCCATTCTCAGGAAACCAAACCAAACAGGAAGTCAACAAAAAGTTATCTCCCTATGATCGGTCATTCTCTCCGTTCCAATGACTTATGGCAAAAGAATGTGCAGAAGTGTGTGAGGTAAACTGACCGGCTCGACATGACCTTAAAAGTGTTGACTAGTCTGTTACACTCCAAACCATGAATTATGATATGATTATTTTCAGTGACAAGGTTAATTCCCTTGCTGCTCCTCACCGAGAAGTGGATGCTAGAACTCAGCAGGTGAATGCTTTATTACAAGATGTTGAGCGGCCAAAGGGATTGTACATTTATCATGGTATGTATTTCACATACAAGTCACAACATACAAAAATAGTGCTTCATAGCTCCAGGTAAAAGGGGTCATCCACATAATATTTTTTCTTATTTTACCATAAAAACATATGTTGTGAGTACTCATTAGAAGACTAATCATAGGTCTAGATAAGGGAGGGTATCCGGTAAATATTTTTCTTATTTCTCCACGAAAACATATGTGTGAGTACTCATTAGAAGTGCCTCGGCGAGGCACTTCTAATGAGTACCCACAACATATGTTTTCATGGAGAAACAAGAAAAATATCAATACTTTTTGACTGAAAAAAGCGCCTAAACTAGTGCTATGAGAAGTGCCTCTGCGAGGCACTACTAATGACTATCCATAACATATGTTTTTGTGTAGAAATAAGAAAAATATCAGCGTTGTTTTGACTGAAAAAAGTGCCTTATCTGGAGCTATTGCGCTTAATTCATATTTTGATACAATCAGATCAACCATCACATAACCATCTAGCCAGGGCTTTCAGCGTTTACCAAGAAGCATCCAGGTGACCAAGTGGTGAAAACTCCTGACTTGATCACAAGGTCTGAGGTTTGAATTAAGATCATGACTGTACAACACTTCATTGCACAGAGCCTGTATGGTGCTTCATTGCACAGAGCGTATACAGTGCTTCATTGCACAGAGCCTGTATGGTGCTTCATTGCACAGAGCCCATACAGTGTTTCATTGCACAGACCCTGTACTGTGCTTCATTGCACAGAGCCTGTACAGTGCTTCATTGCACAGAGCCCATACAGTGCTTCATTGCACAGAGCCTGTACAGTGCTTCATTGCACAGAGCCTGTGCAGTGCTTCATTGCACAGAGCCTGTAAGGTGCTTCATTGCACAGAGCCTGTATGGTGCTTCATTGCACAGAGCCTGTATGGTGCTTCATTGCACAGAGCCTGTACGGTGCTTCATTGCACAGAGCCTGTACAGTGCTTCATTGCACAGAGCCTGTATGGTGCTTCATTGCACAGAGCCTGTATGGTGCTTCATTGCACAGAGCCTGTACCGTGCTTCATTGCACAGAGCCTGTACGGTGCTTCATTGCACAGAGCCTGTATGGTGCTTCATTGCATAGAGCCTGTACAGTGCTTCATTGCACAGAGCCTGTACAGTGCTTCATTGCACAGAGCCTGTATGATGCTTCATTGCACAGAGCCTGTACAGTGCTTTATTGCACAGAGCCTGTACAGTGCTTCATTGAGCAGAGCCTATACGGTGCTTCATTGCACAGAGCCTGTACGGTGCTTCATTGTACAGTGCCTGTACGGTGCTTCATTGCACAGAGCCTGTACGGTGTTTCATGGCACAGAGCCTGTACAGTGCTTCATGACATAGAGCCTGTACGGTGCTTCATTGCACAGAGCCTGTACAGTGTTTCATTGCACAGAGCCTGTATGGTGCTTCATTACACAGAGCCTGTACAGTGCTTCATTTCACAGACCTGTATGGTGCTTCATTGCACAGCCTGTATGGTGCTTCATTGCACAGAGCCTGTACGGTGCTTCATTGCACATAGCCTTTCATTATCATCCTTCCATCATCTCGATATGACTTAAATAACCTTAATGCAAAACACACAATCATCATCATCAGTGTTTACCAATGTGCCCTAAATATTGGGACACGTTAACTCTGTACCATACTTGACATAAGGCAATACTCAACAAACAGGATATCCAGATCAGACTGCACAGATGCTCAGGCTCATCTGGTCCTTTGCTGTTCGCATATGGCATAAGGGTTTTTTTCCCATTTGCACACACATTATATATATATATATATATATATATATATATATATATATATATATATATATATATATATATGAGGTTACTATTGCTATGCAACAGTCCTGATGAGCAGAGGGAAACACGTTCTACATATATGCATAGTTATATTTAAATAAATCAAAACATGTAATGTCAAACCTTATTTTACTTTTTGTGTACCCAGTGAACATTTAGATCAGCTTGCACATTTGCATAATTTGATCAGAATCTTCACTTGACACATTTTGGATGGTCAAGGATGCAAAGGTTCTTCATGCAGACAATGAAGACTCTGATCAGACTGAGCGGCTGTGCCGGCTGATTAGTCTTCATTGGGAACACATCTCAGAAGATACATTTTATAATGTTGAGGCTCATATACTTCTATATACAACTACGGCAAAGCCAAGATCATTTTGTACATGTGTTCAATCTGATAAAGCCCTTCTTTTGTAGCAAACATGAAAAATCTCAGGTTAACAATCAGTAAAAATCTCCTATTGTCATTTCCTGCAAGGTACATTGTTTATTTCAGATGGAATAGTCAGTCATGTCTGTGCTGTTAACTTGTTTGATGGCAATACATCGCTACACAGAACTATTGAAGGGGGAGATAATCCTGCCATTGTTACAGTTCTTCTGGAAGCAGATAGCGCTGTGATCAACATGCAGAATGATGCAGGGCTGACAGCAGTTCATCTTGCCTGTAAACTTGGCAGGAAGAAAATCCTGGAAAAACTTCTTGTATGTTTCTTTGGCATTTTATAATATTTTTAACCCTTGGCATGCTGAATAAATTAAGATGCCATGCCCATTTCTAATTGTCAGCCAATCAGATTATTTGATATAGGTTGTTGGTATATATTCACATACTGAATGACAAAAAGTGCAGATCTAGATCAGTTGGCTTCTGAAGAAGCCAACTGATCTGGATCTACACAGTTTTTAAAGGCAGGATATACACTACAACCTCTTTATAACAAAGTTTGTCATAACACAGTTTTGGATGTAACACGGTTCAAAGATGGATCCCAAAAATGTATAGATTATATCGAAAAATGACCATAAATGGTCATTTTTCAATATAATCAATACATTTTTGTTCGGATATAGCACGGTTGTTTAAATAACATGGTTTATGCTATGGACCCCAACAATTGTGTTATAAAGAGGTTGTGGTGTATTTGGGCTCAGGAGGACAAGGGTTAATTAAGCCTATAATAAGTATGGAATTCAGATAAAACTCAGCAGTACATGTATTTACCCTTAACCCTTAAAGCGCCAATCACAACAATTGTCGTCTGCTTTGTCTTCTGCCGGTTACTTTAAAAGTCAATGTTGCAAACAGTGTGGACCCAGATCAGACTGCTCCACACTGTTTGCCTATATGCAAAATGTAAGTTTGAAAAGTTTGCAAGAAGATGCAGTGATGACATAAGCAGACGACATTTTCAGATGCAGATTTTCTTGGCGTTTTAAGGGTTAATATTCAGATAGAAAGCCTGAGCAAACAGTGTACTGCCAGGCTCCATATTGCAGTGGATATCACCGCTGACTGAAGATCCAGGGGTCACAGGTTTGAATCCCAGCTCGGTATCATAACTTTAGTGGAGATTGATCATGAAATCTTTTCTGTGGTCATTCTGCTCTTCCACTGTTTCAAGTAGGGCAGTTGTGAGTTACTGTTGAAAGTATGTGCACAAACACTGATTAACTGCCTGGAGGACTAAGCCTGCCCAGAAAAAGTTTGAGAAAATTAACTGACTGGTTCAACATGGCCTTAACAGAGTTGACTGAGCAGTAAAATGTGCAACAAACAAATTAGTCAGCACATTCACACAGCCTGATCAGGCCTCGAGGTTATAAAACAATTTTCATGCTCAACTCAACTGAGCATGAAATTTCACTTAATCATAAAAATAAAAACACCAACAATTTAAACTTTTTTCATGATCAACTCAGTTGAGCAAGCTCAGCTGAGTTGAGCATGAAAGCAGTTTTCAAAAATTGTCGGTATCTTAAGATTTATAAGCAAGCTAACTTTCATGCTCAGCTGAGTTGAGCATGAAAAAAGATTTATAATCTCAGGGCCAGATCCACCATTGTCTTACAGAATAAGTTGATACTGTATAATATATCAGAGAACAGAGACATCCCTGAATAGACTGTACACATACGTAGGCTTATCTACATAGCTCTACATAAGGTGTTTTTGGGTTTTTTTTTCAACTTAAATTATTTTCTTATTTCTTCTTTTGCAATAAATATGTAATTCTCTGTAACAAATTTACCACTTATAAACAAAAGACAAAATAATATTTTGAATGTTTCTCTATTTCTTCAAACTTTCTTGGTGACAGAAAATGGCCAAATGGCATTTTCAACATTGTAGGATGCCTTTTTTGTTATGACATTAGGTAAGCATAATGCTGTTGAGGTCACAAAAGAACAGTGACATTATTCAGGTACTTGGGAACAGTTGATTAGTACATGTATGATAATACAGAACTAAATATATGTATAGAAAAGTTACTTTTTAAAGATAGCCACAGCACCTATAGTTTGTGTAGTAAACAAAGGCTATGAATCCAACATGAGGTCAAGACAGTTGAATAAGACATGATGACACTTCTCTCATATTACCTTTCTTTTCTTCTTTCCAGACTGTTCCAGGTGTGGATATTGGCCTGTTCACATTGAATGGTTTTCTGCCAGAGGAAATGACGACCAGTAAAACTTTGATCAATATGATAAAGAAAGCCAGGAAAAACCAGCCTGTCAGGTGAGTTCTTAGTATTGAAGTGTTGACCATTGTACACAGAATATGAAGTGATCAAGAGATTGTGAAATTAGGCTGGAGTGGTGGGCTGAGGGCTTTTTGACCTTTACCACTCTCTTGGCTAATTCAGCAGATGACAAATTGGTGCTATTTTTTCTTATTTTTCCCAGAAAACAGGTTTTGATATTTCAGTTTGCATGAAATATCAAAAACTGTTTTCTGGAAAAATAAGAAAAATATTTCAAACTGTCGTCTGCTGAAAATTTTACCCAGAGTGCTAAGCGTTAACAGCATAAAGTTCTACATTATTGTAGTGATGTTTTATATTTCTAAAACCTTTGACAGGAAACTGTTGATAATTGACAAGTACTACTACAAGATATTTACATATGAATAGATTTCATCTGACTGCATGATCATCTGACAGTTCTTGTTAAGCAGAATTGATACACTTTTAAGGGAGGCAACTCTGTCAAAATTGATTTTGCTGCCTTATGAAATGGGGTCCACTCTAAAAGAAAAGAATTTGCTCTAGTTTAGAGCTAATTCTTTTCTTTTAGAGTAAACCCCTTTCAGAAGGGGTTCAGTATACAGAAAAGCAAACAGGAAGTCACAAATTGTGGCTGCCCTGTCAGAAACAGGGAAAAAACTTACCAAAGGTTCCCATTCTTCTTAACCCTTGTCATGCTGAATAAGTAAAAATTCCACACCCACTACTAATTTTCAGCCAGTAAGATTACTTGATCCAGGTGGTTGATACAAAGTCACATTCTAATTGACAAACAGTGCAGATCCAGATCAGTTGGTTTCTGAAGAAGCAAACTGATCTGGATCTACACTGTCTGCAAAGGCAGGGTATATCCAGGTTCAGCAGGACTAGGGCTTTGTTTTGTTTAAGTTTATAGTGATAGTTTAGAATGCCATAATCACATTTTGATTAATTTTCAGGCCTTCACGCCTTCCAGACCCCGTTCCAGAAGATCTGTGTACATCCCTGACTCCTTCTGTATCCTCACAGCCCAGTACAATAGGATCTACTATTGACTACAGCAGAATTGTCGAATTGTACAATAGAAGGCAACAACATATGGCCAGCCAGAGACTTGAGAATTCTGTTCAGAATGGACTGCCACAAAATTCTACGACTGGTTCTCAAACATCTTAGCAGTTCTCAGTATTAAAAGACTGGTTAACTGTGTTAAATTTTTTGACTGGTTCTCAAACATCTTAGCAGTTTTTAGTATTATAAGACTGCTTAACTGTTATGTTAAAGCATCATTCACAATAGCAGTAGATGACAGTCAAATTTCTTTTTTAATTTTATTTTTCTGATAAAATGAGACTTGACATTTTCAAGTGAATTATCTGCCCAGCAGATAGTTCACATGTAATGTCAAGCCTTATTTTGTTGGGAAATTTGAAGAGAAAAGTGATTACCACCTGCTACAATTTTGAATGGTACTTTAACTGTTAGGATGCTTGAAGAAGAACTAATAGTCTCTGAAATGTTCATATCTGGGATGATTGGAATGAAAATTCAGGCTCCATGTTCAGGGAAGAGAACAAAAATATATTTATAACCATTGTCTTTTTATAATAATGACATTCCAAGATAAAAAAATTGAAATCCAGGTTTGACCTTTTTACAGTTATAGAAATGAAGTTTTACACTCATAAAACTAACTATTCACAGAGTTTTAAGTGTTATTGTGCAATCATTTTTATACTCCAGAAACAAGGAACTCATAATACCAGATAAGGTGTATTTTTCAACCAAAAAAGGGTCACTATCTTTCTGATTTCTCCATAGACACATATGCTTTGGGTACTCATTAGAAGTTCCTCATTGAGACATTTCTAATGAGTACCCACAGCATATGTTTTTTTATGGGAAATATTCATCTGATACCCCTCTTATCTGGAGTTATGGGACTATACTCATCATTGCTGTTTGTTTTATTATTGTTATGAATAATTGTTGTGTTGTCAGTATTATAGTGTAAACTAACATCACTGCCGAACCAGCCTTGAAAAGACCTAGTGTATATACTATATTTAGCCTGAATACAGTGCAACCTCCATGAACAACCACTTTTCAGTGATAGACATCTCCCTATAACAGCCCCTTTTTTGATGTCCTAGAATGGTGTTTAATCTTTAACATATATCCCTTCTCAACAACAGCCATCTCTTGATAACAGCCCCTTTTCTGATGTTCCAGAGTGGTGTGGGTTTTTTTTACTTTATATATCACATATATATATCTTCTCAGTAACAGCCACCTCAGATATTTTCTGCGATCAGTCTCTCCCTTCTGCTGATTCAAGTAGGGCAGTTATCAGTTTCTGGTGAAAGAATGTGCACAAATACTGGGCCCAGTTGTTCAAAGCTAACGATGTCGTTAGTTAACGATTCGTTAAAATTTAAATCAAGTGATATGCAAATATGCTGAAATTTTTTGCTGAAAAAATGTGAGTAGAAATGACCCATAACGAGCTTGTTAAGCTAACGACGCTTTGAACAACTGGGCCCTGGTTAACAGCTTAGAGAACTAAGCCTGACAATGAAAAAGTGTGGTTAGGTAAACTGACAGCACTTGACATGACCCTTATGGGTTGATTGGGCTGTAAAACCTCAACTCAGACTCATACAAATACTTGACCTATTAGAAAACGATTTGATTATCTGCTATGAGAATCCATTTTCAAAAGGGTCTACTCTGAATCTTTCATCCTTGTAAACCAAAACAAATCATATATCATATCATAATCGGATTTTTGATTAATGTGCAGGTACAGGGGCAACATCCACATCAGTGGGCCCCCTTTCAGATAGCTGGCTTGCTGCACGCATGGCAGATCTCACACCAGATCTCCAGGTACGTCTATCATGAGGGTTGATAGCCGAGAGCTTCCACTCTCTGCAATCCCTCTCTGTCAGCTGCTTCTATGTCATTTTGGGCCTCCCAGGCCCACGCTTTCCATTAACCTATATGTCAAAGGCTGTCTTGATTGCACCACTGGAGCGTTCCACATGTCCATACCATCGAAGTTTTCTCTCCTTCAGAATGAGGTCCAGATCCTCAATGCCAAGCCACACAAGTAGATCATTGGACCTGGTGGTGACAATGTCTTGTGGCCTGACATTGCAGATCTGTCTGATCATTGCCCTGTCATTTCGCTGCAGACGCTGGAGGTTCGGCTTTGTCAATGGCCAAGTCTCGCTGGCATGGAGCATTGCGCTCCGCACACAAGAGCTGTACACATGGCCACGTGTTTTGAAAGAGAGGTGGCGTGAAGAGAGGACTGGTAGCAGATCCTTGAACTTCTTCCAGGTGGTTTTCACACGTGTTGTGGTTGAAAGTTCACAGCCACCTGCTGCTGAGAGCATGTCTCCTAGGTAGCAAAAGGAAGCTACCACCTCAAGCTAGTCAGGTCCGACCTTGACTTCCTTCTGTGGTCTGCCATCCAAGGGGCATGCAGTTCCCTGGCACCGTGTACATCTATAGTCAGGGTCCTTTTTCAAGCGCTTGAGCCCACTACATTTCTTGTGCACCCAGTGCTTGCAGCCATTGCAGAAGATGCTGTTGCTGCCCACTCCAGTGCGACAGACAGCGCATGGAAACTCGCCTGCAGGAGGTCCAGTCCCGTACTGCAGATCATTGTCTTTCCTGCATTTACTCTCAGTCCTTTCTTCTCCATTACTTCTTTCCAAGTCAAGAGCCTCCTGACACATTCCTCAAGTGATTCAGCGATGATAACAAGGTCATCGGCATAGAGGTCCTCCCAGGGGACCCCAGAGCGGAACTCTCGTAATAAGGCTTCAAGCACAATGATGAAGAGCAGTGGGCTGAGTACTGATCCTTGGTGAACACCAACCTTCACTTCAAACTCTTCACTGTACCCCTCACCAACACGGACAAGGCTCCGTGCATTTGCATACATCCCCTGCACCAGTTGCACAATCCACTCCTCCACACCAAGTTTTCTCAGCGCCCACCAGATGACCTTCCGAGGCACTCGATCAAACGCCTTCTCCAGGTCTACGAAAGCCATGTAGAGTCTCTTATTGGCAGCTAGATACTTCTCTTGCAGCTGCCTGACAACAAAGATTGCGTCTGTAGTGCCTCTGCCTGGGACGAAGCCAAACTGGGAATCGTTGATTGACACCAACTGTCTGATGAGGCTGTCCACAATCCTCTCCAGGATTTTCATAACCTGCTCTGTCAGCTTGAGACCGTGGTAGTTGCCCCTTTCCAATGCGTCCCCTTTTCCCTTGTAGAGGCAGACAATGAAACTCTGCTCCCAGTCAGAGGGTACCTTGCCATCACGAATGATTGTAACTGCGAGGTCACGGATCATGGAGGCGCCCATGTCACCGGCCACTCTTATCATCTCCACCACTATGCCTGATGGGCCCGGTGCTGTGCCTGCCTTCATCTGCGAGATAGCCTTCTTAACCATATCAATGGTGATTGGGATGGGCGGGCCTTCCACTGGTGATTGATATGACAGGTGGTCTGGGTCCCAGTCAAACTCAGCATTGAGAAGCCTTTGGTAGTGCTCCAGCCAGGCCTTCTGCTTTGAGTCTTCGCTCATTGACATCTCTCCTGCATCATTCTTCACAGGTTTGTCACCTGTGCAAACAGTATAGATCCAGATTAAATGGTTCATAATGAGCCATCTCATCAGGATCTACACTGTTTGCCATTCAGTTTTGGATTTCGTGCTGACACCCAATTTTTAACAATGAATATGCCAAAATTCAAAGATGGAAGAGCCCAACTCCAAAACTAAGAGTTGAAAGAAAGAGCTCTCTCCCCTTGGAAGCATTTTTTTTCCTTTAGGGTTATCCTTTGCATGTTTGGTAAAATTTCAATAGATGACAGTTTGAAATATTTTTTTCTTATTTTCTCACAAAATAGGTTTTGACTTTTCATGCAAATTGTCTCCTTACTTTTTTCCAGAAAATAGTCTGGCATCTCTTACGAATTGTCTTCTTTTTGCATGTAATGTCAAATCTTTATTTTCTAGGAAAATATCGTTTTGTCATCTGCTGAGTGATAAAAGTTAAGTCTGTGTTCAGATATGCCATCTGATTTCAGCTGCCAATAAAGTTTGAAAAAATTATAACCTGTTGACATTAACCTTTTTTTTTAAGGAAAGGTCAAATGTTTTTAATAGACTCCTATGGGCAAAACTTAAAAATCTTCATGTCTGAAAGTAGAAGGCACAGGCCTTTGATATTTGGTATGTAGCTTTATCTTGTGGACTTTACCAAGATTGTTCAAATTATAGCCCTGGGGTCAAAAATGCTCCCCCCCCCCCCCCCTCCCCCAACCCTGGGGTTACTTGTTTTTCACAGATATAGAAAAAATACTCCAAATGTCTTCTCAGAAACCACTGGGCCAGTCAAAGCCGAACTTAACATGGAGCCCTAATGGGTAGGGGTAACATTTGGGTCACATGATCAAGATAGCCACCATGCCCAATTGTAATGAAAACTTATAAAAATCTTCTTCTCTAGAACCAAAGGGCCAGTGGGCCTGGGGCTTGGTATGCAACCTTGGGGACATGGGCCAAATAAAGTTTGAAAGAATTGTAACCTTGGGTTGAACTTGACCTTTTTTATGGAAAGGTCAATTTTATTTTACATAGACTCCCATAGGCAGAACTTGTAAAATTCTTCTCGTCTGAAACTAGATGGCCCAGGCCTTTTATATTTGGCTTTATCAAAGCCATATTATATGCGAAATTTATTAAAGCTTAATTTCAAGTTAGTATAGGATACAGAGACCAAAGGCTTTTCAAACTGTGCTGGCTACCATACCCATATGTTTCAGTTTTTAAAATTGTTACCATAAACTTGCTCAGAACAAATAGTCTCAGGTAAGGTACAGGACCATTGGTCTTCTGTAACTTGAATACCCTTTGGAATATTTTGATGATACTTGGTAGAAATGTAGAACAGGACAAGATGATGTGTCACGTACAGAATGACAACTCTGGCTTTCTTACTTTTGGAGTTATTTCCCTTTGTTTGAAATAGACTTTGTGTCCGCTCTATAACTCAAATACCTTTTGGAATATTTTGATGGTACTTGGTAGAAATGTAGAACAAACGAAGACGATGTGTCGTGTACAAGAAAGACAACGCTGCCTTTCTTACTTTTGCCATTGGCAGGGAACATTTGTTTTTTGGGGTTTTTTTTTCTAAAAGAGCTTTTCTATTTGTATATTGTTAATGCTACATAATTATGCTTATATGCTATATATTTTAATGTGTTTGTTTTGCCATAGATACATGTCATGCATGTTATGAATGCCATATGTCTTTTGTTAACATGTTAATATGTAAGATTGAAGAGGCCCCAGGGAAGATTGGACTATGTTACTGGGCATCCTCATTAAAGAAAGTCATTATTATTTCAAGACGGTTAAAATAAGAACAAAGAATATGTTGAAATAACCTTTATCAACTCTTCCTGAGTGTTTTAACAAAGTAATAACTATTCACAGTGTTTAACATACACATAAAATAATTTGTGGCGTAAAGGTTGCAGATCAGTGGTTGGAAATTCGAAGAGATGCAATCAATAAGGAGATGCTTTCTCATCTTTTTATCCCACTGGTTTCTACATAGAAACCACCGCAAAGCAACACGGTGTATACACATGATGCTTGCTAAACAACATGGTACATACACATGCTGTTCTATTAAACAGCACACCGCAAAGTATCACGGTACAGACACATGATACCCGCCAAAACAAAACTCCGCAAAGCATTCCGGTATGTACACAGAATGCCCGCTAAATCATATACACCACCGCTGAGTAAATGGTACATACACATCTACCAGCAAACTGTTGGATGAGAAAGCAGCTCCCAAATATATAACAAGATTTCAGTCAGAATCACATCCCTTCGGAATTTTCCGCCACCCCCAATCAGCAACAGCTAGATTGCATACTAGACTGGAATGTTCCTGCCCATGAGTTATCCAAATAATCCACAGATTTAAAAACAGCTTAGTCTTTCTGATATTGCAATTTATACTTAACACTCATGTATCTGATGATACACTGTAGAACATTAAAGCAGCATAACTGTCTTTCACCAAAATATAACACCATTACTTAATCCACCAGGCAGGAGAATGAAAGGACATGGATGACTGTTCTTTCTGAAATTATAAAAGAAACTGGGCGGCAGTATCCTACCACAAAATAATGACAAACATTGACATAATTATTTATTTTAACCATCTGAAATAATACATAGAGCTACTGTTCTTTAGCTGCAATACTAAATGGTTATTAGTGAATTAAGAATAAAAATTGGGAGGGAGGGCGGGAAAACTTTTTCCTTGCTGCAGCAATCAGCTGTCGTCAGAAAGAGGCTGTTGCACTGGGACCCAGCTGTGCAAAACACTTTCAGTATGTCTACATATAAGCCTGGAACCAATCCTTTACAGTGCTCAAAGGACATGTGTACTGAAATGACCTTACAAGTTGGTACAGTAATCAAAGTACTGAAACAACCCAAATTACCAAAAATGCGAACTGGACTTACTATTTTAATGCTGAAATAAATGGAGCCTATTGTAGATCAATATGCTGTATTATTATAATTATTATTATAATTATTATTATTATTATTATTATTATTTTTATAAGATCTCATGGCTGTGATAATTCTTGTTATTCCGTGTTACTTGTGTAATATTTCTATGTGTTTCATATGTATATGTGCTTTACACGGAGCTGTGTCACAAAAAAAGTCTTCACCCTTAAAGTGCTATTAAAGCAAAACTATTATTAGTATTTTTCAGAGAAAATAAGACTTGGCATTTCATGTGAATTGTCTGCTATTCAGACAATTCACATGAAATGCCATGCCTTATTTTCTCTAAAAAATGAAAAAAAAAGTTGTTATTAGCACTTTAATGGTCATCAGATATATGAACAATGAATACCTTGATTGACCTCTGCATTGCTGCAGTGCCCAATCAGGGCTGCAGTTTTTATATGTACAAAATGCATTATCTATGTGTCCTCGAGGTGAACAGTGAATACCCAAATCAAACTGCACATGGGAGTGTGGTCTAGTTCTTTATGGTCAGATATGTGCTAAGGTTCCTTTGTACCAAGTCACAGCTCTTTTTGTCGCACCTGTGTTAGCACAAGTAATTTATGCATGCAAGTTTGTGTCAGTTCTTTCATCCATGTACTTACATCTACCCTATCGTCCACTCTAAATGAAGTCTACAAACTGTAAAACTGTACAGTTAGTTTCACTTCACTGATTGTTTTATCTCTCTGAGCTCGGACCTAATAATACCCAGACTTGTCACAAACGGAACTGCCAAAATATGTTGTCTTGGCTTGATTTTAGCTCTATTTTACAGCACTATGGTCACTAAAAATGATTTTGGATAATAATTGAAGTTGTAATAAATTTGTTTTAATAGGTTTGGTTGAAAAATGTTAAGACACAATTAATAAAATTTAACTTATACCATCATTTTGGGTGAATTTTTGATGATTTTCCGAAAATAACTAAAATGGGTACCTAGGTTTCTTGTTGATGTTTACAAAAAATGTTTGATTTTTCTTAAATATAATGCTGCAGTCTTAAAGGTAATATATTGAACTATTGCTTTTTGAAAACGAATCTCAGATATTTGGAAAAATAAATGAAATATGAGCATTTAAACTTCATCATACAAAACTATAAAAACTTAGCCACGGCAATATATTTCCAATAAATACAATACCTGTACCATAGTTACTAGTTCAGTGTATATTGGGTCCAGGCGCTGAGCTACACAAGGATGACAACACTCAATCTTCAGGTGTTTGTTTGTACAGTATAGTACGCAGGTGCAACATAAACTCAAGAAGTTCTTTATATTTTTGTAGTTGTATATAGTTTCTGACATAGCTCGAAATAGTAACTTTTTTTCATCTAAAAGGTAGGATATTTTTCTTGTTTCTCCATGAAAACATACAAGCCAGACAACAGCATTTCCTGCAATATTCCATGTGCACCCAGCAAACTCAGATCAACCTGTTCATCCAAAAAGTCTAATCAAAGTCTTTGCAGGGCACACTGTAATAGTCAGGGATCCAAAGCGTCTTCAGGCAGAGAGCAAAGACTCTGATCAGTCTTTGCAAATGCGCAGGCCGATCAGTCTTTCATCATGATAACATGCCTATTCAACCATATAGAAAATTCCACCTCCAAAAACTGAAAATTTTCAGATAAAAAAACTGATATTTTTCATACTTCTGCTCAAAACGTAGATTGTGAGTACTTGTTAGAACTGCCTCAGTGAGGCAGTTCTAACAAGTACCCACAATCTATGTTTTTGAGCAAAAAAAAAATAAAAAAAAATAATGTATACCCCTGTAAACACCACTTTTACTATATAAAAGTGGGGTTTAAGGGGGTCAAAATTATATAGGCATGTGATCGTGATGGCTGGATGCACATACATAGGAAATGCTATGCCCTCACTCATATGCTATGGGTTCTCATATTAGAAGCAGCTTCCAATGAGTACCCACATCATTTGAAGAAATAAGATAAATATTCTTCGGAAGCTATGTTTTGAGGCACTTGATGTACCCTATTCAGACAGACATGCCTGAGCAAACAGTGTTGAATGTGATAGACATCTCTTATAGAGTATAAACTGTTTGCCATTCAAGATTTTAGACACATCACTTAGGATAACTATGGCTTATGCTGTCTGTTTCTAAGGGTAATCACAGTTCTCAAAGGTATTGCTATCAATTAGAGACAATACCTACTCTATTTATTATGTATTAAATATGTAATCAGTAAACAACATTGCTTTTGTATTCATATTTCTTGTGGTGTTTTTGTTTTGTTTGTTTGTTTTGATGTTGTTGCTTTTTTTAAGATCACATCCAAATGAGCAGATCATGAAAGGCTGTAGCTTGTGAACTGCTCCCTGGATTTTCAGTCACTTTTATCTCAGCTGCACAATTTGTAGTGAAAGATCAAAATCACAACCACCAGAAAAATAATTGGGATTCATACATCAAATACAAAGTTATTTCTTGTTTAGTCCTGTTCAATTGAAAATGAAAACTGGTCAGAAGTCATTATTTCTTGTTTAGTCCTGTTCAATTGAAAATGAAAACTGGTCAGAAGTCATTATTTCTTGTTTAGTCCTGTACAATTGAAAATGAAAACTGGTCAGAAGTCATTATTTCTTGTTTAGTCCTGTACAATTGAAAATGAAAACTGGTCAGAAGTCATTATTTCTTGTTTAGTCCTGTTCAACTGAAAATGAAAACTGGTCAGAAGTCATTATCTCTTGTTTAGTCCTGTACAATTGAAAATGAAAACAGGTCTGGTGAAATCATATTATGCTGTCTAGAAATGAACAACTTGAAGGAGACAGTAAATGTGATATTTAATGGTCAGGCAGGTGGTTGGCATGTAAACATTGTATTACTTATTTAAACCAGAAATTGGTTGTTTCTTACAGTGGTGTATAAAAATGCTTTCATCTTTTTGAAGAAAATCATTCATTATGAAAACACACCTATTCAAGTTTATTGAAAATTTCACCACCAAAAACCGAAAGTTTTCAGATAAAAATTCTGATATTTTTTGTATTTCTGCTCAAAACATAGATTGTGGGTAAGAACTGCCTCACCGAGGCAGTTCTAACAAGTACCACAATCTGTTTTGAGTGGTGAGGCAGTTCTAACGAGTACCCACAATCTATGTTTTGAGCAGAAATATGAAAAATAATGTATACCCCTGTAAACCCCAGATTTAGTATATAGAAGTGGGGGTTAAGGTGGTCAAAATTATATAGGTATGTTTTCGTGATGTTACCAGACGGGAAGATGAACTTCGCCGCTGGCACCAGTGATTCAGAGAGGAATCTATGCTAGGTCATAATGAAACCTGTCAAGGGACTATACAAACTACTTATGCTGAGATTAGATGGTGCATGTATACAGTCTAGTCAGAGCATGCACAATTTGTCTCAATTAAATAAGGACTGTGTACATTTTAACCCTTAAAGTGATAATCATACCTGCAGCTACCAAGTTTGTTTTTTTTTTGTTGTTTTTTTTTTTTCAGAGAAAATAAGACTTGACATTTCAGGTGAATCAGCTCACATGAAATGCCAATTCTTATTTTCTCTGCAAAATAATAATAATAATGAAAAGAATGTTGTCTGTCACAATTTTCACAATTTTGTTTAGCACATTTAGAGTTAAAAATGCTCATGAACAGAGTACATAACATCTTCAGCCTGAGCTGTACATGCATAGTTCTTGGAAGTTTTTCATGACATGGCTAAGCATGTTTTGTACAATAAGCCTGGGCCCAGTTGTTCAAAGCATCGTTAGCTTAACGAGCTTGTTAAGGGTCATTTCGTTAACTGTTTTAGCGGATTCAATATTCAATATTCTGATATTTTTTGCTGAAAAAATGTGAGTAGCTAAAGCTACTCACATTTTTTCAGCAAAAAATTTTATCATATTTGCGTATCACTCGATGTAAATTTTAACTAATCGTTAACTAACGATGTCATTGGCTTCGAACAACTGGGCCCAGCTTGAGTAGAGGCTTATGTAAACAGTAAGGGCTCTGATTATTCTTGTATCTGATCAGGTCTGTTTGTTAAGTCCTTAGCTATTGTAACCATTGATTCTGTAACTGAATAGCAAAACCTGTTCAGACTGCAGAGAGAACATGCTTCTAATGTGGCTTAAATGTTTACACTATCATCTCAAAGGGAGAGCATTCTAAGCCCTAAGTTCTTGTGCTTCCTTTTTAAAGGGAGAACACTTCTGCTGAAAAGAATTTGCTTTCCTTATATTGAATTTTTTTCTCAAATGGGACTACTTTTAAAGAAAAGAATTTGCTCCAGAGAAAATTCTTTTCTTTAAGATTAAGCAAGGGTTGGGTGAGGCAAAGGTGTCTTGTATCTTGCATTACCAGGGCCTCCAACTGATATTGGCTAACAGATGAGCACGGCCTGCTATCCTTGCAGCATGTGAGGGTAGAGGGGGAATGTTTTTATTTCTTTTGTTTCTTCACTTTCATTCATTTTCCTCTTTCTCCCCTGTTCCTCTCTTTCATCTCCTCTACTATCTCTTCTATCTTCTCCCTTTCTCTGGAAGACAAAACAAAATGGCCTTCAAGGGTTGATATATCGTTAAACCCCAACACAATCAATCAATTTCATAAGATTAAGCACCTTTGAGAAGGGAAGAAAACACTTTCTGGTCTGAATGATCTCCTTTAGAGATGTAGAGCCACTGTTACCTTGACAGGACTCTTAATTGTCATGATATTTGTAGTTCATAGTATATAGGCCAAAGAATGTAGTGCAATAAAAATTGTAGCAAAAGAAATGAGCCATGTCACTATAGTTAAGAGGTCTTACACCATGCAATTCCATTTTATTCTGTGATAGATAAATAGAGGTACAATCTGGTCTTGATCACTCAGTATTGTATTTAGAATTAGACTATAACTGGTAGAGGTTTTTTGGAGGTTTTATGGCCCTTTCAACAATGTTTGGGCTATATTGTTTTGAGAATCTATATGGGTTGAAACAGGTAACAGCATGTGAAAAATATACAGATACCATATTCAACAAAAATGTGCAGGGACATGCTTATGCAAACTGTCAGCAAAGATCAAACTATTCCATATTAAAGGAGCATGTGATGAGGGTCTGCGCTATTTGCCTATATTATTTTTTTATCCCCACACTTTTCGAAGAAAAAGCAGGGATATTGTGATACCCCCACACACACCATTGCTCCTAGACCATTTAAGCTAGAATCTCGAAACTTTCACAGGCGATAGCCCTATGGATGAGGACTGGAGGAACACATTCAGAATTTTGATGTAACCCCTGGGGGGCAGGGCCTGGTGGGGGGGGGGGGGGTGGGTGGCCCCATAGGTCCAAAATCCATTTTGTACATAGTCATGTTGCATATCAAATCAAAGGTAATGAAGAGTAGAATACAGTGGTGCAGAAATTTTGCCCCGCGGGCATGTTTGGTGGTCACCAGAGGTCAAAAAGTAAGATTTGGGGTCCTTTTTTTTTCTCGTCACACAACTCCTCCTAGGCTTTTTGAGCTAGAACCTTGAAACTGTCACAGGTAAAAACCCTTTGGATGAGGACTGAATTTTGATGTGTGCGGGGATATGCGATGGCACGCCATTGACTTGCTCTAGTTTTTTTTTTATGACACCCTGCCACACGATAGTGGTGGGGTATTATGGTATCACATTAGTTGTCCATGTGTCTGTCTGTTGTACGTCTGTATCTTCATTTCTGGCCGATAACTTGAGTAAATATCAATGGATTTTCACCAGATGTTATGTGTGTGCTTTGATATTGAGGAGATCTGGTTTGGGATTGAAAATGGGCAAATTTTGTCAATTTTTGACAGAGTTATCTGCCCGCAACACATCCTTATTTTAGTTTCAGGACAATAACTCAAGTGACTCTCAATGGATTTTCACCAAATTCGATATGTGCATGGATAGTGTGGAGGTCTGGTTTGGGATTGCTCATTGGTAAATTTCTTCAATTTTTGTCAGAGTTATCTGCCCATAACATGATAATGGCAGGGTGTTATCATTTCACATTTTTATTGTATTTTAGGAAACGTGATTTGTCTGTGAAATCAAGCCATAACTTTTTCTGAAAGACAAAAAGGTAGAATATCATCTGCCTTTATTGTGATTGTTGTGATTATCAGTTAAGATTTGATACAGCACAGTGCTAATCTAACCCATAAGGCTACATTCAGCATTCCCTGTTTTGTGACATGGCTCACATGTTGAAATCCAGTATACTTCTGTAGAATGCAAGGTATTTTGATAATTGATATTTTGATTATTTATATTTGACTATTGTTATATTAGCCACAGTGTAAGAAAATGTACCTCACAACGTGCTCCCAGCAGACTTAGATCAGTTTGCACATACAGTCTGATCAGTGTCTGATGGGTGCTTTATAGATGGCCAAGGATCCAGAACTTCTACAGGTAGACAATGAAGACTGATTGGACTGAACACGCAGGCTTGTCTAACTTGGGCAAACACCTGAAGGTAAATTATCTTGCTTTGTGGCTCAGATGAATGATAGTCACCTATTATTTAAGGGGAATTGATACACTTTCAGGGGAGACAAATCCATCAGAATTTTTGCTTCTCCCCCACCCCCACCCACAACCCACATACACGCAGGGTTCTAATCTAAAAAAAAAAGAAAAGAATTTTCATTTGAAGGACAGCAAACAGGAAGTCACAAAGTTACTTCCCTTATCATAATGGCTGAAAACCTACTGCGTGTATCAAGTCCCCTTATTTATAATTGTTTTTTAAGAATTAATGTATGGGCTTTCAAGATTCCTTAGGACATCTGTACAGTGTACATGTTCTATTGCAACACTTTCTATACCATAACAACTATGTAATAAGTACTGGGACACCTTATCTACTTACCATACTTGTCCTAAAATTTGAAAGTCCATTCTAGTACATATCAAAGTGTCTAAATTATAGCTGTCCATATGGCAAACAGTGCAGACCCAGATCAGATGCCACATTCTGCAGCATCTGATCTAGGTCTACACTGTTTGCAAAGGACTATCAGTCCCAATACTTAGGGTTATTATGGGTAAATACAATATTTTTTCAACGGACATTCTTTTCTGTAGGTGCTTAATATGTGGCAGATAACATAACACTAAACTTTCTTGTGAAGTCTGATATTGTAAATTACTCTTAAACTTTTGCTCGAGATAAATTGAGGAGCAGAGATAAACTGAGGAGCAACGCGAGATATATGAACCTTATGAATGTGAATAATGACATACCTCATAACATGCAAGTATATTAGCAGATATGCAAGCAGGGCCCAGTTGTTCAAAGCTTCGTTAGCTTAACGAGCTCATTAAGGGTCATTTCGTTAACTGTTTTAGCGGATTCAATATACAATATTCTGATACTTTTTGCTGAAAAAATGAGAGTAGCTTTTGCACTGCAAAAGCTACTCACATTTTTTTCAGCAAAAAATTTCAGCATATTTGCGTATCACTCGATGTAAATTTTAATGAATCGTTAACGACATCGTTAGCTTTGAACAACTGGGCCCAGATCTCTTTTAACTGAATACACATCATAAGGTACATTCTCAAACTGTGGCTCAAATTAAGATTACCTACCCGCCCTAATTATTCAGACTTAAAAAACACTTAACCCTTGTCCTGCTGAACACAGATATGTCCTGCCTTAGCAAACTGTAGATCCAGATCAGTTGGCTTCTTCAGAAGCCAACTGATCTGGATCTGCACTGTTTGCCATTAAGTATGCAAATTTATGGCAACTATCTGGATCAAGTTATCTGACTGGCTGAAAATTAGAAGTGGGTGTGGCATCTTAATTTATTCAGCAGGACAAGGATTAATAGTGTAGATACAATTGATGGAGTTCTTTACCATTCAGCATGTTCTTTAACTCTGCAGGTGGTCAAGTAGACTTTAATCAAATTTTAGGATAAGCAATTCAACAGTTTAACCCATTTAAGCCTAGTGTCCCATAAAAGGGACATAGGCAAACAATGTAGAACCAGATCAGATGCTGCAGAATGTGCTGATCAGGTCTACATTGTTTGCATAAAATTCAGAAATTTCTATAAAACATGGAAATTAAAAGTAACCAGACAACCTTTATACAGGAAATGAACTTGTGTCAAGACTTGAGGTAGAAGAGTCCACCCGGCATAAATGGGTAAAAGGTGTTTGAATTTTACAGAAATTACAGTATTATCTAAACCTTTAATCCATAAGTTTCTGAAGTGGACTTTTCCATGTTTGAATCTGGTCAGAACCAGTGTTCCAGATAGGGATCTCAGTCAAAAATCAAAACAGAATGGCAAACTGTGTAGATCCTGATGAGACGACTTTTTACAAGCCTTCTCATCAGGAGCTACAGTTTGTAAAGGTATCTGTATTGGTCTGGAGGGATGAAAGGGTTAATTAACTTTAAAATGCAAAATTAGTTTTATTAGCTCACCTGAGCTATGCTCAGGATGAGCTATTGTGATCACTTTTTGTCCGTCGTCCGTCCGTCCGTGCATCCGTCCATCCGTTAACATTTTTCAAATGACTTCTCCTCCGAAGCCCCTGAGCCAATTTTGCTCAAATTTCATATGGAGCCTCCTTAGGTTGAGGAATGAAAATCTGCTAAAATGGTCGCGGTCCATTGACCAAGATGGCCGCCATGCCCATATATGGTAAAAACCTTTAAAAATCTTCTACTCCAGAACCGAGGATGCCTTGGGGCTGAATCTTTGCATAAGTCATCGGGGATGGGAGGTCTACCAAAATTGCTAAAATAATTGTCGTATATTGACATTTGACCTTTTTACGGCAAGGTCAAGTTTGCTTCTCTAAGCATTTGTATAAAACCGAGGATGCCTTATGGCTGAACCTTTACATATATCATTGAAACTGGAGGTCTACCAAAGTTGTGAAAAATAAAGGTCGTACATTAACATTTGACCTTTTTATGGTAAAGGTCAGTTTTGCTTCCTTATGCATTTGTATGGGAAAAATGTTCAGAATTTCAAACGACTTCTTCTCTGGAGCCTCTGGGCCAATTTTGCTCAAATTTCATATGGAGCCTCCTTAGGTTGGGGGAATGAAAGATTGCTAAAATGGTCACGGTTAGTTGACCAAAATGGCCGCCATGCCCATATATAGTAAAAACCTTTAAAAATCTTCTTCTCCAGAACCGAGGATGCCTTGGGGCTGAATCTTTGCATAAGTCATTGGGGACGGGAGGTCTACCAAAATTGCTAAAATAAATGTTGTATGTTGACATTTGACCTTTTTACGGCAAGGTCAAGTTTGCTTCCCTATGCATTTGTATGGGAAAAACCTTTAAAAATCTTGATCTCCAAAACCGAGGATGCCTTGTGGCTGAATCTTTACATCGGAAACTGGAGATCTTCCAAAGTTGCTAAAATAAAGGTTTTACATTGACATTTGACCTTTTTACCATGAGGTCAATTTTGCTTCCTTATGCATTTGTATGGGAAAAATATTCAGAATTTCAAACGACTTCTCTGGAGCCTCTGGGCCAATTTTGCACAAATTTCATATGGAGCCTCCTTAGGTTGGGGGAATGAAAGATTGCTAAAATGGTGGCGGTTCAATGACCAAGATGGCCGCCATGCCCATATATGGTAAAACCCTTTAAAAATCTTCTCCTCCAGAACCGAGGACGCCTTGGGGCTGAATCTTTGCTTAAATCATCGGGGACAGGGGTCTACCAAAGTTGCTAAAATAATGGTCGTACAAGTTTGCTTCCCTATGCATTTGTATGGGAAAAAACATTTAAAAATCTTATTCTCCAAAACCGAGGATGCCTTATGGCTGAATCTTTGCATATATTATTGGGAACATCTGCATGTCTGCAGTGGCTATGTCACTCAGGTGAGCGAACCGTGGCCCGTGGGCCTCTTGTTATTGTTTATTACATATGCTTTATTACTTTCAGCAAGCTTGAATGAGTTTTCCTAGTTCTCTGTAACATTATACATACACATCAGAATCCTTTCAATAGGGCAAATTGAGTCTGCTAAAATGTACAACCTACCTTTTAATGAAGAAATGCCCCATACCAGTAATTTGTGGTCCAAAAAAGCTTATATGTCTCAGTGCACAACTTGCCGAAACATTTTAATATTTCAAAGAATAAGAGAGTGTAAACAGAGTGCCAGTATATTACCTGTTGCTGTTTTTATTGTACATTTTATTTGCTGACTTCACAGTATGATAAATGTACTAAAATTTCAAACACTTTCAGCCTCAGTTTTGCTTTTTATGCTGTTATTACTTAAAATTTTTAGAGGAATGGCAGACAGTATAGACCAAGATCAGACTGCTCGTTAGGAGAGTCTGATCTGGGTCTGCACTGTTTGCAAATGCCACTTTTTCAGAAACGTAAGTGTACAAAATTTCAGGACATTTACCATGGCCCTTAAACTGTGTTTTCTTATCATATCAAAATCTGTTTTCTAAGCAGTATGGACTGAATTTAGTTGTAATGATAGAAAGGGAACAAGGATCATCATACTACTTCATGTATTTATGACTTAGAATGTATAAAGAATGCTTGACATTTGAAAATGATTTTGTTGCAAATGCAAAGTTAAATCTTGGACCTGGCATATGTTAATGCATGAAAAGCCATGTTTGATCCCTATATTGGTACTATTTTAGAATGTAATTCATTTAATGGAGCATTCACATTCGGAAGGGTTGTAAATAACAGCACATTTCTGTCCCATTTGCATTTATGTATAAATTCTCTCCATAGTACAACACTGTTCTTAAAGGAGGAGGACGCACATTAGGTTACAGACATGTAGGTCGGAGTCTTCACTTTTAGAAAAAGCTTGCAGACCCGTTTCACTTTAATACCTGTACAGACCATTTCATTACCAAGGTCACCTATCCAAGAAGTACCTGTAATCTGATTCATGGTTTTTACAAAACAAAGTTGCAATAACATTAGCTTGCAACTTTCTTGTACACTTTTATAGTTTACTTATAAAAACAAAAACATTTGACAGGTGGTTTAGAAAAACATATTGCGGATGGTCAGGGGGTTTTTCCCAGGGTTCTCCGGTTTTCACCTACCTTTTATGATCGATCGGCTCCATATGAGTGAAATATTCTTGAAAGGGTCTTAAAACCCAAATTAAAAAAAAAAAAAAAAAAACTTTTTTTCCCCAATTTTGTTAGCTCTTACAGTGCCAAGCAAAATTGTAGCAGAGGACAGTCTATTTTTAAGTGAAAATAAATCTTGACATTTCATGTGAATCATCTGCTAGGAAGATGATTCACATGAAATGCCAAGCCTTATTTTCTGACAAAAATAATTTTATGAAAATCAAAATGTCATCAACTGCAATTGTTATTGGCACTTTAAAAGTTAGGTAGGGTATTATTTTGTTGCTTCTGAAAATGCTGTATTCAAAAATGGTATTATGTTTCCTTGAGTTGTTTTTAAATAAAATTAATATTTTGCAAGTTGTTCGATTATGATTTGACATATTTCATGGATGTTTAATACATGGCTGAATATTAGCTGTTATGTTTAAGACATAATAAATCTTTATAAATGATTTCCTTTGTTGTTATTCATATAGTGTGTATTAAAAAATGACTCGCTGTCATTACAAACAGAAAACTCAGTAATTGCCTCTGTTACCAATCAAAATGACAATAATGGACAAAGGGTCAATTTCAAGTTTCTTTTTATGGAATTTTCTGGTTATATGGCCTTCGTTAGCTGCTTACAGGTAAGTGTTTGGGTGTTTAAATTGTTACTGATCCCAACTTCAGATCATGAGGTCCCGGGTTCAAATCCTGCTACAGGCAGAATTCAGCTCATGACTGTACAGTGCTTCATTGCACAGAGCCTTTAATTATCATCCTTCCATCATCTTAACTTAATAATCTTGACTCAAATAATGTAGAAAGGGACTTAAAACACCAAACCCTCGTCATCAGTATCATCCATTTACAGAGTCATTATTACGAAAACACGCCTATTCAAATATATATACATTGAAATTTTCACCACTAAAAATTTAAAGTTTTCAGATAAAAATTCTGATATTTTTAATATTTCTGCTCAAAACATAGATTGTGGGCAATTGTTAGAATCGCCTCACCCATAATCTATGTTTTTGAGCAGAAATAAAAAAAAGAAATAATGTATACCCCTTTAAACCCCAGTTTTACAATATAAAAATTATAGTTATGTTTTCGTGATGGGCTATTTTATAGCACACTGATAAACAGAGGAGGCCTTGATCAGTCTGTGTAGATGGGTCTTCACATATGAGACCTTTTCTCATGCCAAGGCTCATACTGGCCAAACTTATAATCTTGGTGAGCTGGGTAAAACTTTCAGCAGACAACATTATGAAGTATCTCTCTTATTTTCTTATTTTTCTTAGAAAATAGTGTTTGGCATTTCATGCAAACTAGCTCCAAAGGAGATGATATGCCTGAAATGTCAAACCCTATTTATAAAGAAAAAAGAAGAATATCAACAATCTGACATCTGATGAATTTCTCTTCTTTTTCCTTGAAAACAGGCTTTGGCATTTTATGCAAATAGTTTCCTATGAAGACAATTTGCATGAAATGCCATATCCTATTTTAAAAGAAAGAGATGAAAAATGTGAACATTTTGACATCTGTTGAACTTCCTTGCAAAGGAGACAATTTGCATGAATGTCAAATCCTGTTTCAAGGAAAAACAAACAACATTACTACATTTGCTGAATTTGCCCAAAGAGAGCCAGGGGTTAAATTATGAACAGAGGTAGTCACTGCATCAGGATCTATGTCTTTGTTCAACAGATAATATACATGTACACAAGCCCACAAATTTCAATTAAAATCAGCTTTATGAGCAGATGACCAGTACAGACCCAAATCAGCCTGAATACCTTCAATCTGATCAGAGTGTACATTGCTTGCTTGTAGACTCTTCAAGGTTCTAGAGAACTTGTTACAGAGGAGTATTTGATAATAATTTTTCTCACTTATCCACATAAACATGTTGTGGGTACTCATCATAAGCTCCTCGGCAAGGTGCTTCTAATGAATACCCGCAATGTAAGTTTTTATGAAGAAATAAGGAAAAATATCACTAAAATACTCCTTAAGTTCTCTAGACTGTTTGTATATGGAGGAACTTACGTGAGTGGTCATTTTATATGAAATTTATGAAACTTGCCTTTGGCAAGTGACCACAGTTGTAAGAATCTGTCTGTATATATGACTTTTAAGCCACAGAAGTTGAGCCAATCTTCAACAGAAAAGACCACATTGTCATGGTCCATGTGATTATGTGCAAATAACCAAGTGTTATGTAACATGTGGTCATATCATTTTTATAACATGATGTTATCCACTGAATAATAATGTCACATGATATTTTATATTAGCACACAGCACAGACCTTGTTGATCTGGGCCCAGTAACTGTTGCTCAAAACTAACAATGTCGTTAGTTAAAGTATCATTAAAACTCTGATCATTAAATATGGCATATATGCTAATATTTTTGCTGAAAAAAATTTGCAAAAGCTACTCACATTTTTTCAGCAAAAATAACTCTGAATTAGATACTGTACTTACTAGAGCAGTTAACATTTTGACCACTAATGAGCTTGTTAAGTCAACGATGCTTTGAACAACTGGGCCCTGATTGTTTGCAGGCTGGTATACGTCCATACAATTCACATACATTTTACTGTCTATCTACTTGGAAAGGAACAGTTTTATACAGCTACTTCTTTCACACTTCTATTTTTCTTATCATAGTCTAATTCTAAATTATAGGCTCTTTCTCCCATTTTTAATGGTGGTCGATTGTCACTGGTTCTCAGCAAATTTTTCAGTGCATCTCTGGCTGCCATCTCTTCAGCTATATTGATTGTCTCTCCAGGTGCTGAAAACAGGAAACAGTAAACCTTTTAGGAAACTGGATACACTTGGTAGATTTTCAGCCATTTTAACAGGGGAGATAACTTTTATGACATTCTGTTTGCTGTTCCTGCCGCCCAAGCTCCTAAAAAAGGGTCTACACTATAAGGAAAGAACTTGCTCCCTTTCAGAGCGAATTCTTTCCTTTCAGAGTAGACCTGTCTTCAGAAGTTACCTCCCCATGAAAGTATGTTGGATCCCCTTAATAAGAGGGTTTGTGAATTTCCAGAAGGAAGTTTTACAGTTTCCTATAAAACAAGAATGGAATGCCATACCCTATATTCAGGTATGAGTAACACAACCCATTGTAGTTTGGAAACTCCCAAAATGGTACATAACGAAAACAAGCCTATTCAAATATACTGAAAATTCTACCACCAAAAAATGAAAATTTTCTAGATAAAAATTTTGATATTTTTTTTATTTCTGCTCAAAACATAGATTGTGAGTACTCGTTAGAACTGCCTCGGTGAGGCGGTTCTAACAAGTACCCACAATTTATGTTTTTAGAGAAATAAGAAAAATAATGTATACCCCTGTAAACCCCAGTTTTACTATATAAAAGTGGGGTTTAAGGGGGTCAACATTACATAGGCATGTTTTCGTGATGCTGGCAAACAGTGCAGACCCAGATCATATGCCACAAAATGATAGTGCAGAATGCAGCATCTGATCAGGATCTCTACTGATTGCTAATAGCTTAGCCATTTTTCTCTCAGAATATCTAAATCGCATACTAAAATTGAAATTTGAGTCTTCCAGTATGTAGTATGTGGGGAGTTATTCAGTCTAAAATGGGTTAATAAGCTTGTTTCAGTATCAGCAGGTTTTTTGGTTGTTTTTTTTTGTTTTGTTTTTTTGTTTTTGTTTTTTTTATATTTTCCTTAAAAAAAAAAAAAAAAAAGAGAATTTGACATTGCATGCAAACTCTTCTAATGGGACATCCTGCAAGAAATTTCAATTATTATTTTATGGAAAAAAATAGAAATCAATATATTGTTTACTGAATTTGTCCACAGTGTGTTAAAGGTGAAATTCTGATAGCTAAAATCTAATCATCTAGCGCCAACAGAAGGCATAAGATATTGTTTTGTTATTTTTGTTATTAATTGTTGGAACTGCCAGTTCTAATGAGTTCCACAACACATTTCCAGGGAGAATTAGGAGAACTATTTATCAGGATATTCCCCTTGTCAGGAGCTCCTTCTTCTTTTCCATCATAAAGAATATAACAAGATGTACTTACATTTTCCCATGAGCTGTTTGTCACTATAGACACCAACATGGTAAAGAGACATTACTGTCTCGGAACCTGAACTCCATAACAACCTAGAAACAACAACATTTAAAAAGATTTACAAGTTATTCACACCAAACTCATAAGCAGAACACTTTGCTAAAATCACACCATCTATAAAATTCACTTAATGTGTTTTGTTTGCGTTAGAATGTTACGGCCCGGTCAACACTGTTGAGGTCATGTCAAGCGTCAGTTAACTTAGTTACATTTTTCCTCAGCAGGCTTAGTCCTCTCAGCAGTTAACCAGTACTTGTGCACATACATTACCAGAAATTATTGCATAAAAGGCACTGCCGCACGTTATTAACAGCCATGCATTACCGGCCAAAAGTCGTGTATTAACAAGGCAATTCACGTGTTGTTAATGCACGGCTACACAACTTTCAATATGCCTGTACCGGAACCACAGAATTGCTGCCGTCACGAGACATGTACTGCCTGGCCCTAGAACAAGCATAGTCCGTGGAAATTACATTTGCGAGACATCCGTGAAAAGGCGAAACAAAATAGTGCAAGAAATAATGTGAAATGTTGCAATTGTTTTCAATTTTTATGCAATAATAGCGATCGAACATGGTTTTTCAATGCATTAACATTCGCCAGGTCCCTTGGGAGGGGTTGAAAACCGCGGCCTTCGGCCTCGGTTTTCAACACCTCCCACGGGACCTGGCGAAAGTTAATGCATAAAAAACCATGTTTAATTCCTATACTACCCTTCTTGAATCAGCAGAAAGGGAAGAATGTCTGTAGAAGTTATTTCAGGATCCATATCCACGAGATATGTGGCCAAGCTGGGATTTGAACTTGTGACCCTTGGATCTTCAGTCAGACATGCTATAGACTGCGCTGTGGAGCCCAGCTTTTGCCTTCACCAGCTTATTTGTGAACTCAACATTGGTATTTCAAAGGTGCTTGTACTGAATATAAACAATATGTTTTTGTGGAGAATTAAGAAAAATATTCATATTGATGTGCCTCTTAGCTAGAGCTATACTATAGGCCATATAAAAACAAAAACATGTCTTCAAGCTGTTTGTTTGTGTTGAGGTTTTATGGCCCTATGTGGTCATGTTGAGCGCGGTCAGTTTACCTAACCACACTATTACAGGGTAGGCTTAGTCCTCCATAAAGTGGTTAACCAGTACTGACAGAAACTGACAACTGCCCTTCTTGAATCGGCAGAAGGGAGAAAATGACTGTAGAAAGTATTTTGTGACCAATCTGCATGAAAGAATGTTGCCGAGGCCGGCTCATGTCTTCAAGCATACTGTATTAACCCTAAATATTGGGACACTTACTACACCTGTCCTACAACTTGATCTAGTCCATATTACTACATGCTATCATGTCTAAAATCTGCTGGGATGAGTGGCAAATAGTGTAGACCTTGATGAGACACCGCATTTTGCAGCATCTGGGTCTACACTGTTTGCTCAGGCTTAATTGTCCCAATATTATTACAGTATGTGAAATATGTATACTGAGGTCATCCTGCACATATGTGCAATCTTATCAGGGTCTTTGTTCATGCAAACTGCAGATACATTCTATAAAGCTCCAAATTAGAGATGTATCAGATATTTTTCTTTTTTCTCCACAAAAACTAAGTACACCTTAGAAGTGCCTTGGCAAGGCACTTTAAATGAATACCTTGTTTGTGCTGAGGTTTTACGGCCCAGTCAACCCAATGGGGCCATGTCGAGCACTGTCAGTTTACCTAACCACACGTTTACTGGGCAGGCTTAGTCCTCTAAGCGGTTAACCAGTATTGTGCACATTCTTTCGCCAGAAACTGACAACTGCCCTTCTTGAATCAGCGGAAGAGATAGAATGACTGTAGAAAATATTTCATGATCAATCTCTACGAAAGAATGTTGCCGACCTCGGCGGGGGTTGAACCCGCGACCTCCTGGTCTTCAGTCGGACGGCGCATCCAACTGAGCCACCGAGGCCGGCATTATTAAATGAATACCCACAACCTTTTTAAGATAAGAGAAGTTTTGATTGATTGTGTTGTGTTAATGACATGTCAACCCTTGTTAGTCATGTTGTGTGGTCTCCCTGAGAAAGGGGGGAAAGAGATAGAAAAAATAGTAGAGGAGATGAAAGAGAGGGACAGAGAAGAAAGAAGAACAGGAATGAAGAAACAGAAGAAATAAAAACATTCCCCCCTCTACCCTTATCTGCTAGGATAGCAGGCCTTGCCCAACTATAAGCCAATATCAGGTGGTCGCCCCGGTGACACAAAATACACGACACCTTCGCCACACCCAACCACCCCCAGATTAAAGAAGTATTCAAATAAACATTTTTTTTTTCTCCACAAAAAATGTGGACACTCATTAGAAGTGCCTCAGTGAGACACTTCTAATAAATACTCAAGTTTTCATGGAGAACTACGAAGAATATCACTACTTTCTGGTTGAAAAAAAAGCTCCTTACCTGAAGCTATGCTGTCAGTATTCATTGATTTGGTAAGAAAATAGACAAGACCCCAAGAAAACATATTTCTTTTGATAGAAGCACCTCCCCAGCTAGCATTCTACGTAAATCTACATCAGGCCGTCATCGGCCCGTCAGCTACCCTGAAGGGCCGATGACGGCCCGATATAGATTTACGTAGAATGCTGACTGGGTCAAAGTAAGAAAAATTAAAATACTATTTGCATGAAAAAAATTGCCTAATTTGGAGCTAGGGACCTGAATCCCAGTCAGCATTCTACTTAAATCTATATCGGGCCGTCATCGGCCCGTCAGGGTAGCTGACGGGCCGATGACGGCCCGATGTAGATTTACGTAGAATGCTAGCTGGGATCACTCTGCTATTCATGCAGATGAATGAGAAAATTAGATGATTAAGAAACAAGAAAAGCTTCTCAGCATTCAAGCAAAGTGTCAAATGGCTTCTAGTTTTTTGGGGTTTTTTTAGTTTGGATTTAATCCAGTCAACACTCTTTCTAATTCAGAGTTGATTCAATAATTTGGAACTTTGTTACAAAAATGCAGTTTTGTTGACATGCATACAGCCCTATACTCCAGCAGGCCCAAGTGCCAAATGATAATTCCTTAAAATGCACAAAGAAAGCTCTTGTTTTTCTAAGAATTCTGCATACATATATATTGTCTTTCAAACATAAAATGTGCAAAGCTGTAATCAGAAAATGACCAAACAAACGATTGAAACACAAAGCCAAACCAGTATGTGTGTGCGTGTTTGTGTGCACATGTGTGTGCTTGTAAGCGTGCATGTGTGTCTAGTTACTGCCTTACCTAGATTCTGGTTCCCCTCTACCCTGCAATGTCAACATGGCTGACAGGAGGCCCATTGGGTTAACTACATTCCACATTTCATTGATATCTTTACCAATCAGCTGAGGTAGAATTATATCTTGAACAAAATTTTCAGCCCTCTTAGTGTCCTGAAAGAAATTATCATCATCATCATCATCATCATCATCATCATCATCATCATCATCATCAAGAGATTTTTGATTAACGTGCAGGCCCAAGGGCAACATCCACATCAGTGTATACACCAGGTATAGCTGGCTTGCTGCAGGTATGGCAGATCTCACACCAGATCTCCAGGTATGTCTATCATGAGGGTTGATAGCCAAGAGCTTCCACTCTCTGCAATCCCTCTCTGTCAGTTGCTTCCATGTCATCTTGGGCCGCCCAGGCCCACGCTTTCCATCAACCTGTAGGTCAAAGGCTGTTTTGACTGCACCATTGGAGCATTCCACATGTCCATACCAGCGGAGCCTTCTCTCCTTCAGAATGAGGTCCAGATCCTCAATGCCAAGCCGCGCAAGTAGCTCATTGGATCTGGTGGTGACAAGTATATGAACTGTAATATGGATGTGTTATAATGGTTTTGTTTGTTTGTGTTGAGGTTTTACGGCCCAGTCAACCCAATGGGGTCATGTCGAGCGTGGTCAGTTTACCTAACCACACATTTACTGGGCAGGCTTAGTCCTCTAAGCGGTTAACCAGTATTGTGCACATTCTTTCGCCAGAAAATTATAATGGTTTTGTTTGTTTGTATTAACACAGTTTTACGTTGCTTTCAACAACTTTTTGGTCATATCACAATGGCGTCTGGATGTGGCAGGGAGCTCAATGCTCACTTTTAGAGAGCCGCCTAACTAAAATATCATGCCCCAGACACTTGACATGATATTCTTCCCAGCTGCATTATCCTGACACCTAGCTGACCAATTCTGATTCCTAGCTCTACTTTCATAATGCTGAGCACCAAACGAAAGAACATCTAGTACCAAAGTCTTTGGTATAATGGCTGGGGAATGAACCCCCAGCCTCCTAGTCACAAAGCAGATGCTCCACCAACTGAGCCACTGTGCCGGTATTTTACAATGGCCTATGATCAAATAACTATTTACCACCCTTTCCACTCATCTAGAGGTAAATAGATACACCTGAAATATTCTCCCACCATTCTGCCAAGGAAGACTATTTTGTAGACAGGAAGTTGCTTCCCTTGAATTTTAAAACTTTATCAAGAGCACTGCAAAGCAGGTCAATATAACCCATCTATATAGCTGGACAAAGGCATAAAATATGTAAAGAAAAATAACAATCAAAGGGAAGTAACTCAGAAATAAGAAAGGGAGAGCAATCTTTTTTGTATGTGACACACTGTCTTAACCTCATACACATTGCTAAAAAGTTTCAAGAGATTCCATATGGTTACCTAGTTATGGTATGCACAAGGGCAGTAAAATTTCATCAAAGGGAAGTAACTAAGAAATTGAGAAAGGGGAGCAATTTTTTTTGTATGCAACACACAGTCTTAACCTCATACACATAATGTGACATTGCTATAAAGTTTCATCAAGATATTCCATATGGTTACCTACTAATGGCACCGGCCTCGGTGGCTCAGTTGGATGCGCCATCCGACTGGAGACCAGGAGGTCGCGGGTTCAACCCCTGCCCAGGTTGGCAACATTCCTTCATGGAGATTGATCATGAAATATTTTCTACGGTCATTCTCTCCCTTCCGCTGATTCAAGAAGGGCAGTTGTCAGTTTCTGGCAAAAGAATGTGCACAATACTGGTTAACCACTTAGAGGACTAAGCCTGCCCAGTAAACGAGTGGTTAGGTAAATTGACTGTGCTCGACATGACTCCACTGGATTGACGGGGCCGTAAAACCTCAACACAAACAAAACCTACTAATGGCGTACACAAGAGTAGTGTGAAAAATTTCTAATCAAAGGGAAGTAGCTCAGAAAATTGGAAAGGGAGAGCATTTTTTTTTTCATGTGACACACTGACTTGATCTCCTCAATGTTCCATACTGTCACCTTTTTATGGTGTGCACAAGAAAAATTTACACTGTCCAGACGGACGGATAGCTAGACAACACCATAATAAAATACATCAGGGCCCAGTTGTTCAAAGCTAACAATGTTGTTAGTTAACGATTCTTTAAAATTTGCATCAAGTGATACGCAAATATGCTGAAATTTTTTGCTGAAAAAATGTGAGTAGCTTTTGCAGTGCAAAAGCTACTCACATTTTTTCAGCAAAAAATATCAGAATATTGTATATTGAATCCACTAAAACAGTTAACGAAATGACCCTTAACGAGCTCGTTAAGCTAACGACGCTTTGAACAACTGGGCCCTGTTTTTTACACAACAGGCGTATAAAAATGGGAGCCGCTCATGAAGCACATTCTTTTCTTTAAGAGAAGCCCTAGTCAGATTGGAGGCAAGTATATCCATGTCAATTTATTTCCTTTGGAGTTGTAACCATTGATTCCATTAATGCATAAATGAACAACGTAGGTCTCTTGGGAGACAATTTGCATGAAATGTCAAGATCTATTTTCTGGGAAAAATAAGAAAAATGTGATAAGTTATTGTCAGCTGAATTAGCCCAGTGAGGGGCGAAGGTCATTAACAGCCTTACCTGAGATTCTAGCAGTGCACCAATCACAGCTAGTAAAGTTTTCACATAGTGCTCATCTCCTGGGGGATACTCCTGTAAACAAGATAGAATAACAGATAAGCAGAATATTCAAATGAGTACAGTAAATTTCCTAAAATTTCGAACACTTTATTCCATACTCTTTTGGCTTAATTATTGCTTTTTATGCAGCAGTTTCTTTACATATTTAGTGGAATGGCAAACAGTGTAGACCCTGATCAGACTGCTCCTTCAGGAGCAGTCTGATCAGGGTCCACACTGGTTGCATATGTCATTTTGTCAGCCGCTTTAGTGTTTGAATTTTTAGGACATTTACCGTACTTGTTCCCTCATGTTGTGGTTCCTATTTTTCCCTCATAAAAAACATGTAAACTGTAATGTGAGACAACATGTCTTACAACCTGTGATCAGCAAAGACTCAGACTAGCCTGCACATCCACGCAGTCTGACCAGAGCATGTCCATGTAGTTTGATCAATTTCCCTGTCTGCCAGAACCTTGATCTGCCAGAACCTTGATCCACAGATTCACAGAGCTCCCAGTTGATATGTAGGCTGATCTGAATGACAGAATCTTCATTGGATGCACAAGTTGAATGGTATATTTTCTCATGTTTTTTTTGTGGAATATCAGTAAAATTGTACCTACTGTCCTTTCCACATCACTCGGAAAGAGGTTTTTTGCCTGGTGTTTTATTTTAAATGAAAATATTTTGTTCTGATTGATCATATCTTATCAGAATCCATTCGTCTTTTCTGTTTCTGTGTTTTATTCTCAAATATTTACTCTAAAATTAAATTTATGGCCAAAAACTGGTCTGACCTATGCAATTTCTAAAATAAAAAGATTTTCTTTTTAATTTTTGTCTAAGAAAATATCTCTACTTTTCTTTGGAGAATTTTAAATTATTGATGTTTCACAACAATATCATAAAAATTTCAGAAAACATTGAACAAGTGAAATCTGTTGAAAATCTGACTCCAAGTTACCTCTCCTACAGATTTCTGCATAATTTGCATTCATTTTTACTATGGTAAAATTGAAAATATTTTATTTTCTAAAATAAACAATAACTAGAAAAAAACTTTTTGTGCATAGATACTTACTACATGGTATGCATTAAATCATGACAAAAGTTTGCAAATTTACTTCTGTGTAAAGTGCAAAACAAAAAACTACTTTCTGAAAGACGTCAAAAGCACAATAGGAGTCAGGAAATATCAAGAAATGTAAATTTATAAATGACAAAGACTGACGTGACTAATAAAGCTAATCTATGCTTAATAGTCATAATACGGTCATGGCTGACATCATAGACTGTCACATATTGCACATGAAATCCAAGTTATCAATGAAATCCTACTTCACCTTGCATGCTGAATGTCATACTACAAAACACTCTGTTATCACAAAAATAAGAAAGATGTTTTAAAACGGTTTGTCTGCTGATATCTAATTCAGCAAGTTTAAGGTTAAGAATTAACGCCTAGTTCTCTGGGTAAAATTTTCAGCAGGAAACATACTGAAATATTTTTCTTATCCCAGCAAACAGAATTTGAGACTTCATGCAAATTGTCTCCATTGGTGACAATTATCATGAAATGTCAAAATGTCAAAACTGTTTTCTGAAAAAAAAAAGAAAAAAAAAAGTATCAACAAATTTGTTATCTGCTGAATTAACCCAGAGTGATAAAGATTAATATACTTACAGCTGACATTATTAGTTCTCTCATACCAAGATTGGAAGCAACGTGAAACAATGTCTTGTCTGATAACAGGTAGTCATGTATCGCACTGAAACACATGGACAATATCAGTGTAGTAATAGAAGAAGGTAACTCCATAGCGGTGGGGTATCAGGTAATACTTTTTTCTAATTTCTCCATGAAAATCTATGTTGTGGGTACTCATTAGAAGTGCCTCTTCGAGGCACTTCTAATGAGTACCCACAACATATATTTGTGGAGAAATAATGAAAATATCAATACTTTTGGGGTGAAAAAGCACCTTATCAGGAGATATATTAACTCAATAGTACTGTATATACAAACAGGGAAAGACGCTGACCAGTTTGCATACCTATGTAGCCTTATCAGTCTTTACTCTTTACCTCCATATGTGGAAATTGTAATGTAAAACATCTCTATTACAAGAACTTCAATTACCCAATGCTTGCCATTTCAATCACATCGTCTCTTTTGAGATTATTCAAATATAATGTCAATCCTACTTTCAGGAAAACTTATCACCCCTCATCAGCAGATGGTGTCCTTAAAAAATCATATGTTAATAGCAAAGGACTTGGATCTGATTTTATTATAGTACACCATAACACTATTGTTAGGAACCAAAGCAAAAGCTGTTCATCTTGTATCCAAGCAAAACTGTATAGACTATACAGAAAAATGACCATATATGGTGATTTTTTTTATATAACCTACACATTTTTGTTTGGCTACAACACTATTGGGGTCCACCTTTAACCCTTCTCTTGCTAAACATGACATGCCCTGTCTTAGCAAACAGTGCAGATCCAGATCAGTTGGCTTCTAAAGAAGCTAACTGATCTAGATCTGCACTGTTTGTCATTAAATATGTGAATTTCTATCAAAAACCCGGATCAAGTAATCTGATTGGCTGGAAATTAGAAGTGCACGTGGCATACTTAATGTATTCAGCAAGGCAAGGGTTAAACCGTCTTATATCCAGAATTGTCTTATAACAAACCATCTTATAAGGAGGTTCCAGTGTATCCAATTAATTTCTTTCATTTTTCAAACATGAGTTATCACCTGACACTTTATATATTAAATAATTACTGGACATTTGCAAAACTTTGTCATAACTCAAAGCATAATTCATTGTATTGCCAAAATTACTTATAATATTGTTTATTACATCCTGAAGAATCTGTGACGACGAAACATTGATGTTAATACATGATAAAGATTATTTCGTGTTGGTGTTGATTTACTATACCAAATTACTTATGCAAGATTAATTTTAGTTTAACAATCTACTTAGAAAACATTAAAAAATATTTTCCCCATAAACTGACCGTGCATTATGCAGAAACTGATAGAATAACTACTTCTAAAGTCAGGATTTCAGCAAGTTTCATGTTCAGATTTTGTGAAACCTTTACAAAGCTGTTTAAGCCCCTAAGTACTTTTCCTACTGACTGTTCCAAGGTAGTTCTTGTTGCAGTTCTTTTTTGTTTGTGCATCAATGGTTTCATATGGAACATTTGTTTTGTCATTATTTGTTCCTCATCTCTCCTTCTTTTAGTACTTCTGGAGGCTGTGTTTAGTGATTGTGGCAATTCTTGGGTATCTTCACTTATATTTTTGAGAGATCAATAAGTGAAGATCACAGAGAAATCAAAAAAATATTTTCCAGCAAACATTTCAAAATCGTTTTAGAAAAGAACTGCATTGGTTAGACCGAGTGTTGGCTCTAATTTAACAGTTATGACAAACTCTGAAAATAAAGCATAGAAACATAAGACAAACAGTTTTATGGTTAGATTTTGACAACCACATCTGATTTTTTTTTCATTGAAAAGAATATAAACAGAAAAAAAAAATTACATTTTGTTATAAGCCATTTTGTTGTGTGTGTGTGTGTGTGTGTGTGTGTGTGTGTGTGTGTGTGTGTGTGTGTGTGTGTGTGTGTGTGTGTGTGTGTGTGTGTGTGTGTTTCTTTTTGTTTTGTTGTTTTTTTAGTGTTGTTGTTGTTTTGTTGTTGTTTTTTTTGACTATACAAACACTACAGCATAAAGAACCAGAGCCAATTGGTAAGCTGTTAGATCATTTTGTAGATGAATTTGGAAAAGCTATGGTTGCAGTTGGGTACATATATACACCATTACCCTCCTTACCCATAAGCTTGCAAATGCCATAAAGTGTTTATTTTCTCTAGGGGAACTATATGTAATATACTTACTACATTTTCTGCCATTTTTTTTCCAAGGGTGACTACTTTTGTGACTTCCTGTTTGCTTTGCTCTACACAAAATCCGTTCTGAAAAGAGGTGTACTCTAAAAGAAAAGAATTTGTTCCACAGGGGAGCAAATTCTTTCCTTTTAGAGTACACCTCTTTTCTGAAGGGTAAAACCATTTTGAAAACGTATCAATTCCCTGAAGTGCTTTGACAAAAATATCTTGTATCCCTTACCAGATTCCTTCTTCAAACATCTGTGGGTAGGAGTATCTCAGGTACGCTTTTATATATCGACTAGCCAATGCATAGCCTGAAAGGAATAATAATACCTTTAAAGCTTTACATAATGACATTAAAGTATTAACACCATATATTTTCATATTTTTATTTAAATTTTAAGGCTATTCAAGTTCTTATTAAATGCTTAGCACTCTGGGTAAAATTTTCAGCAGATGACATATTGAAATATTTTTCTTTTCTTTTTTTTTTTTCCAAGAAACAGGTTTTGACATTTCATGCAAATTGTCTCCTGTGGAGACAATTTGCATGAAATGTCAAACACCAATTTGTCGTCTGCTGAATCAGCCCAGAGAGTGGCAAAGCTTAATGAACATCAACCTTAATGGGTCATTTTGTGTCATCTCCCAGAGAAAGGGAGAAAATAGACAGAAGAGTTAGTAGAAGAAAAAGTGAAATAGAGAAGGATGAGGGAATGGTGAATAATAGTGCAGAAACAGAAATACTAGCATGCCTCCTCATTCATCCTATGCAAGTTCAACAGGCTCTTATCACCAACCTTAACCCTTCTCCTGATGAATAATTTAATTAGCCACACCCATTTCTGACTATCAGCCATCAGATTACATCACTCGTATAATGTTTTCATTCAAATTCACAAACTGAATGACAAAGTAGATCCTAATCAGATGGCTCTTCAGAAGCCATCTGATCTGGATCTACACTGTTTGCTAAGTTGTCGTGAACAGCAGGATAAGGGTTAAAGAAGGTATGATTCAAATGCAACTTGAAACAAGAACAAAACATCCTCGTAATGTTTTGGGTATGTCAACATAATGAATAACATGAAATTTGACCATATATCCACCCTTTCATCTTTTGGGGCATGTTAATTAACGGATAACATGAAGGGTAACCATTTTGCAATATGATTTTCACCCAATGTCTGGGGAATGTTAATAAATGAATAACATGAAGCGTAACCATTTTGCAATATGATCATCACCCAATGTCTGGGGAATGTAACCATTTTGCAATGTGATCATCACCCAATGTCTGGGGAATGTAACCATTTTACAATTTGATCATCACCCAATGTCTGGGGAATGTAACCATTTTGCAATTTGATCATCACCTAATGTCTAGGGAATGTAACCATTTTGCAATTTGATCATCACCCAATGTCTAGAGAATGTAACCATTTTGCAATTTGATCATCACCCAATGTCTGGGGAATGTAACCATTTTGCAATTTGATCATCACCTAATGTCTAGGGAATGTAACCATTTTGCAATTTGATCATCACCCAATGTCTAGGGCATGTAACCATTTTGAAATTTGATCATCACCCAATGTCGGAGAATGTTTATAAAAGGATAACCTGAAGGGTGACCATTTTTGCAATGTGATCATCACCCAATGCCTGCGGAATGTTAATGTCAGATTGGATAACATGAAGGGTAACCATTTTGCAATATGATCATCACCCAATGTCTAGGGAATGTAACCATTTTGCAATTTGATCATCACCCAATGTCTGTGGAATGTTAATGTATGGATAACATGAAGGGTTACCATTCTGCAATATGATCATCACCCAATGGCCAATGTCTAGGGAATGTAACCATTTTGCAATTTGATCATCGCCCAATGTCTGTGGAATGTTAATAAATGGATAACATGAAGGGTAACCATTTTTGCAACATGATAATCACCCAATGTCTGGGACAAGTTAATAAATGGATAACATGAAGGGTAACCAATTTGCAACATGATAATCACCCAATGTCTGGGGCAAGTTAATAAATGGATAACATGAAGGGTAACCAATTTGCAATATGATAATCATCCAATGTCTGGGGCAAGTTAATAAATTGATAACATGAAGGGTAACCATTTTGCAATATGATTATCACCCAAATGGTCTAAATCTACATTGACTGCAGGGTATATGCAGGTTCAGCAGGATGAGGATTAATACCTTTATCTGCGAGTTCTTGGTTGTCCTTCATGTCCAGAGGAACATCTTTTAAATCAATCCCTAATTCCTTCCTTTTTGTTTCCTCTTTCTCTACATATGAGCTGTAAACAGATATACAACAGTTACTGATAAGAGGAGTCAGCAGGTAAATGATCAAAAACATGCCTACATACACAAATTTGTCGTCTGACCCCCTTAAACCCCACTTTTAAATAGTAAAACTGGGGTTAACAAGGGTATACATTATTTTTTTTTTTTTTTTTTTTTTTTTTTTTTGCTCAAAACATAGATTGTGGGAACTTATTAGAACTGCCTCACCAAGGCAGTTATAATGAGTACCCACAATCTATGTTTTGAGCAAAAATATGAAAAATATCAGTTTTTTTATCTGAACATTTTTAGTTTTTGAGGTGAAATTTTCTATATATGATCTATTAGAATAGGTGTGTTTTCATAGTGTATCCATCTTATTGTAGCTACTCACTGGAATCAATGGCACTTCTAATGAGTACTCTAACTTTGTAGAAAAATAAACACATCATCTCATTTCAAGAATGAGAGACTAACTGAAATTTTACAGGCTGTCAGGGGCCACATTTTATCACTGTATAAATACCATATATCAATTTATTAAATCCTTGGATAATAAATGTCTATTTTTGAGGAATATAGAGCCTTTAAATAAAGTATCTTATATTTAAGGTCATTTCATGCCTTCGGAGAGTGTCATAAATTTTGCATGAAATTATCATGAATGCAAGATTCTGCAAGATACTGTATGACTTTTAAAATGTATTTTATGGCCATAAAAGTTTTAACTATTTTTCAACAGAAAACGTAACACTGTCACAGACAGCACGATGAAGTTACCTGCCAGCAGCCAAGTGTTATGCAACATGCGGTCACAACATTTTTATAACATGATGCTATCCACTGAATTATAGCAACACTATGTGATAAAATAAATTATGATATACTAACGTCAAAAAAAGCTATATAATATTTACATCACAACCTCTTCATAACACTATTGCTGGGATCCAAATCAAAAACCATGTTAGCTAAACAATCATGTTGTATTCCAACAAAAATGTATAGATTGTGTAGAAAAATGACCATAAATGGTCATTTTTCTATATAATCTATACATTTTTTTTTTGGATACAATACTTATGGAGTCCACCTTTAAACCGTCTTATCTCTGAGATGGTCTTATAATGAACCGTCTCATAAAGAGGTTCCAATGTACTGTGTGAATAAATTGTACCTCTGAACAAATGCTCTTTTAAGAAGATTTTCATCAAATTCTTCACCAAATCTCTGTCCAAATGCATAGATCTCAGTGTCATGATTCCTAACAAAATACAAGAAATAATATACAAATGTAAGAAAATCGAAGACCTCTTTCAACCAAGTAAAATATATTTTTCTTATTTCTCCAAGAAAACATATGTTGTGGGTACTCATTAGAAGCATCACCACTTCTAATGAGTACCACAACATATGTTATTGTGGAGAAATAAGAACACAACCAACAATTTTTGATTGAAAAAAGCACCTTATCTGGAGCTATGTAGAGACAAATTTAATATTTGCTTTGTTGGTGTGCAGATTAACCCTTGTCATGCTGAATTAATTAAGATGCCATGCCCACTTCTAATTTTCAGCCAATCAGATTACTTGAATTGGATTGTTGCTTTAAATTCACATACTTAATGGCTAACAGTGCAGATCTTGATCAGTTGGCTTCTTTTGAAGCCAAATATCTGGATCTACACTGCTTGCAAAGGCAGGGCATATCCAGGTTCAGCAGGACCAGGTTTAATGTGACTGGATACTTTTGGTAAGATATTCTGCATTTTTGCAAGGAAGACAACTTCTGTGAGTTGTTAAAAGTTTCACTACCTTGCAGTTTTCAGAAGTTTCACTTTTCTGTATTTTTCCCACATTTTAAGTTTGCGCTGAAGTTTTATGTGAATGCCAACAAATGAGCTTTTGTCATTTACTGTAATTTTCAGAAAAATCACCTATGAATCTGATTTTATAAAGACCTTTTCATGATTTGGGCCACACCATGCAAAAACGTGTCTTGGGCACATGCGGACAGCGACCCAGATCAGCCTGCACAGTCTGATCAGGGCCGTCATTGTCCACTAACAGAACCATTGGATGCTATGGAATGTATGACTGGAGAGCAAAGGCCCAGATTATAGCTCTCGAAAAGGCACTTTTTTTCAACCAAAAAGTATCTATAATTTTCTCATTTCTCGACGAAAACATATGCTGTGGGTACTCATTAGAAGTGCCTCAGCAAGGCGCTTCTAATGAGTACCAACAACATATGTTTTTGTCGAGAAATAAGAAAACTGTTTATCTGATATCCACTCTTATCTAGACCTACGGCCTAGATGATGCTTTAAGCATGCTCAGGATGATCTAAATCTGTGCATTTTGTGCATGTTAGAAGACACTTTTTCACTTGATGCAGCCTATTTTGTTCATGTATAGTGCACTGAGACAGGAAGGGATAAGATTTTGAAAATGATAGAAAGATTTGTTTCACTTTAATAAAATGTTGTAAGTTTCAGAAAAGTAATTTTCAATTCAGATTTTATGTGGATTTTTTCATGATTTTATACATGTACAAGACATGTATATAGCCCGGGGGCAGGGGCAGACAATACAGGAGTAACAAAATATCTAGCTGTCTCAACTAAGGCTTATGCTACTTCGATCAAAGGCTGTAAATTTCTTCTATAAGTATTTAATACAACTTGAAAAACTGACTTTCCAACAGTTTCTCCCTATTAATGTATTGGGAAGGAAATTTGACTTTGCCATAAAAAGGTGAACAGTTCACCTAAAATCACCTTTTGAATAAAAGATTTCAAAAATGACCTTCTGAGCAATGAGCAATAGTTGGCATTTTCTTATTTATTAGCATAAAAAAATTTCTTGCTCAGTTATGTTTAGCAAGAAAGAATTTGAAATTGTTAGTAACCTGAGATTTATTAGCAGGACAAATTTCATCCTCAGTTAAGTTAAGCATGAAAAAGTTTTATAACCTTGGGGCCAGAAAATATAAACTACACTATAGTGAAGACTTTTTAACCTTTATCCTGCTGAATATATTAAGATGCCACTCCCACTTCTAATTTTCAGCCAATCAGATTGCTTGATCCAAATTGTTGCTATAAATTTACATACTTGATGGCAAACAGTACAGATCCAGATCAGTTGGCTTCTTCAGAAGCCAACTGATCTGGATCTACACTGTTTGCAAAGGCATGGTATATCCTGGCTCAGCAGGACATGGGTTAAGACTGCCACATGGGACAAGAGATCTGTCAATTATATAGCAAGATTCTGCTTTAAAGCTTTCTTGATTCTGAAGAAAGTTTTAAGTGATTTTTACCATATATACAGTATATATATATATATATATATATATATATATATATATAGTTTATACAGTACTGAGTAGATTCAGATCAGTTGGCTTCGGCTTCTTTGAATCTGGATCGGCACAGTTTGCAAAGGCAGGGCATATCCTGATTTAGCAGGAGCAGGGTTAAGAGTATGCAAACAGTGAAGGCCGAGACAAAGGACATGTTAAGGAGGAGTATTCAATGATAATTCTGGAATATTTTTTCTTAATTTCTCCATAAAAATGTACGTTGCTGGTACTCATTAGAAGTGCCTCGGTGTGGTGCTTCTAATGTGCACCCAAATCTTATGTATTTATGAAGAAATAAGAAAACTTATACCAGAATCATTGCCAGATACTCCTTTTTAAAGGCTTTATATTCCTTAAAAACAGACATTTTTTTATTCAAGAAAAGTTTATTTGTTTGTTTGTTTGATTTGGGCTTAACGTCGCTTTCAACCTTTTTCAGTCATATCGCGACGGTGTCTGGATGTGGCAGGGAGCTCAATGCTCACTTTTAGAGTGCTGCCTCACTGAAATATCACGCCCCAGACACTTTGACATGATATTCCACCCAGTCACATTATACTGACACTGAGCTGACCAGTTCTAGCTCTACTTTCTTAATGCTGAGCGCCAAGCGAAAGAGCAGCTAGTACCATTTTTAAAGTCTTTGGTATGACCCGGCCGGGGATCGAACCCGCAACCTCCCGGTCACAAAGCGGACGCTCTACCAATGAGCCACTGTGCCGGTCAAGAAAAGTTTAATAAATTCATATATAGTATTAATACTATCATAAAATATGGCATCTGACAGCCTGTAAAATTTCAGCTAGTCTCTCGTTTTTGAACTGGATCAAAAATGAAATGATTTTTTATCGTATCTCTTAATTAATGTTGGCAACATTAATTCAGAGATACAATAAAAAATTATTTCATTTCAAGAATGAGCGACTAACTGAAACTTTATAGGCTGTCAGGAGCCACATTTTATGATTGTATTAATACCATGTATCAATTTACTAAACTTTTCTCAAGGAGAAGAATATGTCTATTTTTGAGGAATATGGAGCATTTAAGTCTTCTGCTCAGATAAGGTTGTATTTACCCGGCGTATGTACAGTAAGTCAGAACAAGCCGCTTATACAGAATCTAATTACATATTCGACCTAACTACTGCACATACCCCTATAAGCGCACATTCAAGCAATTACATAGTGTTCAGATTACAGCCAGTGCATTTTTGTCTACTTCTTTATAAATGCATATGTTGTGGGCACCCATTTGAATTGCACTGTTTATCGATTTGCTTTTATAAAGAAAATCAGAAAAAAAACATACAAAAACATCACATAATCATCATTTGATAAGTCCTTTGCAGTTCTTTTTTTTGTTTCTTTTTTAAGTGTACCTTTAGTATAGGGAGGTACATATTTTACCACAAGTTTTTTCATCAGTTTTGAAAACTCTAAGCACACAGTGTGGTAATTAGGTTGAATACAATATTCAGCAACAAACTGCAACAGAATGTGTCAGGTCCTTAAGTTATAAAACTTTCTTCATGCACAGCCCAGCTGAGCATTAAATTTTCTCTGCTAATAAATATGACTAGAAACGTTTTTTAGAAAAAAAAACAAAAAAACAAATGTCCCCAGAGTTGTCATTCTTGTAGGCAACACAACGTCTCGTCCTGTTCTACACTTCTACCAAGCATCATCAAAATATTGTGAAGCGTATTTGCGTTATAGAGCTGACCAGGAATCATATTAAAACACAAGAAGGGGAGATAACTCCAAAAGTAAGAAAGCCAGAGTTGTCATTCTTGTACGCAACATGTCATCACGTCCTGCTCTACATTTTTACCAAGTAAAATTGAAATAATCCAAAGGGTATTGGAGTTACAGAGTGGACACATAATCAAATACAAGAAGGGGAGATAATACAAAAAGTAAGAAAGCCAGAATTGTCATTCTTGTATGCAACACATCATCTTCTCCTGTTCTACATTACTACTAAATACCATCAAAATATTCCAAAGGGTATTCGTGTTACGGAGTGGACACAAATTCAAATTCAAACACAAGCAGAGATAAGTCCAAAATTTAGTAAACCAAAGTTGTCATTCTTGTACATGACACGTTGTCTCTTCCTGTTCTACATTCTTACCAAGTATCATAACAATATTCCGAAGGGTATTTGACTTACAGACAGCACACAAAATCAATCCATAATCATTGTCATCTATATTAAAGGGAGATAACGCCAAAAGAAAGGCAGAGTTGTCAGTCTTGTACACGTTCTCCGTTTCTACATTTCTTCCAATTCCGAAAGGGTATTTAAGTTACAGAGTGAACACGAAATCAATTTCAAAAACAAAACAAAGGGAGATTACTCCAAAAGTAAGAAAGCCGGAGTGGTAATTCTTGTATGTGACACATCTTCTATCCTCTTGTCCTGTTCTACATTTCTACCAAGTATCATAAAAATTCCAAAGGGTAGTTGACTTACAGAGTGGACATGAAATCAATGCATAATCACTGTCACATATCACACAGAGAGATGACGCCAAAAGCAACAAAGGCAGAGTTGTTGATCTTGTACATGACATGTCATCTCTTCCTGTTCTACATTTGTACCAGTACCATCAAGATATTCCATAAGGTATTAGAGTTACAGTCTTGACATGAAATCTTTTTCAAACAAAACAAAGGAAGATCATTCCTAAAGTAAGAAAGGGAGAGTTGTCATTCTTGTATTTGACATATTGTCTTGTCCTGTTCTACGTTTCTACCAAATACCATCAAAATATTCCAAAAGGTATTTGAGTTACAGAGCAGACACGAAATCAATTTCAAAAACAAAACAAAGGGAGATAGCTCCAAAATTAAGAAAGCCAGTGGTCATTCTTGTAGGCAAGATGTCGTCGTGTCCTGTGCTACATTTTTACCAAGTATCATAAAAATATTTCAAAGGGTATTTGACTTACAGAGTAGACACGAAATCAAAGCATAATCACTGTCATATAACAAAGGGAGATAATGCCAAAAGTAAGAAAGGCAGAGTTTTCATTCTTGTGCTTGACACGGCCACTCATCTTGTTCTTCATTTCTATCAAGTCAAATTATTCTTAAGGGTATTCGAGTTACAGAGCGGACACAAAATCTATTTAAAAACTAACAAAGGGAGATAACTCAAAAAGTAAGAAAGCTTGTCATTTTTGTAGTGAAACCTCATCTTGTCCTGTTCTACATTCCTACTAATTATCATCAGAATATTCCAAAGGGTATTCAAGTTACAAAGCAGACAAGAAGTTTTATGCCTATGCTGACACCGACGCCAGTGGGATCTGTCCCAAAAACAGTATGTCCCCCACCCTTCTGTAGGGGGGTGGGGAGGGGGACATAAAAATGCCAACTACAGCACCGACATTTTGATATTTATTAGCAGAGAAATTTTCATGCTCAACTATGTTTAGCAAGAAAGAATTTCCAATTTTTAGTCAGAATTAGTTGAGAATTATAAGCATGACAAATTTCATGCTAAGCTGAGTTGAGCATGAAAAAAGTCTTATAACCTAGAGGCCAGACAGAACAGATATAAAAGAACCATAGCTCCAGATAAAAGGGGGAATCCAAATAATGGTTTTCTTATTTCTTGGTGAAAACATGTTGTGGTACTCATTAAAAGTGCCTCATAGAGGCACTTATAGTGAGTACCTACAACGTATGTTTTTGTGTAGACAGGGAAAATAGCAGTACTTTTCTGTTGAAAAAATAGCCTTATTTAGAGTTATGAGTAATGGAGCTTTAACCCTTGTCTTGCTGAATAAATTAAGATGCCATGACCACTTCTAATTTCCAGCCAATCAGATTACTTGATCCGGGTTTTTGACAGAAATTCACATATTTAATGACACAGTGCAGATCCAGATCAGTTGGCTGATCTGGATCTACACTGTTTGCTAAGACAGGGCATGTCGTGTTCAGCAAGAGAAGGGTTAAGGAATAAAATTCCTATTACCATGGTATATCATAAACACTAAACAGAAAACCAACCAGCATCCGTAGGCTGAGGGATGTCGCTCGGGTTCCGGTCCTGCCTCTAGACGTCTCCAATACAGTTCCTGTAGATACTTGATTTTCCTTCTGGAGTTGATTCCTTTATTAAATCCTGATCTTGTCTGTGCTGGAACACATATACAGTATTTATTTACCCTACTGTCCTTTTGGCATCACTTGGAAAGGTGTTTTTTGCTTGGCATTTTATTTTAAATCGAAACATTTTATTCGAATTGATGACATCTTATCAGAAACCATTTGTCTTTTCGCTTTCCATTTTATTTTCAAATAGTTACCAAAAAAAAAAAAAAAAAAATTATGGCAAAACAAGATGTGTTTGTGAAACACAAACAAGTCCCCAGGCAAGGTCAATTCTTCTTTTAAGTAGGTCACAGGTCAAGGTCACAGGTCAAAATTTTTTTATATGAGTGGGAAGCCCTTGTCACAAGGAACCTACAACCCAAATATTAAGGGTCTATCCCAAATGGTTCAAAAGTTGTGACCAATGTTAAAGTTGTCCAACCAACAAACAAACCAACAAGCAGACAGGACAAAAACAATATGTCCCCGCTATCGCTATTGGGGACATAAAAATGGTCTGACCAATGCAGTTTCTATATACGAATGTAGTTAGTTAAGTGATTTTTTTTTTTTTTTTCATCAAAGAAAATATTTTTAGTTTTCTTTTGATTTTTAATTATTTATTCAATTTTTAAGACCAATGACTACATCAAAACTTTTGTGTAAAGACAGTTACAACAAATGCCTCATATTAAATCATCACAAGAGTTTTTTCTTCTGTCATGTCTGTGTAAAGTGCAAGGCAAAAAACGACCTGAAAAAAAACAGCAAGGAAAATATTGTGTGTGCCCGGCATTCATTTGTACTAGTTAACATTTTAGTACTTTTGACTTATTTCTCTTTTTTTCTTCATGGTATTTTCATACAAGGCTGTACCTTTCATTGGGATTTTAATAATTACTCACTATAGTTTCAATATTTTTCTTTTCCATAAAACTATGACAAAATATCATAATACATGTACATTGTACTATGTACCATAAAATACCAGCATTACTGTCAGATCAGCAGCCTCGTCTGCAGTGTTAATGGACATAATCCCACCCATTGAAGGCACCTCCCTCTTATATGCCCCTTTTCTTTTTTAAAAGTCCCCAAAGAAAACCCTTTAAGACACTAGGATGGGGACATCCTCCCCCAAATGCACTGATAAGTTTCTTGGTTAGAAAAGTACTCTATATACTGATCGTCATCTTTCCCTGTCGGCCACTATAATTCGTCATCTTTCCCAGTATATGAAAAAAATATGCTTTCATCAATTGTATGAATATTTTTTTAAAATATTAACACTATAAAAGTATACTAGAGCTATCAATTAATGCAACTTATTCCATTAAATTCCCAGAAAAATGCATTAAGATTGATGTACATGGCATAGATTAACTTTCCCCGTCTGTGCAAATTTCCCCTTATTGCATTTCCAGTATCTTTATCTTTGAGAAACCCCCCTTTATAACACCAGGAGGGGGACATCCTCCCTTAAACGCATTAATTGATATAAGTTTTTTGGTTAGAAAAGTACTAAATATACTGATCGTCATCTTTCCCTATCGGCCACTATACTGATCATCATCTTTCTCAATATATACACAAAATAAACTTTCATCAGTTGTATGGATATTTGTTTTTAATAATAAGGCTATAGTATCATGGATCTATCAGTCAGGGGTCACCCTGGAGGGTGATCTGGGAGAAAAAGTCTCCCTAAGCTGGCTGACTTCTCCCTATCTTGAGCTGAGGGTGAAGTGAAAACGTACAGAATGTATAGGGAAATCCAAAATTTGGATCAACACTTCTCCCTGAAATCCTGGAATTGTCGCAAAACTTCTCGCTCTCTGAAAGCTCCAGGATGACCACTGATCAGTTAATGCAACTTATTCTGTTTAATTCCCAGAAAAATGCATCAAGATTGATGTAAATGACATCTATAGATTAATTTTCCCCTGTACAAATTTCCCCGTATTGTATTTCCAATATCTTTATCTTCGAGATACCCCAAAAGAAAAACCAAGCCCTTTTTCGTTTTTTTTAAAAGTCCCTAAAGAAAACACTTTAAGACATCCTCCCCCAAATACATTGATAAAAGTTTCTTGTTTAGAAAAGTACTATATATACTGATTGTCATATTTCCACCGCTATACTGGACCCGGTTGTTCAAAGCGTCGTTAGCTTAACAGGCGCGTTAAGGGTCATTTCGTTAACTGTTTTAGCAGATTCAATATACAATATTCTGATATTTTTCGCTGACAAAATGTGAGTAGCTTTTGCACTGCAAAAGCTACTCACATTTTTTCAGCATATTTGCGTATCACTCGATGTAAATTTTAACGAATCGTTAACTAACGATGTCGTTAGCTTTGAACAACTGGGCCTGATTGTCATCTTTCCCTGTATATGAAAAGACACACTTGTATGATTTTTTTTTAAAATAATAATGCTATATTATCATTAGGGGTGCGAGGTAAAACCGCGATTTTCATCCCACAGTGTGTACCGCGGTACGTTTTTGCCGTACCGGTACTTTCGGTAACTTCCGGATTTTATCGGAAAATTTATAAAAGCCAATACTTGTTTCATATGAATTTCTTGATGGATTAATACAGGTAATTCCCATTTATCATTGGTGATTATTTTAGATCCTTTCTTTGTGAAATTCAGATCCGTAACGTATTAACAGAATTTCTTTGTGAAATTCTATAGCAGATTGGTTCAATTTTGGGATTTCCTGCTATATTTAGTCTGGATGCAAGGCGAAAGCAAAATGGCTGACTTCAAGGTATTCTCTAACAAATGGGCGAAAGCATAGGGACACAGGTCATGGACGTTTTTGGGGTTTTTTCTGATTAAAACAGAAATATACGAAATAGTACCTTCAGGGTGGTTGTATGATTGACCAGGGTGGAAAGTATTGTCAACACTGAACGGTACTCTGACCTTCTTTGCATGCCAAATTCTAACAAGATCAAACGTATTGTTTCAAAACACTTATCCCTGTTTATTCCCTATACACCCTGGTTTTCCTATGTGATCCGCAAAATCCCCAGAATTGCTTTGAAATATATATACAGTACAGCTCAGGTGGTTTTTTCAAAATCCCCTCCCGAGCTGGTGGGGAGTGGATTCTGGTGGAAAGGATTAAATTTTAGTATCCCACGGTGGTTTCACTCGGGCCGGTGGATCCGCTGCGTTCCCCTGGTAAAAATCGCCTGATAACATTACTTTCGAACAGGTAAAATTCGATGCGATTATGACAGGCAATTGAAACAGCCGCGGGGGCCACGGGGTGTTTCCGCGATGAAGTGAGAAAGTTGTTTCCAAAGGGGCGTGGCTAAAGCCAGTTGTACATTTTCGGCATGCACGGTTGAATAGGACCAAACTGCCGACCTGATCAAATTAGCCTTTTCAACTCATTGTGTGACAGCAATTAACGAATTTTGATAGTAAGCATTCCCATTCACCATGAGGGTACAGAATTGTTGGTATCTACGTGCACAAAACGTACTACAAAGTCGGTGCATAAATTGCAATATTCGTACGTCCTGCTTGAGTCAGTTTTCGCTCATCAGCATCCTTTTGACTATTAATAAAGCATCGAAACACTGCGATAGCCGACAGACAATAACGAATGCGTATGGCCAATGCATAGAAAAGGATGAGTTTTCCAAATTGCCACTTTCCGATCCCCACAAAATTAGGTTTATTCCCTTGTTCTCTTGAAATGTTAACCAATGCTGTCCTGTTCCTTGAAATATACTTGGGTGTTCCCTTGGTCCATAGAAAACCCCGGTAGCCCCATTCACTGTTCGAGCAGGTAACATGGGCCGCAACAAAGCTCCATATGAAAAAGTACCGGATTCTGTGGCTTAGTTTGGTCCGGCCAACAAGTGGGCACGGCATGGTCATTTTTACTTAATGTGCCGTAAAAAAACAAAACAAACACTCAAAAATCTCAAAGAGAATCAAACATCTGCCTCGAATCCACGAATTACGTATTTATGTTTGGTATTCCTGTAACTGCCTTTTCCCATGCAACAACTGCACGCGCTAAATATGAATGATGTAATGTGGTAAAAGACCGGGAAATTCTCACTCGCGTGCAGCAACCGCACGTGTTAATATAAATTTACTTAAAGGGGCGCTTCTGCTATCAAAGAGACATTGAATCAATGAGACAGCCCAAGCAAAAATGGTGTCTGTCATACAAAAAACACACGTAACGAACAAGGGGCCACAGAAGTTAATGACAATTCAAATGAGTGAGTGAGTTTTTAACGTCCCACTAATAGCTAGTTCATATGGAGGTGTGGACTTTGGTTTAAAGTCCCATATGAAAGAAGCCTGGGATCGAACTCATGACCCCTGGGTGACAAGACGCGCAGCTTTACCACTACACCACCGAGGCACCCTTTCCCAATATTTCAACCTGTTAAGTATCTAATAAAAGGGCTGCAGACATTTCACCATGCCCCACCACTGCACTTACATAAAACAAGTACCATAACTTTGTTAATAAATTAATTAAATTTCAAGAAATTATCGCAAACAGTTTCAAGTTACAGAGCGAACACAAATATATTACAGAAATCACTAAAACAGTTTCGGTGTTCAAAGGGCCATAACTCCAAAAGTAGGCTCTATTGTCAAAGTATATGAAAGAAAAGAAGGGCAGTTGTCAGTTTCTGCTGTAATAGCTTATGAATAAGCCCGCCCGGAAAAGTGTGCGGGCTCGAAAAATTTTATTGACTGGGCAGTTTAACTCCAGTTCAAACAAAATTTACGTCGCACTGTTTATTCCGCTTTGGAGAGCCCGGCTATCGATGGTAAATACGATCAGCGAATGCTCTTATCAGAATGTGCAGGCGCGTACTGACCCGAGTCTTCGCTCGTCGCACAAGACGTTTTGTTACACCCAGTAATCATAGGGGGTACTTACGATTAGCGAAGGCTCTGATCAGACTACTGAGATCTGCAGTCTCAGAGTGTGCAGGCTGATCTGTCTCTTCGTACAAGTTTATTTGTAGGTTTGGCCATGCACAGACTCATGCGCGAGTTGTTTGTGCAAACCTTAACACTAAGCACCCTGGGTACAATTTTCAGCAGACGACATTTTGAAATATTTTTCTCATTCTTCCAAGAGAACATTATTTGCACTTCATGCGAATTGTCTCCACTGCATGAAACGTCAAATCCTGTTTTCTTGGTAATGAAAAGAAAAAAAAAAAAGAAAACGAATTCAATCTGTCGTCTGCTGAATTAGCCCAGAAGACGCTTTCCCGCCAATGCGCTAGGTTTATACAATGCGTCTCTTTTACTTGTTAAATAAATTACGTTCTTGGTTTTGCATATCGCATATATTGAAGCCACAAAAACAGAACACTTTACATGGAAACGAAAGTTCTGAAGATTGCTGTATAAGCCAATAAATATAATGTTATTAATGTATTATACTGTAAGAGAATAACGTAACAAAGTATTCATTTGTACCCTGATAAATGCTGGGTAAGGTACTCACACTGCAGGTTTTACTGATTTAAGGGAGCTAACTGTAACTGACTTAAAAGGGAGTTAACTGCAATTGCTTTACGCGTCTGATCTGTGCGAAATGGAATGTTTGTTTGTTTGTGTTGAGGTTTTACGGCCCAGTCAACCCAATAGGGTCATGTCGAGTGCGGTCAGTTTACCTAACCACACGTTTACTGGGCAAGCTCAGTCCTCTAAGCGGTTAACCAGTATTGCGCACATTCTTTCGCCAGAAACTGACAATTGCCCTTCTTGAATCAGCGAAAGGGAGAGAATGACCGTAGACAATATTTCATGATCAATCTCCACGAAAGAATGTTGTCGACCTCGGCGGGGGTTGAACCTGCGACCTCCTGGTCTCCAGTCGGACGGCGCATCTTACTGCGAAATGGAATGGGGAAGAGCATTTTTTATGAATCGCGCCAATACAGAGGGGGGCATGCTTATACAATAAGTGGTTAACTAGTACACTGAACTCCCTTCCGCCAGAAACTTGTAACTGCCAATCTTGGAGCAGTGGAAGGAGCGAATGACCGTAGCAAATATATGTGTTTCATGATAAATCGCTCAATCTGTGAGGATCGAATGCACGATCCTGACCATCGGAGATTAATGCGTCCGCCTACGTGGCATTACTCGTATTTTTTTTTCCGGGACGATGCTCGTTGGTCTCCAAATAAAAGCCTCTCTAAGATAGCAGAAGCGCCCCTTTAAGTACCCGGGTACAAGGTAAGAAATAAACAAACAGAAATACGTTATTTTTTATTTCTTGTTTTATTGATTAATTTTTTTTTTTTAATCTCTAGGTAGAAATATTTCTGTATTTATTCAGCGGCGAATCAGCCGAATGATGCGTAAGCAAAATAAAGGTTCCGATTTCCTCCCCATGCAAACTAGGAAAAATTCAGAGCTGTCAATCATTCTGACGTCACTTATCTTTCATTGCGCGCTCGCCAGGATAAACGTTTGCCCACCCTGGAGTTCTACAGGTAAGTGGGTGGTTTTGCGTAGGGAACTCGGCGGAAACGCGGTGGACGAAAAATCCGTCGCGGTGGGAATTGGAGTGGGGTATCAGGAAGATCCGCAGTGGGCTAAAAAATCAACCCCATCAGTTCGGTGGGGGGGAGGATTTTGAAAAACCACCTGAACTGTACTGTAACTGAGACGTTTTTCAACAATTACATTGTTCATTTCTTCAGTTCCAGCAAGCCCGCACTTACGCTCTGCCCACAAGTAAATTTGCCTTCTGAAAGTGGGTATTTTCCAGTGCCGGAGGGACTAATTTGATTTAAGTCAATGTTTCATTTACATCATCCAATCAGAAATACCTCTGGCACTGGGAAACATCCACTTCCAGATTTCAAATTTAATTGTGGGCGGGGCATAAGTGCGAGCTTGCTGGAACGGGAGAAATGAACTATGTATTGTTGAAAAACGTTTTGATTATATATATTTCTATACGATTCCGGGGATTTCGCGTGTCATGTAGTAAAGCTAGGGTGCCTAGGGATTAGAATGGGAATAAGTGTTTTGAAACGTTTAATCTTCTTAGAATTTGGCATGCAAAGTAGGTCAGGGTACCATTTGATGTTACACTTATATGATGTCATACAACTACCCTGAAGGTTTATTTTGTATATTTCTGTTTTAATTGAAAACAAGAGGGCCATCCATGATGGCCCTGTAACGCTCACCTGAGCATCATAGCACTTTGAGAACCCAATCTAGAACTGATCAAGGCAAACATTCTGATCAAAATTCAAAATGATTATCTTAACAAGTAAGACAGTGTAGCATGGAGCATTTTTCATGAAAGCCATGTTGCAATTCATAGAGGATATTATGTTGGGTTAGGTGTCAAGAGATATTGGACACAATTACATGCTCCATCGCCTTGCACAATATGCATGTCAATGAGATGGGCTTGTAATTGGCAGGGTCTGTTTTATCACCCTTTTTGTAGATGGGACATACATAACATAGTCGCGAAAACTAATGCTATAAAGTATTAACCCTGCTTGGTTACAACTTCAGCAAAGACATTCCAAGTGAAGATGTTCAAAATACTGCTTACTTAATGAATATTGTCTTTTAGCTATGTCAATAGGTTGTAACAAACACTGTGGTAGTTTTCTGCCTTTGAGAATTTGTTTGACATGTCTGGCACATCTGAGGGATGCCATATTGGTTTGAACATGTAAAGCTGCTTTAAAAATATTGATTTAGTGTATTGTCCAAGAAGTCCAACAAACAATATGAAATCTGTTTGAATTAGTATGTTAATTTTATACAATTGATCATCATTATTTTATTTCCTACTCACTGGATAAATGTTTCTACGAATATATGGTTCCAGATGGTCGATCGCCGAAGGGCGACGAAGTAAAAGGACAAGGTGCAAAGATGCACCTCACTAGAGTTCTTAACGTTATATGGAAATCAAAGAAGAGGATTCCTGGCAGACTGCACTCAGGGTACACGATATATGTCACCATTTTGCTGTTTGCATTAATCAGCCCAAATTATTTGACCATGTCACTAGTTTTCGTGATCCAGTAAAGTGCCCAGAATCAGAATTTTTACTGGTGTATTCCATCTGAAATGTGTAATTGTTACTCCTAGGTATTTAATGGAATCCATATTTTCGAGAACCGTTCCCTCTAACGTGTAAGAAGCCTTAATCTTATTTGATCTTTTCTTAGTTATTAAGTGCTTGTTTGAGGTTCTTGTAGGTCAGGCCTCAGATTGTCTTTCTAACCCCTGCAATGTTAATATTCATACAATGTACCTTCCACAATGTTTCAATAGATTTCTTACATTTCGTTTTGGTAAGAGTCTTCATTGATCCATTATACCGAATGTGATAAACAAATGTTTTCCACTCTTATATATATTTATTTATTATTATTATTTTTTTTTTTTTTTTTTTTTATGCATAAATCATGACCTCCAACAGGCACATAATCACAATCAAACTGTCCATCATCTATTACTTTGTTTATTGGTCAATCATGTGTAAATATGTAAATAATGAGGGCCTCATGGAAGATTAGCTATTACATGTTCTCCATTTGTATGCGCTAAATGTTGTAACCCTCTATAAATAAAGTCTTTACTTACTTACTTACTTACTTACATAGTTATCTGCATTATATTGCATTTGACTGGCTGAAATCTCATACCCCATTTTCTGGCCCAACATCCTAATCTATATCCTTTTAAAGTTTCAATGAGTTGTCTGTGTCTCTGATTTCACGATTGCAAACACAGTCATCTGCGAAAAGTCTTATTTCTGGGTCTATGTCTGGAAATATCATTTATGTACAGAGAGAACAACAATGGGAATCGAGACAATTCATCGACAAGACAACTCATCGACACGGTTTTTGGAGACAATTCACCGACACAATTGAAGACAACTCATCGACACTTTTTGAAGACAATTCACCGACACATTTGTTTGACGGTAATTGGCAATCATTGATAATTAAGGGTAATTATGGATAAGTGGCACATTGTATTTGATTGATCATACCTGTGAATGACTAGCCAACCTGTTCTGCCTGTCAGTGAACAGTCTCAGAATCCATTATTGGGCTAAGAATGCGGAAAGGTTTTTAATTTTAGTCATGACTGATGTTCTGCATCATTTACGATGCAGCTGCTGAAGGATGCGCGCTCAGCGCCACCGCTGTGCCGTAAGACCGGAATTGGAAGTTTAATAGACTTGATGACTTGATCATGTTGCTGTTGCACACTTTGACTGTCGGGGAGCTGTCTCAAAGTCCCACTGAGGCTAACATGTAGCTTTTAGGATGTTGATTGCTATGGAACTGCAATATTGATAATACGACCACTGGAATTGTAGGATAATTGAGTCTCGAGATTTGTACAATTTGCATTTAGATACCCAATTCTGATCATAAAGATATAAACTGTGTCGGTGAATTATCGTCGAGATAATGAGCCTATGCGATGAAGACCTCACTTTAGGGGTAAAAGTGGAGTTAACAGGGAATTACGTTATGTTTCATATTTCTGCCTATAAACGTTAGGCGTTATCGTTAAAGTCGTTTTGTTTTGAGCAGAATAAGAAAACTATATGGTTCTGTATTTTCTCCTTAAAAATGCCATGTATATAACAGCGCATTGTATATGCGTATGATTACGTGGGCTTCCGAGACTAAGCAGTCTGGTTTTGTCACACTGTATGGAAACCCCAAAGTTTTTCTCGCGACAAGGTCCATGTTGTTTCTTATTTTAGGCTGCAGTTTCAGCTTGACATATAGCATGTATTAGCGAACAGTGAAGCTTTTGACGCGACTGTGCGGATAAGCAGGCTCGTCTGAAGCTTCGTTTATCATCGAGGTAGTCATGTCAGTCAAGTATCTAATCAACTGATGCGCGTGTACAAGCTCACCAACTCTGCTACATGACACTGATGTATTAATGATTAACAGTCAAATTCCTATTATTATCACAATTCGAACAACAAAAATTTAGGAAATAAATGAAAACATAACTCATATAAACGAATATCCAGCTTCACTTTCCATCTTCTTTATTTTAATTAAGAAAGTTTTGAATAATATTTTACCAAGTTCCCTATACGTATATTTTCCTTTAAATTATATTTTAAAATAAAATGCGTAGTTTATTTATGCCAGCCATCCTATGCCGTTAAAATGGTCTCTTAATTGTCATCAGTAAGCCAAAACATATTGAATTAATATCCTAAATTCGTTATTTTGATCATAAACGTGATAATAAATCATTTTATTTTCAAAACATTGTCTTCATTTTATCAGCTTGTGTATAATTTCAACATAATAATGTGTCGGTGAATTGTCTTCAAAAAGTGTCGATGAGTTGTCTTCAATTGTGTCTGTGAATTGTCTCCAAAAACCGTGTCGATGAGTTGTCTTGTCGATGAATTGTCTTGTTCCCAAAACAATGGACCAAGAACGGTCCCTTGTGGGACACCTGACAAAACTGGGGCCCACTCCGAAATTTCACTGTTTACAACAGCTCATTGTGTTTTATAACAAAGAAAGGAATCTATCCACCTGAGTGTCTTTCCGCCATTGCCATAACCAAATAATTTGCTTTTAAGAAGTTAATGTGGTGGGGTGTCAAAAGACTTCTCAAAATCCAGAATAAATGTGTCAACCTGTCCTCCTTTGCCCTCCGTTGTCCATGATTTTTACCCAATCATTTATAACATTGGTCAGCTGAGTTTCACAACTGTGCCTTTTCCTAAATGCATGTTGCCTGTCAGACAAGAGTTGATATTAATCCAAGTGAGCCATGATATTTGAGCATACTATATGTTCAAGCAACTTACATGGCACGCATGTCAGAGACACTGGGTGATACTTACAAGCAAGAGTCCTATCCTCTTTCTTAAAGAGGGAACAAATATTTGCAAGAAGCCATTCCTTGGGGATTTCACCCATATCCTTTCGACGGCTGTAGCGTATTTATGCATAATTGCTGTCCAACACTTTTTGAATGACCCTCACGGCGAGATTAATATCTTCCAGTTCCAGTATCATTTAATACGGCAGTATGCAAGGTGATAATAGTATCTCCATGCGCATACATTTTCCTACCGTGACCCCTGCGCCATGACCTTTCGTGAGTGTAAATAATTGGCAGTGCTTGATTGTGAAGAATAACATACCTACTTTCGTTTTCAAGTAAGCTATGTTTGATCAGTTGCTTATGTTGGATTCCAGAAGTAAATATCCAACCCTACCCTCATTTTGGCTGCATTTTTCAAAACCCTCGGAAGTTATAAGGATATCAAGAGATTGTTGGAACAAATGTCCTAGAATAAAATACTGGACCTAGTTCATTTGCTAGCTCCTTTAGAACACTAGGATGAAGCTCATCAGGTCCTAAGGCTTTTGAGGGGTTCAAGCCTTTGAGTAACTTAATCACTCCTGAAGAAGACACCACAGTACTATCCATAAAAGGGGCCAATCTTCGGTTAACGGAACCTCATTGTACTCAGTTTTATTGAACGCATCATTGAATTGACCAATTAGTTCCTCTGCCTTTTCAGAGTCTAATTCTGCAACTCCATTTCCTCTCCTCGTTTTAAGGGGTGGAATACCTTTCCCATCTTTTAATTGACTATTTATGTATCTGTAGAAGTCTCTGCGATTTGCCTTTACATCAGCTACCAAGTTATTCACATACAAATAATGCTGCTTTTTAATGTCAGCCTTTATTTCCCTTCTCAAAGATTCAAGTTTAGTCCGAAGTTTACCACTACCTGTCTTCTTAGCCTTAGCATGAATTTTATTCCTTCTGCAATCGTTCTTCTTATCTCTGGAGTGATCCAAGGAATCGTAGAGACAGACTTACTAATTTTTAGGGTATATGCAATTCATATGCTTATCAGCTGAATCATGAATGAATGAAGTTATTAAATTTAAGTTCTCCTGTACTCATCCGAGTGGCCATTGAAGTACTTCTCCTTTGCAAATCTTAACACATCCTTTCGCATAGTTTCCAAGTCACCTTTCTGATATAAATACACCTTCCTCCTAGGTTTCTTTATATGTGGAATGAAGATTTTTAAAAATCCTGAAACAATGTCGTGATCACTAAGTTTGTCTGGAGAGTGAATATCATGAAATTGACCAGGTAAAGAAGTAAGAATCAAGTCCAAGGTGTTTTTATCACGAGTAGGAAAAGGTATCATTTGTTCCAAGCCATGATCATCCATAATGTCAAGTAACATTTGTCCTTTGGACTGACTTAGCATGCTGCCAGATTTGCTAAGCCTAGCAGGCCAGACAATTTCTCTCAAGTTGAAGTCACCTAGTACATGGACTGATGGAAGTTTTTTACCTTTATGCTGAGACTTAATATGATCAAGCTGATCTCGAAACAACTGGAAGTCTTCGACAGTCCCATTTGGCTGTCGATACCAACTTGCTACATAGTGAGAAGATTTATGTGTGGATATTTTTACCCAAACTAATTCAGAGTTATTTTCCAGTTCCATGATTAGCATGTGAGAGATGTCTCTGTGAATGAGTATCCGCACCCTGCCACCATGAGTATTTCTGTCTTTTCTGTACACACTACACATACAAGTTTCTGGAACAGTTTAGAAGTTGTAACTGTGCACCATCCCTCTGAAAGTGGCCAAAAGAAGCAATGCTGGTTCGAATCTGGGTAGAACTATCAATATCTTAACACCATTCTGACATGGCATTCATGAAAATCATTATTGTATCCTGATTCTTTCCTAATTGAATGTTACAGCCATGTATTGCCACCTCCATGAAAGAGGCTACCCAACAAAGGGCATATGCATGGCTTCCTTGCATTTTGAAAAGGAAACTTAAGCACCATCTACAGTCAAACCCCAGGTCGAACTTCAATAGCTCGAACACCAATGGCTTTGCAAATATACAGTGTAATACAATTTTTTTATCGGGAATAAATAATCTTACAAAGTCAACCATATCTCAGATCCGATTTTCTGTATTTTCCGGCATCATGCAGAATATGGTGTTTTCCAATGTAGTTAGGTGGTTTTCAGCAGGTAATCTCTAACTTCAAAAGATAGAGGACCATGCTATCTCCTACCTACCGTACCATTCTATACCCCTAGCGACCATATAACCCTACCCCCTCGCCACACCCTTCCCTCCCACAAACCCATTTTGTATGTATTTCTGCCATGGCGGCCATCTTGAAAATCTATTTTTCGTTTCTTCTCCTGAACCCAAAGGCCAATTGACTGGAGTTTGGTAGGAAGCACGCCGCCCTCGGTGGCTCAGTTGGATGCGCATACGACTGGAGACCAGGAGGTCGCGGGTTCGACCTCCATCAAGGTTGGCAACATTCTTTTATGGAGATTGATCATGAAATATTTTCTACAGTCATTCTCTCCCTTCTGCTGATTCAAGAAGGGCAGTTGTCAGTTTCTGGCAAAAGAATGTGCACATTACTGGTTAACCATTTAGAGAACTAAGCCTGCCCAGTAAACGTGTGGTTAGGTAAACTGACCACGCTCGACATGACCCAATTGGGTTGACTGGGCCGTAAAACCTCAACACTAACCAAATTTGGTAGGAAGCATTGTGGTGACATGCAGATCAAAAATAGCTAAAATTGTTTCGATCGGAAATCCAAGATGGCTGCCATGGCCACCATCTTGAAAATCTATTTTTCACTTCATCTCCTGAACAGAAAGGCCAGTTGACTTGAAATTTGGTAGGAAGCATCAGGGTGACTTATAGATCAAAAATAGCAAAAATTTCCATCGATTGTGGTCATGGCAGCCATCTTAAAAGTCTATTTTTCACTTCTTCCCCTGACTGAAAGGCCACTTGCCTCGAAACTTGGTAGGAAGCATCGAGGTGACTTGTAGATCAAAAATAGCTAAAATCGTTCCAATCCAAAATCCAAGATAGCCGCCATCTTGAAAATCTATTTTTCGCTTCTTCTCCTGAACAGAAAAGCCAATTGCCTCAAAACTTGGTAGGAAGTATCAGGGTGACTTGTAGATCAAAAATAGCTAAAAAAGTTCCGATCGGAAATCCAAGATGGCCGTCATGGCGGCCATCTTGAAAATCTATTTTTCGCTTCTTCTCCTGAACTGAAAGGCCAACTGACTTGAAACTTGGTAAGAATCATTGAATTGACTTGTAGATTAAAAATAGCTAAAATCATGATCGGAAATACAAGATGGCCGCCACAGTTGCCATCTTGTAAATCTATATTGAACTTCTTCTGAATAGAAAGGCCCATTGACTCGAAATTTGATAGGAAGTATCGGTGTTATTTGTAGATCAAAAACAGCTAAATCATTCTGATCGGAAATCCAAGATGGTCGCCCTTGCAGCCATGTTGAAAATATATTTTGAATTTTTCCTGAACCAAAAGGTCAATTGACTCAAACTTCATTGGAAGTATGGAGGTGCCTTGTAGATCAAAAGTAGCTAAACTTCTGATTGGAAATCCAAGATTGCCGCCGTCTTGAAAATCAATATTGAACTTTTGAACCGAAAGGCCAATTGACTCAAACTTGTCTGGTAATCAGGTGAGCAATACAGGGCCATCTTGGCCCTCTTGTTAATAATTCAGTTTTATGAGTCGGACCCATGGGAAATAGAATAGGGAAAAGCATTTATGCATCAGGGGCCGAGCAGATCCAGGATGATTTCTAAAGGGGTTGGATTTGATCAAATTTCCATACTCACATTACGTATTCTGACAGACAGGTCTGAGCAAACAGTGTAGACCCAGACCAGACACCACAGAACATATGTTAAACCTTCACTGAAACAGTGATGTATTTAAACAGAGCGAGAACTGGAGTTTACGTGCCTGTCTGTCACCACAAAATCTGACTACCCTAGCATCGGAAGAAAAATTATTTTTGTTCCATATTCGCTTAAAGCCAATTAAGTTGAATGACTACAGTTCCAGTATGATTATATATTGGAGACTACATAAGAGGTTGAATTACATCACACGATTTTGGATATTGGCAATCGAGCCAAAATGTCAGCCTTATTTCAACTGACACCCACCTTCGGAGACAAGCAGCTATGCTTTATGCTTCTTTAATATATGTTCAGCGAATGTTTGGCACAGTGTAGGTTTGAATGAAAACATGCTTACATAGTATGATGTTTGTCTCATTTGAAACTGCAGAATTATGAATGCATGTGCAGGATGATCTGAGTGAGCATTTTGCATATGTTTGAAGGCACTGTTTGGCTTGACCCTGCCCAAATATTCTGTAACTGAAATTTGTTATTATGAAATGTAACTGGAAACAGTTACTCCCAATACTGCTGAAAAGCAATAGCTCCAGATAAGATGGTGTATCCTGTTTACTGGTATGTGGAAGATAATTTGGTTAATTTTTACATTAACCCTTGTCATGCTGAATAAATTAAGATGCCATGCCCACTTTTAATCTCCAGCCAAACAGATTACTTGATCCTGGTTTTTGATAGAAATTCACATATTTAATGACAAACAGTGCAGATCCAGATCAGTTGGCTTCTTCAGAAGCCAATTGATTGAAGAAGCCAACTGATCTGGATCTTCACTGTTTGCTAAGACAGGGCATGTCGTGTTCAGCAAGAGAAGGGTTAAAACATCCTGTTGGGGGAGAGAATGGATGTACTCATTGGAATTCCCTCCGATGTTAGCCGACAAAGTATTTTTGTTCTGTTGTCACCAAAATTATTGACTTGCATGTACATATGAATTAATATCCTTTTCAGGAAAAAGCAAGCAATTGTACCTGTCAAAGCATCTCAGAAGATGCATGCTGTGAAATGGATGACTATGGAACAACAAAACTTAGATCTGTTAAATAATCCTTATTTGACAAGGGTAAACACACTGTATTTACCATATTCGACCTTATTACATATACCACACATACCCCTATCAGTGCACTGCCGAGCAAGTGGTAGTCTTCGGATTACAGCCTGCATACTTATCTATGGTAAATGTCCTAAAATTTTGAACACTTTATTCCATACTATTTGGTCTAAATTTTGCTTTTTATGAAGCTGTTTCCTAAAATACTTAGTGGAATGGCAAACAGTGTAGACTCTGATCAGACTGCTCCTTCAGAATTAGTCTGATCTGGGTCTGCACTGTTTGCATATATCATTTTGTCAGACACTAGTTTTCAAAATTTTAGGATATTTCCATTGGTGTACTTCTTTATAAAAGCATATATTGTGGGTTCTCATTTGAATTTCCTTGACAAGTTAAGGCTATTCAAATGAGCACCCACAGCATATAATCAGAAAAAATATTGCATAAGCATCATTAATTACGACCCTCATGAAGCCACCTGGTGATCTTTCTTTATTGTGTGTTGTTATTAGGTAGAAATTTTACTACAAGTTTTTTTGTTTTTTATACTTTCATGCTATCCATCTGTCGGTCCGTCCATCCGACTGTCCATCCGTGATGCTGATTTTTAGCTCACCTGAGCTCTGCTCAGGATGAGCTGTTGTGATCACTTTTTGTCCGTCGTCCGTCGGTTCGTTAACATTTTCAAACGACTTCTCCTCTGAAGCTGCTAAGCCAATTTTGCTCAAATTTCATATGGAGCCTCCTTAGGGTGGGGGAACAAAAGATTGCTAAAATGGTCACGGTCTGTTGACCAAGATGGTGGCCACGCCCATATATGATAAAAAACCTTTAAAAATCTGCTTCTCCAGAACCGAGAATGCCTTGGGGCTGAACCTTTGCAGGAATCATCAGGGACGGGAGGTCTAACAAAATTGCTAAAAGAATTGTCGTATGTTGATGTTTGATCTTTTTACGGCAAGGTCAAGTTTGCTTCCCTATGCATTTGTATGGGAAAAACCTTTAAAAATCTTCTTCTCCAAAACCGAGCATGCCTTATGGCTGAATCTTTGCATATATCATCGAGAATGGGAGGGCTACCAAAATTGCTAAAATAATGGTCGTACATTGACATTTGACCTTTTTACAGTAAGGTCAATTTTGCTTCCTTATGCATTTGTATGGGAAAAATGTTCAGAATGTCAAACAACTTCTCCTCTGGAGCCTCTGGGCCAATTTTGCTCAAATTTCATATGGAGCCTCCTTAGGTAAGGGGAACAAAAGATTGCTAAAATGGTCATGGCTCATTGACCAAGATGGCCGCCATGCCTATAGATGGTAAAAACCTTTAAAAATCTTCTTCTCTAGAACCGAGGATGCTTTGGGGCTGAATCTTTGCATAAATCATCGGGGACAGGAGGTCTACCAAAGTTGCTAAAATAGTGGTCATACATTGACATTTGACCTTTTTACGGCAAGGTCAAGTTTTGCTTCCTTATGCATTTGTATGGGAAAAAACATTTAAAAATCTTATTCTCCAAAACGGAGGATGGCTTGTGGCTGAATCTTTGCATATATCATCTGGAACGGGCGGTCTACCAAAGTTGCTAAAATAATGGTCATACATTGACATTTGACCTTTTTACGGCAAGGTCAAGTTTGCTTCCTTATGCATTTGTATGGGAAAAAACATTTAAAAATCTTATGCTCCAAAACCGAGGATGCCTTGTGACTGAATCTTTGCATATTTGATCTGGAACGGGCGGTCTACCAAAGTTGCTAAAATAATTGTCATACATTGACATTTAACCTTTTTACGGCGAGGTGAAGTTTGCTTCTGTATGCATTTGTGTGGGCCCCATACATTTGTATGGAAAAAATGTTGATAATTTCAAATGGCTTTTCCTCTGAAGCCTCCGGGCCAGTGTTGCTCAAATTTCATGCGGAGCCTCCGTGGGCAGGAGAATGAAAGATTGCTAAAATGGGTATGGCCCATTGATCAAAATGGCTGCCATGCCCATATATGGTAAAAACCTTTAAAAATCTTCTCCATAACCAAATAAGCCCTGGGTCCTAATCTTTGCACAAATTATGGGGGACAGGAGATCTACCAAAATTGCTAAAATGATGGTTCTATGTTGACATTTGACCTTTTTACCTCCAAGGTCAAATTTGCTTCCCCATTTGTATGGGCCATATACATTTATATTGAAAGTATCGAAGTGACTTGTAGATCAGCAGTAGTTAAAATTGTTCTGATTGGAAATCTAAGATGGCCATCATCTGGTTCATATTTATAATATTTCCCTGCCACTGTGCTGTTTACATGTATAAAATCATGATTCCTTAGAAACCACTTAGCCAATTTCCACCAAATTTCACATTGATCCTTCTGTTGAAATGTGATTGATAGTTTATTCAAATGATCATGCTCTATTGACTGTCGGGCCCATATATTCTTCCTCAAAACTAAGAACTGCTCAAATGATGATATTTTCATTAGTTGCGATGGGATTGGAAAAATGTTGCATAACATCTGCATGTCTGCAGTGGCTATATCACTCAGGTGAGCGAACCGTGGCCCGTGGACCTCTTGTTTCCTAATATCTTGAAAACGCAGCGATGGAGATTCATCAGTTTCTGCAGACACATTGATATCAATAAGGTGTACCTACATAAGAGAAAGTAAGGGCTAGGGGCCAGTTCTCTTGGAGTTATTGCCTTTTGTAATTTTTATACCACCGGCATACGAAGTATGCAATGGGGGTATATAGTTTTTGTCTTTTCTGTGTGTCTGTCAGTCAGTCTGTCAGTCAGTCAGTCTGTCTGTTAACATTTATTTTGTGTCAAAGATATCTCAGGAACTACTTTACCTAGAAACTTGAAATTTTGTACACATGACAAGTATGACTAGTTGTATTGTGGGAAAGAAAATAAGGGCCATGGGGCCAGGTCCCTTAGAGTTATTTTCCTTTGTTGTTCTGGCTATACTCATGGCCATGGCATTTATTTGTGTCAAACATATCTCGGGAACTACTTTACCTAGATACTTGAAATTTTGTACGCATGACAAATATGATTAGTTGTATTAAGGGAAAGAAAATAAGGGCCCTGGGGCCATGTCCCTTAGAGTTATTTCCCTTTCTTGTTCTGGCTATACTGATGGCCATGGCATTTATTTGTGTCAAAGATATCTCAGGAACTACTTTACCTAGAAACTTGAAATTTTGTACACATGACAAGTATGACTAGTTGTATTGTGGGAAAGAAAATAAGGGCCATGGGGTCAGGTCCCTTAGGGTTAATTTCCCTTTCTTGTTCTGGTTATACTGATGGCCATGGCATTTATTTGTGTCAAAGATATCTCAGGAACTACTTTACCTAGAAACTTGAAATTTTGTACACATGACAAGTATGACTAGTTGTATTGCGGGAAAGAAAATAAGGGCCATGGGGCCAGGTCCATTAGAGTTATTTCCCTTTGTTGTTCTGGCTATACTGATGGCCATGGCCGGGGTATTAGTGAGCATATGCTCACTTCATGGTCTAGTTTTTCTTAATGCAGTAAAAAGTTTGTGTGCACAATATCTCTTTAACCAATGGCTGGAATTTGACCAAACTAGCACAGATACATCATCAGGATTGGGGAAAGGATTAGATTTTGGTGTCCTTGGCCTTATTTTCAAGGTCACTACATTATAAATACTCAAAAAGTGAGCCTTGTTAATGCAGTAAAAATTTTGTGTGCACTCTATCTCTTTAACCAATGGCTACAATTTGACCAAACTAGAACAGATACATCATAAGGATGGGAGAAAGAAGTGATTAGATTTTGGTGACCTTGACTTTATTTTCAAGGTCACTACATTATAAATACTCAAAAAGTGAGCCTTGTTAATGCATTAAAAAGTTTGTGTGCACTCTCTCTTTAACCAATGGCTGCAATTTGACCAAACTAGCACAGATACATCATAAGGATAGGGGAAAGAAGTGATTAGATTTTGGTGACCTTGACCTTATTTTCAAGGTCACTACATTATAGATACTCAAAAAGTGAGCCTATTTAATGCAGTAAAAAGTTTGTGTGCACATTATCTCTTTAACCAATGGCTGGAATTTGACCAAACTAGCACAGATACATCATAAGGATGGGGCAAAGAAGTGATTATTAGTATTATTAGGAACACATTTTGCATAAATGTTCATATTCATGAGATGCTGCTGCTACAGAAAAAGAACGGTAAAGGGATCTATACTATTATAGTTATTCCCCTTTGTAATTTTTTTAATGTCCGTAACACTTTTGTTTTTCCTGTGTTTCTTGCTTAATAATTGGAAGTGGCTAAGCAACAAAAAATAAAGTCATTTATTGATTTTTCTTTTATTTATATAACCTTTATTAATATCTTAATTTAGAACATTGTGACAGCCAGCAAAAATAATAAGACTGGCTCATCAGAGCTGAAAGACAATCGATTATCAGTCCTGCCATTGATATCGATAATCGATTAGTTATCACTGAAGATATGGTCATAATTTACCTGTCTGAGCAGGACTCTTACCATATATTATATTTGACTTTATGTATTTGGTCAGACAGACCTGAGCAAACAGTGAAGACCCAGATTAGATGCTGTAAAATCCAGCATCTCATCAGGGAATCTTGTTTTATTAGAGTTTGGTGACCTTGACTTTATTTTCAAGGTCACGCTGGCATTTTGAAACTTAAATTTTGATAGAAAAAAGTTTTATGCTTTATGCGAGGGATATTGAATAAGGGCTGCTTATTGACAATTTTCATTTGACTTGTATTTTTTGAAAATGAAAATCTTTAGCACACAGTGTGGTAATTAGCTAATATAAGGTAGTATTTTTACCTAAATATTCAGACAAACAGATAGGCCTGAGCAAACAGTGAAGACCCAGCTGATCAGGGTCTACATTATTTGTCACTCACCCAACATCAGCAAGTAGTTATTCGCGGTTTAGGACAAATATGGTAAGAGGTTAACCCTTACCATGCTGTGGGCAAATTTAGCAGACAAACTGATGATATTTTTCTTATTTTTCCTAGAAAATAGGATCTGACACTTCATACAAGTTGTCTCCAAAAGAAAATAAAATTACTCAGCATGCAAAGTGCTAAAGTGTCACAATATTCAGATAATTTCTGTTAACATTTATTCTGTGGGAAATGAACTTTTTAGCATCAGATACATGCTAAAGAACCACTGTACTAGAAATTCACAGTAGTCGCGGGTTGGCTGCAGTCAATGAGGCCAGAAAGTATACATTTTTTGTTTACCAGGATCTTATAAATCAGGAAGTTCTTTACAAGTATTTCTTTTCACGATGATATTTTCATTTGAAATTATCACTCAAATGATTTTGTCCATTCTGGCCCAAATTGGAGCATTCAAAATCTAAAACTAGCTGAGTACTAGCCAATTTCAGGCTAGCTGGCAGAATTTTATGTGGCCAAAATGTGTTCACACACAAAATTGTGCTCTATTTAAGTAAATAATTAATATTTTATGGTATCACACATTGCAGATTACGAATAAGAGAAGAAATAGGAAGTTTGACCTATTCCTGTTTATTGTCAGTGAAATTATATGCAATTGTGCAGAATTTTATGTGCCCAAAATGTGTTCACACACAAAATTGTGCTCTATTTAAGTAAATAATTAATATTTTATGGTATCACACATTGCAGATTACGAATAAGAGAAGAAATAGGAAGTTTGACCTATTTCTGTTTATTGTCAGTGAAGTTATACGCAATTGTGTCGCAGTACACCAACTTTCTGTAGTCGCGGGCACTGTACCAGTAGTCGGGTGTCAAAATATGTAATTTGTACCCAGTCGTCAAGAAATGACTAGGCACAATTGATGGGTGCAGGATTGGTTTTTAAGAAGTACTTCTATTAAGAAAACACATTCTCTCTCAATTTCAAATCCTTCTGACAGTCATATTACAAATACTGAACGTAACACAATCTGAAACAATATAATGCAATACAAATATCGTATAGGAGGTATAGATCATTCACAAACGCATTTATTACATTTTTCCATCAGTGACAGTATGGGTTCTTATTATACAAAATAATAGCTGAAAGTTAAGTGGTTAAATGTTATAAACTGACGGCATTTCAAAGGCTTGTCCGTGTGTATATCAACAGAGTGATTGATAACACTTTCAAAGTACCCATGGAATGGACAAGAGTAATACTGATACGCAGACAGTGAAGAGGTGTCCATTTCCTCCTGCTGAAATACATAAAGAGACCAATGAAAATTTTAGAACAACATAATTTGCCTGGCATTATATTGACACTGACATTTGTCTACACACACATGCGCATGCACATTGTACCATTTTTCGGCAATTAGACAATTATTCATCAACTCTTATGTCATTTCTCGTCTGAGTTTTTGCTCGAACATAATCAAGAGAACATGTGTTTGAAAACCACCAGGGAGTTAGTAAAACACCTACTCCCAAACTTGTACTTGCTCATAAAAAATTATGAAGCCAGGAAGCTGAACCTGTTTTGTAAAAAATCAAATGTTTCTTATAAATGTACCTTAATAGTTGAACAGAAATCATTCCTATATCAGAGAAATGGTATTAACAAGTTTGAATAATTCATGATTTACTACATCATGGAAGTTAAAACCTACGAGATAGCTTGTTGAAATAAACTAACTTCCGTATCAGTCAGAACATATCGATCAAACTTTCGAATAACTCAAAGTGTTCTGTCTCGATTTTGGTTTGAAAGCAAAAGCAGTATACAAACATGCAACTTATGGGGACATTTCTCTTTTGTCCAAACCCTACAAATTCGTACAGTGACAACCCGATCACTGGGCCAGTGCACGCGACATATATTACTGTGGGTACAGTATGAAAACCTCGAATAACTTCCAAGTGTACTACCTGCAAGTTTCAAATTTTTCCACATTATACGTACCATCTTTTTTTCAATTTTTCTGAGGTAAAAATAAATTCCAGAACATTTCCATAAATGAACAAAAACTGCTTTTTCATAAAATAAAATCACATGCTTGCATAATTCGGGCGCTGCATCAGCTTTCGCTGTACTCGCATGTCTGTTGTTAGGCAAATATGAAGCTGGCTATATAAGTGATAATAATCAGTGTGGAATACTTCCAAAAGTAAACTAATTAGAAGTACACACCTTTTTCTAATATCCCGGTAAACAAAAAAATGTACAATTTCTGCCCTCGTCTACTGCAGCCAACCTGCGACTACTGCCAATTTCGAATACAGTGGTTCTCTAGCGCAGATAACGTTCTTGCATATTTTTTTTTCCCCAAGAAATGACATTTCATGTGAGATCTTGTGAAATGTAAAGCCTTATTTTCTAACAAAAAAAAAAAAATCAGATGAAATATTTCAGCATTTTAAAGGTTTACCCTTGTCATGCTGAATAAATTAAACTGCCATGCCCCCTTCTAATTTTCAGCCAATCAGATTCTTGATCCAGATTGTTGATACAAATTCACATACATAATGACAAACAGTGCAGATCCAGATCAGTTGCCTTCTTCAGAAGGCAACTGATCTGGATCTACACTGTTTGCAAAAAGCAGGACTAGGGTTAATAAATAATTTGTTCATAGCGCCAAATAAGTGGTGGTATCCACCTAACCTTTTTTCTTATTTCTCCACAAAAACATGTTGTGGGTACTCATTACAAATGTCTTGATGAGATGCTTCTAATGAGTACCACAGCATATGTTTTCATGGAGAAATAAAGAATAATATATGTACTTTTTGGTTGGAAAAAGCACCTTACATGGAATTATGTAAATTGTTGCCTATCTTGATGTAGTGTAGTAAGACAGTCAGAAAGTTTTGATCTTATAACTATGTGATTTGTTGACCTAGGTCCAGATGTTCAGAACACTATTAGCTTAATTAGCATGTTAATTAATGACAAACTCATTAACTGTTGTAGCTGAAGTATTTTCAGGTATATCGATATTTTTGCTGCAAAATTGTGAGTAAATGCAAACACTTCTCACATTTTTCAGCAGAACTGTCTTTGCCATATTCAAAATAAAAAACTTTTAACATTAGCTAACATCTTTGTTAAGTTTTGAACAACTTGGCCCAGAAATAGATATTGGCATATCAGACAAAGTAATCTATGCACACTTATTCACTTTATTAAAACAGAGATGTATGGAAGAGGCAACTTAAAGGTGTTTAATTTCTGATTCAAATTTTATTTTAGGATGAAGAGGCTATGTATGGTTCTGACCATGGACTAAAGGAAGTTAAAAAGCAGAAGTGGTTTGATAAAATAAAAGATATGAACAGATCTCCGTTTAGACCAGACAGAACTTATGTTGATCATTTTGAACATTTGAATGTAAATAAAAAATGGGAATGATGTTTTTTGTTCGTAGTTACTGTAGTGAGTGTAAGTCGTCATAGCTTCAGATAAGGCCGAAAATAAAAAAAATTGTGTGTTTCAGGTTACCCGAACGTGCCTAATTTTTCGTCACTGACCCTAAAGATTTTGAAGGATTTTGTGGAGATTTCCCCACTCAACTATATTATTTTCCTATTAATCCCATTTAAAAACTTTTAACAAAATAAAAATATTTTCAACCTACTGTCCCAGTTTTAAGATTTTTTTTATTTGGCCTTCGATGCTTTTGTCAACCAAAATATCTACAGTTTTCTTATTTGTCCACGAAAAATGTGTTGTGTTACTCATTAGAAGTGCCTCAGTGGGTGCATTAGAAGCACTTCAGTGAGGCACTTCTAAATGCAGTCAGCTCTCGTTATCTCAACTTCGCTTATCTTGAAATGAAAACCTGGTTCTTGTTTTAACCCTTGTCCTGCTGAAACGGGATATACCTTGCCTTTGCAAACAATGTAGACCCAGATCAGTTGGCTTCTGAAGATGCCAGCTGATCTGTATCTGCACTGTTGGCCATTTAGTATGTGAATTTATATCAACAACCTGGATCAAGTAATTTGATAGCTGAAAATTGGAAGTGGGCATGGCATCTTAATTTATTCAGCATGACAAGGGTTAACATGAAAATCTTACAACAGGTAATAAAATATTGTGGAAATGAGGAAAAAATGCTCCTTTCCACAATATTTTCAATATATCTAACTTCAGGAGTCAAATTACATATTCAACCCCAGCCGAGGTCGGCAACATTCTTTCGTGGAGATTGATCATGAAATATTTTCTATGGTCATTCTCTCCCTTCCGCTGATTCAAGAAGGGCAGTTGTCAGTTTCTGGCAAAAGAATGTGCACAATACTGGTTAACCACTTAGAGGACTAAGCCTGCCCAGTAAACGTGTGGTTAGGTAAACTGACGGCGCTCAACATGACCCCATTGGGTTGACTGGGCCGTAAAACCTCAACACAAACAAACACATTACATATTCATTTGTTAAATGTGGTGTTTGATTTATTTTTTCCTCAGTTCAGCAGAAGACAGATTGATGATATTTTTGTTACTAGTATTGATATTTTTCTTACTAGTATTTTGTCCAGAAAATAGGCTTTGTCACTTAATGCAAAATGTCTCCTTAGGAGGCAGTTTGCATGAAGTGATAAAACCTGTTTTCAGGAAAAAATAAGAAAAATATTTCAAGATATTGTCCGCTAAAACCTTGAGTGCCAACCTGCTGCAAGTAAATCCATGCAAATAGTTATGGCAGATAGTACTCAAACGTTTTCTTTCATACCAAACTTACCCAAAATATTTAGACACCTTTAATGCTAAACATATTGGATAAAAATTGCAGCAGACATTTGAAATAATTTTATTATTTTTCCCAGAAAATAAGCTTTGGCATTTCATGCAAATTGTCTTTTGGAATAAAATGTGTCGTCTGCTGAATTTGCCAGTGGCAGTGGCAATGGTTCTGGATGGTTAGACTGTACAAAATTTACAACTCTTTCAGTGCCAAATTTCAGACGACATTTGTGGTCTGCTTTTTTTTTTTTTTTTTTAACAAAATATTGCTCAGAAAGCAGTTTATATTTAAAGTTGAAAGACTGAATGTCAAACTGCATAGATCCAGATGAGATGGCTCATTATGAGCCATCTCATCTGGGTCTATGCTGTTTGCAAAAGCCTATTATTATCCCCTATGACAGTGAAAGAGTTAAACCATGTTAGTCTAAAAAACCCACAAAAATGTAATTGGAAAACAGTGAAGATACAAATCAGATGCTGCTGTGTCTCATCAGGGTCTACACTGTTTACGATTGAATACAGGAATTTCTCTGAACACACTATGAACAAAAACACACCCTGCTATTGAAAATAGACCAGTCCAAAGAGTTGTGGTAGAAGAGTCCACTCTGCATAAATGTGTGAAACAGGCCTTCACTCACCAATAAAAATTTCTGAATGTTAGGACTGTATATTTACTTATCACTAAAGGTACAGGATTAAGGGTAGCCCTTACAGTTCTTGCTTCATCCATCTGTCCATTCAGTTGTATGCCCTGATTTCATTTCTGCCACATAACTCAAACAGTAAAGGTTCATGGTTGAAAATGTTTGCATTCAAAGCAAAACCTGACAATGTGTTATGCCATAGGCAACCAAGATGCACCGAGGATTACTTCCAATTTGATTAAGCTCTGGGCTGGGCAATGCTTAACTCTACCAAGTTTGTTCAAATGATGGTCATAGGTTGACCTTTGACTATTTTACAGCAAGGTCAAATTAGCACCCCCGTACATTTGTATGTGGAAAATGTTGAAAAACCATTTTCTATACATTCAAGACTAATGGCTGAAACTTACAATGTATGATTAAAGAAGCAAAACTGTTTAGCTACCGTCAAAATTTTGGAGATTATCTGCCCTTGCCCCTGTGGTATATACAAGTATAAAATCGTGAAATCTTTAAATAAGCATCTTCTCTGAAACCTCTAACAATTTTCACCAGATTTCACATGGGATATTCTGTCAAAAGAATGTTGACAGTTTTGAAGAAAATGACTGCCATGCCCCTATAATTTTATGGTAAAACACTTCTCCAGAAGTAGATAGCTTTGAGGCTGAAGTTTGGTACAGCATCAGGGACTCAAAGTCTACAAGGTTTGTTCAAATGATGATCCTAGGATGACCTTTGACCTTTTTACAGTATGGTCAAATTTGTGTCCTAGTTACTGTGACAATACAGGGAGTAGCATGGCATTTGCAGATATGCAATAGCTGTTTTTATCAGGTAAGCGAATCATGGTCCATGTGCCACTTGTTTATTTGTTACCAGTGGTAGTTGTTGCAACCTGTACTTGTTTATATGTAGATGATATGATGTGCAGAGTAACAAAACCATCGCTTCTTACCTGCAAGATTCCTAGCCCTTTCTTCCCTTAATACTTTTCCAGTACATTGAAAAAAACTGTCAAAAAGAACACACCACAGATTAGAAAATGGGGGTCATGTTTTTATTAAACTTCATAAGCAGTAATGAAGTTTGCAACACTGCTTACACCCTCTAGCATATACATGAGCAGAAATCCATTTTCAAATATACCACAAGGGGCCCAATGATCCCAAAGGAAATGAAATGTAATCTTGTCTATATAGCTCAGAAATTGTAACGCTGAGTATGATGGATTTTGGAGGAAATTTTGAAACATGAATTGCTATCATAGCGTTTCTATCTCTATATTAAGCATTTGTCCATGCATAGAACTAAAAGAAATTGAAGCCTACGATACTGAATATAAGAGTTGTTGCCTCTGTATGATCAGCCGTTTGTCCGTGTATAGAACTTTGATGAAATTGAAGCCTACGATACTGAATATAAGAGTTGTTGCCTCTGTATGATCAGCCCTTTGTCCATGTATAGAACTTTGTTGAAATTGAAGCCTGAGATGCTGAACATAGAGTTGCTGCCTCTGTCTGTTTAGCCATTTGTCCATCTATAGATCACAGAGGAAATTGCAGCCTGAGATGCTGAACATCGTTGCTGCCTCTATCTGTTCAGCCATTTGTCACTGTATGGATCATAGAGGAAATTGAAGCATGATATGCTGAACATAAAGTTACTGAACTGTCTGTTCAGACATTTGTCCCAGTATAGACCATAAAGGAAATGGAAGTATGGAATGCTGAACATATACTGCCTCTGTCTGTTCAGCCATTTGTCCCTGTATAGATCATAAAGGAAATTGAACCATGGAACATGCTGGACATAGAGTTGCTGCCTCTGTCAGTTCAGCCATTTGTCCCTGTAGAGATCATAGAGGAAATTGAAGCATGGAATGCAGAACATAGAGTTGCTGCTTCTGTCTGTTCAGCCATTTGTCCATGTATAGATCATAGAGGAAATTGAAGCATGAGATGCTGAACAGAGTTGCTGCCTCTGTCTGCTCTGCCATTTGTCCCTGTATAGATAATAGAGGAAATTGAAGCAAGAGATGCTGAACATAGAGTTGATGCCTCTGTCTGTCCAGCCATTTGTCCCTGTATAGATAATAGAGGAAATTGAAGCACGGAATGCTGAACATAGAGTTGCTGCCCTTGTGGGTTTAGCCATCTGTCCATAAATAGATAATAGAGGAAATGGAAGTATGGAATGCTGAACATAGAGTTGCTGCTTCTGTCTGTTCAGCCATTGGTCCATGTATAGATCATAGAGGAAATTGAAGCATGAGATGCTGACCAAAGAATTGCTGTCTGTCTGTTCAGCCATTTGTCCATCTACAGATCATAGAGGAAATTGAAGCATGAGATGATGAACAAAGAGTTGCTGCCTCTATCTGTTCAGCCATTTGTCCATCTATAGTTCATAGAGGAAATTGAAGCATAGAATGCTGAACACAGAGGTGCTCCCTCTGTCTGTTCAGCCATTTGTCCATCTACAGATCATAGAGGAAATTGAAGCATGGAATGCTGAACATAGAGTTGCTCCCTCTGTCTGTTCAGCCATTTGTCCATCTAGATCATAGAGGAAATTGAAGCATGAACTGCTGAACATAGAGTTGCTGCCTCTGTCTGCTCAGCCATTCATCCATCTATAGATCATAGTAGAAATTGAAGCATGGAATGCTGAACATAGAGTTGCTGCTTCTGTCTGTTGGCAAATTTTCCATTTATATATGTTAGAGGAAATTGAAGCATGAGATTCTGAACGTAGATTCACTGCCTTCTGTCTGTTCAGTCATTTGTCAATCTATAGATCATAGAGGATATTGACGCATAATATGATCATAGAGGAAATATCGTGCTTCAATATCCTCTATGATCTATACATGGACAAATGGCTGAACAGACAGAAGGCAGTAAATCTATGTTTAGCATCTCATGCTTCAATTTCCTCTAACATATATAAATGGACAAATGGTCATGGAGGAAATTGAAGCATGAGATGATCATACAGCAAATTGAAGCATGAGATGCTGAACATAGAGTTGCTGTCTCAGGCTGTCCAGCCATTTGTTCATATATAGATCTTAGAAGAAATTGAAGCATGAGGTGCTGAACATAGAGTTCTTGCATCTGTCCATGTATAGGTTTTCTGGGAAATCAAAGCATGAGATACTGAACATAGAGTCATTGCCTCTATCTGTTCAGCCATATGTCTAAGTATAGGTAGTTGCGGTCATGGTACCAAAGCCATAATATAGGAAATTGATGCATGAGATGCTGAACGTAGTGCTGCCTTCGTTTGTTCGGCCATTTGTCCATTGATAGGCCTTTGAGGAAATTCAAGCATATAATGCTGAACATAGAGATGCTGCCTTCTGCCAGTTTTGCCATTTTATCATCTTTAGATTAAAGAGGGTACTGAAGCATGAAATGTCAACGTAGAATTGCTGTCTGTCTCTTCAGCCATTTGTCCATGTATAGATCATCGAGGAAACGGAAGCCTGAGACACTGAACATAGAGTTCAGAACATTCTGGTCACCGTCTTCAATAGCTGCCCACTTTGCTTCCAGTTTTACTAGTTGTGTTGTGATGCTAGCATTTTGGTCACATTCAACAGCTGCCCATTTTTATGCCCCCACCTATTCGAAGAATAGCGGAAGGGCATTAAGTGTTACCCCTGTCCATCCTGTACGTACGTACGTCTGTCCCAATTCGTGTCCGGGCCGTAACTCCTAAACCTTCTGGAATATATTTATGAAACTTTACAGGTGCATGGATGACATTGAGACGATGTGTCATGAACAAGGAAGACAATTCTTACTTGTTTGGTTTTTGAATTATCTGGCCTTGACTTAGTTCCATAAAGTAAACTGTGTCCGGGCCATAACTCCTAAACCGTATGTAATATATTTATGAAACTTTACAGGTGCATGCATGACATTCAGACGATGTGTCATGAACAAGGAAGACAACTCTTGCTTGTTTGGTTTTTGAATTATCTGCCCTTGACTTAGTTCCATATAGTAAATCGTGTCCGGGCCATATCTCCTTAACTGTATGGAATATATTTATAAAACTTTACAGGTGCATGCATGACATTGAGACAATGTGTCATGAACAAGGAAGACAATTCTTGCTTGTTTCGTTTTTGAATTATCTGCCCTTGACAGTTCCATATTGTAAACTGTGTCCGGGTCATAACTCCTAAACTGTATGGAATATATTTATGAAATTTTACAGGTGCATGCATGACATTGAGACGATGTGTCATGCAGAAGGAAGACAACTCTTGCTTGTTTGGTTTTTGAATTATCTGCCCTTGACTTAGTTCCATATAGTAAACTGTGTCTGGGCCATAACTCCTAAACAGTATGGAATATATTTATGAAACTTTACAGGTGCATGCATGACATTGAGACAATGTGTCATGAACAAGGAAGAGTTCATAACAACACATCGTGTTTTGAATTATCTGCCCTTGACTTAGTTCCATATAGTAAACTGTGTCCTGGCCATAATTCCTTAACCATATGGAATATATTTATAAAACTTTACAGGTGCATGCATGACATTGAGACGATGTGTCATGAAAAAGGAAGACAACTCATGCTTGTTTGGTTTTTGAATTATCTGCCCTTGACTTAGTTCCATATAGTAAACCGTGTGTGGGCCATAACTCCTAAACCATATGGAATATATTTATGAAAATTTACAGATGCATGCATGACATTGAGGCGATGTGTAATGAACATAGAAGACAACTCTTGCTTATTTGGTTTATAAATTACCTGCCCTTGACTAAGTTCCATATAGTAAACCGTGTGTGGGCCATATCAACCTTAATAATAACTTCATGCTGTACCTGTCACAATTACATTTGTAATCTTTTTCTGAATGGCATTTTGGCGAGGGTATCTATGTCCTATGGACACTTTCTAGTGCTTTCTTGTTTACTAGTTGTGATTAAGAGTAGCATCGGGATCCAGGGTGAAGTTGGCTAGCTGTAAAAGTGCTTTAAACCCCCCGATGGTTAACTCTACCGACTGTTCTAAGGCGGTGGTCCCGGTGTTAGTCTTACTCTTTGTTGCTTTGTGGTTTATTCTACTTGGTGATTTGTTTTATATCTTGCCTTGTGTTATTTTGTTCTTGTGTTTTTCAGTCCTTTTAGCATTGCAGTTACCTCGATTGGGGAAGAGAGAGCTAGTCTTGGTGCTTTTCATACTTTTGTTCGATTTGTGTTTGTTTGATTTTGTCTGTTTCCTCTTCCTCTTGGTGTCTGGGAAGGGCTGCGGTTTGTAATTGTGGCACTCCCTGGACTTTCCTCTTACCCCCTTTCTTTTAATGCCTGTCTATTCAGCTATTTGTCCTTGTATATATAATAGAGGAAATTGAAGCTTGAGATGCTGAGCATAGAGTTGCAGCCTTCTGTCTGTTCAGCCATTTGTCCACATATAGATCATGGAGGAAACTGAAGCATGGGCTGATGAGCATAGAGTTGCTGTCCTGTCTGTTCAGCCATTTGTCCATGTATATATCATAGAGGAAATTGAAGCATCAGATAATGAGCATAGGGTTGCTGCCTTCTGTCTGTACAACCATTTGTCCATGTATATTTCTTAGAGGAAATGGAAGCATGAGATTATAAGCATAGAGATGCTGCCTTCTGTCTGTACAGCCATTTGTCCATGTATAGATCATAGAAGCAATTGAAGCATGAGATAATGATCATAGTTGCTGCCTCTATTTGTTCAGCCATTAGTCCATGTATAAAACATAGAGGAAATTGAAGCATGAGATGCTGAACATAGAGTTGATGCCTTCTGTCTATCCAGCCATTTGTACATCTATAGATCATAGAAGACATTGAAGCTTGAGACGCTGAGCATAGAGTTGCTGCTCGTGTCTGTTCAGCCATTAGTCTGTATATAGATCATAGAGGACATTGTAGCATGAGATGCTGAACAAAGAGTTCCTGCCACTGTCTGTTCAGCCATCAGTCCGTATATAGATCATAGAGGAAATTGTAGCATGAGACGCTGAACAAAGAGTTCTGCCACTGTGTGTTCAGCCATCAGTCCGTATATGGATCATAGAGGACATTGTAGCATGAGACGCTGAACAAAGAGTTCTTGCCACTGTCTGTTCAGCCATCAGTCCGTGTATAGATCATAGAGGACATTGTAGCATGAGACGCTGAACAAAAAGTTCCTGCCACTGTCTGTTCAGCCATCAGTCCGTATATGGATCATAGAGGACATTGTAGCATGAGACGCTGAACAAAGAGTTCTTGCCACTGTCTGTTCAGCCATCAGTCCGTGTATAGATCATAGAGGACATTGTAGCATGAGATGCTGAACAAAGAGTTCCTGCCACTGTCTGTTCAGCCATCAGTCCGTATATAGATCATAGAGGACATTGTAGCATGAGATGCTGAACAAAGAGTTCTGCCACTGTCTGCTCAGCCATCAGTCCGTATATGGATCATAGAGGACATTTTAGCATGAGATGCTGAACAAAGAGTTCTGCCACTGTCTGCTCAGCCATCTGTCCGTATATAGATCATAGAGGACATTGTAGCATGAGATGCTGAACAAAGAGTCCTGCCACTGTCTGCTCAGCCATCAGTCCGTATATAGATCATAGAGGACATTGTAGCATGAGACGCTGAACAAAGAGTCCTGCCACTGTCTGCTCAGCCATCAGTCCGTATATGGATCATAGAGGACATTGTAGCATGAGATGCTGAACAAAGAGTTCCTGCCACTGTCTGTTCAGCCATCAGTCCGTGTATAGATCATAGAGGACATTGTAGCATGAGATGCTGAACAAAGAGTTCCCGCCACTGTCTGTTCAGCCATCAGTCCGTGTATAGATCATAGAGGACATTGTAGCATGAGATGCTGAACAAAGAGTTCCTGCCACTGTCTGTTCAGCCATCAGTCCGTGTATAGATCATAGAGGACATTGTAGCATGAGATGCTGAACAAAGAGTTCTTGCCACTGTCTGTTCAGCCATCAGTCCGTGTATAGATCATAGAGGACATTGTAGCATGAGATGCTGAACAAAGAGTTCTTGCCACTGTCTGTTCAGTCATCAGTCCGTGTATAGATCATAGAGGACATTGTAGCATGAGATGCTGAACAAAGAGTTCTTGCCGCTGTCTGTTCAGCCATCAGTCCGTGTATAGATCATAGAGGACATTGTAGCATGAGATGCTGAACAAAGAGTCCTGCCACTGTCTGTTCAGCCATTAGTCTGTATATAGATCATAGAGGACATTGTAGCATGAGATGCTGAACAAAGAGTTCTTGCCGCTGTCTGTTCAGCCATCAGTCCGTGTATAGATCATAGAGGACATTGTAGCATGAGATGCTGAACAAAGAGTCCTGCCACTGTCTGTTCAGCCATTAGTCTGTATATAGATCATAGAGGACATTGTAGCATGAGATGCTGAACAAAGAGTTCTTGCCGCTGTCTGTTCAGCCATCAGTCCGTATATAGATCATAGAGGACATTGTAGCATGAGATGCTGAACAAAGAGTTCTTGCCGCTGTCTGTTCAGCCATCAGTCCGTATATAGATCATAGAGGACATTGTAGCATGAGATGCTGAACAAAGAGTTCTTGCCGCTGTCTGTTCAGCCATCAGTCCGTATATAGATCATAGAGGACATTGTAGCATGAGATGCTGAACAAAGAGTTCTTGCCGCTGTCTGTTCAGCCATCAGTCCGTATATAGATCATAGAGGACATTGTAGCATGAGATGCTGAACAAAGAGTTCTTGCCGCTGTGTGTTCAGCCATCAGTCCGTATATAGATCATAGAGGACATTGTAGCATGAGATGCTGAACAAAGAGTTCTTGCCGCTGTCTGTTCAGCCATCAGTCCGTATATAGATCATAAGGCAAAATGAAGCATGAGATGCTGAATATAAAGTTTTTGCTTCTGCCTGTGCATCTACCTGTCATTCTAATTCGTTTTCAGTGCATTACTTAAACTCATTAAATGTACCAAGTTGAAATAAAAGGTTAGAGAAAAGTCCAGGGAGTGCCACAATCACAAACCACAGCCCTTCCCAGACACCAAGGGGAAGAGGAAGACAAAAACCAAACAAGCGCAAATCGAACAAACGTACGAAAAGCACTAAGATTAGCTCTCTCTTCCCCAAGCGAGGTAATCGCAATGCTAAAAGGACAGAAAACACAAGAACAAAATAACACAAGGTAAGATATAAAATAAATCGCCTCGTAGAATAAACCACAAAGCAACAAAGAGTAAGATAACACAGGGACCACTGCCTTAGAATGGTCAGTAGAATAAAACACCGTGGGGGGTGGGGGCGTGGGTGTTTAAAGCACTTTTACAGTTGAAGCACTTTTGAAGCTGTGTATCTGTTTAAGTGAGACCAAGTAAAGAGTAAAAGATCTGTCGCCATCCCAATTTTTCCTCCGCAATGCCACCATGTTTGTCTGTCCATTTGTCACTCCAACATAACTCTTCTGCAGAGCATAACTCAGAATAAACGTCAAAAGATTGCCTTTGGAAACAAAGAACACACTACGGATTAGAAAATGAGAGTCACGGTTTTATTGAGACTCTTCATAAGCAGTACTGAAGTTTGCAACACTGCTTACGCCCTCAAGCGTCAGAAGTTAAAGATACTACATGTTTCTTCATGCTTTACCCTTTCAGCCCTGCAGACCGAAACAGATACCTGTTGAAACAGGAGCAACACTGTTTACCATTCTGTTATTGATTTTAGACTGAAAGCCCTGTTTGCATCAATGCACATGTCCAAATTCAGTGACGGAATGACCCACTTCAGAAACTCGGGGATGAAAGGGTTAAGTTGGGACAAACTGCAGAGAAAAAAAAACCTGAGACCCTCCATCATTCATGTCCATTGTTTCCTCAGTAATGTTCCCAGTAAGCATTCTTTATAAATCTATAGCGGGCCGTTATCGGTCCGTCAGGGTAGCTAATGGGCCGATAACGGCCGCTTTAGATTTATAAAGAACGCTAGCTGGGTTTACACTGTGCAGCTAAGCTGCAGGGCATCTGTCATATCATGATTCTTTTTCCATTTCTTCTGATGTGATGTGCTACCCTGTTAACGTAGTCACAACGTAGTCGTAACCAAGTACAAGGGTGTTTGCTAATAAACATATTTCGTTCATTAAATCAAGTATAAGCGTCATACTGGTGATCAGGAGGTCGCGGATTCGATTCCCATCGAGTCCGGTAACATTATTTCGTGTAAATTGATCATGAAATATTTGCTGTTGCCATTCTCTCCCGTCCGCTGATTCTAGAAGAACATTTGTCAGTTTCTGGCGAAAGAGTGTGCGCAAGAAGGTACTGGTGATTAAACTTTTTTTATGTTCAACTCGGCTGAAAATGTCAACAGTTTTATATTTATACGCAAAGAAATTTTCATGCTCAGCTATATTTAGCAAGAAAGAATTTGCAACAGTAGTAATTTGAGATTTATTAGCGGGATAAATTCCATGCAGAATGTCTACACTGTATTATTTTTTTGTAAAACAACATTAGAAATAGACCGGTCCAAAAAATAATGATAGAAGAGCCTACCCAACGTAAATGGGTTACATACTCAAGGAACAAGTGTCTATAGTTGTTTCCTCTTTACAGTTGTATGTCATGATTTCATTTCTGGACTTTTGAAATATGTCGATAAAGGTACACGATTGTAAATGTTTACACTTTAACTAAGACATGACAAACTACAGAGCAAAATACATATATCTACCAGCATTCCTACAAGAGTTGTTGCCCTTCATTTGCATCATTACAGTCTTCAGCAGCATTTTTTCTAGTACAAGGAAATTTTCCAAGTAAGCATTTCTATCATTAAATTGAGAACAATGATATGCTATCATCTATATTATATACCGTTGTCACTGTTCTTGAATTATCCGAAGTTCTCCACTATCGAAATACTGGGACGCCTAGAGAAAATTCGTCCATTGCTTTTTTTTTTTTTTGTTTTTTTTTTTTTTGTTTTTTTTCAGAATATACAAAAACATTGACAGCGTTGTTTCCCTGGAAAGTATTTCCATTCCCCTTAATGTATAAGTGTTTAATTTTCTGTATGTCATAATAAGTCCGGAAAAATACACTGAACAAAAAAACAATGGCATAGAAATGATACCTTCTGACGTGCGCCAATGTTATATTCAGTTTTCGCACTAAAGTACAGTATAGTATTTCACTCGGCAGAAGGAGTTTGAAAAGAAGAGTTGCTAGGGAGGAGTATTTGAATTTAAATCTGTATCATTTTTCTAATGACTTTTATAGAGGTTCTAATGGCCCAGTAAGCATTCTACATAAATCTACAGCGGGCCGTTATCGGCCCGTCAGCTACCCTGACGGGCTGATAACGGTCCGCAGTAGATTTATATAGAATGCTAGCTGGGGAGTACCAACAACAAATGTTTAATGGAGAAATAAGGAAAATATCCTATAATCATCATCAGATACTCCTTAATAACAACTGTTTGAAATTATGTACCGTCATTTTCGTTTTGCACATCAACACATGCATTCCCATAAAGATTTCAGTGCTTATAGCTACTGACTGAGTTCAATTACAAATACACGGAACAATGCCCCACCGAAAAAAAAATATGCCAGTAACATCTGCAATAAAAATAAAAAAATAAACAAATTGTTTACCAAAAGTTTTCAGTTTTGCGATCTTACAACTTAGCCTGGATATTATGCGGCAGACTGCAAGCCTAGTTGTCAACCCATTCATTGTTGATGGCTATCCTTCACTCTTTAATTGCACGACGGCAGTTCGGGCCTCAGACTCAATGACGGCCTCTTCGTAAAACTTTAACCAGTGGGTTGGGGCTTGGCGATATGTCTTTGGCTTGGCCCGCCGTGGTTCAACTATTGGTTTTCATTTACTCTGGCATACAGTAGAATTAGCCATGAGTACACGTTTTTGTTTATTATAATAATTAATTTGATTTTTAAGTTTTCGCTTTGATGCGTTGACTGAGTTGGGAGCCTTTATGCGAACCGAATTTTTATTTATTTCTGTATTAAGAGTGGCGTCGGGACCCAGGGTGGCTGGCTGTAAAAGTGCTTCAAACCCCCGGTGGTTATTTGTTGTATGTCTTACCTTGTGCCATTTTGTTCTTGTGTTTTTCAGTCCTTTTAGCATTGCGATTACCTCGCTTAGGGAAGAGAGAGCTAATCTTGGTGCTTTTCGTGTTTGTTCGATTTGTGCTTGTTTAGATTTGTCGGTTTCCTCTTCCTCTTGGGGTCTGGGAAGGGCTGCGGTCTGTGATTGTGGCACTCCCTGGACTTTTCTCTTACTTTTTTTACTCTACTGACCGTTCTGAGGCGGTGGTCCCAGTGTTAGTCGTACTCTTTTTTTTGCTTTGTGGTTTATATTACGGGGCGATTTGTTTTATGTCTTACCTTGTGTCATTTTGTTCTTGTGTTTTTTCAGTCCTTTTAGCATTGCGATTAACTCGCTTGGGGAAGAGAGAGCTAATCTTAGTGCTTTTCGTACGTTTGTTCAATTTGTGCTTGTTTGGATTTGTCGGTTTCCTCTTCCTCTTGGTGTCTGGGAAGGGCTGCGGTTTGAGATTGTGGCACTCCCTAGACTTTTCTCTAACCTTTTTTGAAAGAAGTACAGCTTCCAACTGATTCAAAATGCTGTCATTTTTTCTGGTTGCAGTCACTCAGTAACTGTCCTCCATTCCCGGTTAGACTTCATCTGCGAACTCAGTAAGCAGTCTTTATAAATCTGTAGCGGGCCGATAACGGCCCGTCAGGGTAGCTGATGGGCCGATAACGGCCCGCTATAGATTTATAAAGAATGCTAGCTGGGAAAACAATCAGACTATTAGAAACATGCATGCACTTTTAAGGCGGCACATAACTTAAGTATAAAATAAATCACTACCAGTCTGCATATTTTGAGGTTGGGTTTCTGGCCAAGTACATTATTTTGCACAAGGCGTACAGTTTGTTGTAGCAAACAAACATTATATCAAGGGGCATATAGCTGAATGAAATACCTGACGAAACCAGTTTTTGAATTAACATATATTTTTCAGTCCATTGACTATCCCACTGAGAGAGAGAGAGAGAGAGAGAGAGAGAGAGAGAGAGAGAGGCTCGGAATACCACAATGTTTTCAATTCCTGACGTCTAATTCCAAAATATTGCGTATCACTTCCATCTTGTGGCTTAATTCTGGTTTCGACGCTGGAAGAAGTCAGAAGTTACAAGTTTGATTTTGGAAGATAAAAGTCTAAAGTAAAAGTTGGAGCCAGTGATTTTGAGGATGTCGGACCCAAGATGCGGGACTTAAAACGTCCGGCGGTAGTTTGAAGGCAGGATCGGAGATTTAAAAAAATATAAGCCGGATGAAAGAATTTGTAATGTCGGTAAATTGAAGTTAGAGGAAAGAAACTGAGATTTAACGCTTCGCACTCTGTGTAAAAATTTCAGCAGATGACATACTGAAATGCTTTTTTTTTTTTTTCGTATTTTTTTCCAGAAAACAGATTTTGATATTTCATGCATGATATGTCTAGTCCTTTTTTTTCTGTGAAAAGATAACCTATATATCAACAATGTGTCGTCTGCTGAACTAGCCAGAGAGTAGTAATGGTTAAATGTCGGGGTTAGAAGTTAAAGGTGGGCAGTGTGAAATCAGGTGAAAGCCAGAATGCAATGAAACTAGGAGAACAACTGCCGAAAAATTACACCTTGAGTTTCTACCACAAAAAGAGGAAAACCGGAGCTTCTCGGGGCACCAAATATATCAATGTTATATCAGCTTACGACAAAAACGTAACATTTAAACTTGATATTATTACGTTCAAGCTGAAAAAGAATACACTTTGATACAACTGACCAAAAAAGAACAAGGCTTATTGTACAGGACCGGATCCAGGATTATTTATAGGAGGCTGAAATTTTCTGAGAGGTGGGTGGGTGGCGAGAGATGTTGTTTTGATCAAATAACCAGCATACTTTATGTATTCAGATGGGCCTGAGCAAACAGTTTAGACCCAGATCAGAAGCCACAACAGGCGGCGTCTGATCCGGTTCTGTACTGATTTCCACACATCCTGCAAGCTAGATACGTTCACAGAAAAAATGGAGTTGTTGAAATTTTAGAAGTATAAGGGAAAGAGTAAATTGAATTCGGAATTTCTGAAAATGGAATTTCGAGACAAACGGAGGTTCAATTGAACCCCACGACTCCCTCCTCTCTGGAACCGCCCTGATTGTAGCTCTGGATTGTGGATTCTTTTGCTGGAATTTTCTAAAGAATGTAAAAAAGATGTTGGGACAATCCAATCCGTACTGTCCATAAGTGAAACTGTAAGGCGAAGATATTTGGTCAAGGGATAAGAGCATGTGTCTGCTCTGTTGCTGGCAAACGGATCATTTGGGACAGTTATAAAATGCTGATCAACCAGACTATAGGACAATTCTGATCTCTGGCTGATCAAAGACAGGGCCAACCTACTTTGTAGAATGTGCAGTGGGAATTAGGATAAAATTCCTGTAAATATTGTACTTTGCTATCGCGGATGGTATAAATAAATGTTAACAGGTCAAATCACCTTTCACGTGCTACAAGGTGAGTTAGTCTAATCTTTGGTTAATAACCAGAGGTCAGAACTGGACGAAACATTTGGATATTTGCTTAACTGTAATAAGATTAATAAGTAAGCATGAAATCACATGAAATACATTTGTACCGTTTTTGTTTTTTTTAAACTATGATGATCACGAAAGATTTTCATTGTAGTTTTGGTCTGCCATGATCCGGGACAGGGCTAGATCCGGGACTGACAAAATAACTCTTGCTGACAAACATATATAGAAAAATATTTTTAGATGTAGATAAAAATAAATATAAGTGAAGAATATAAGTGAAGACACCAAGGAAATTTCACAATCACGAAGCTCACCCTGGTGGTTTTCATGGGTTATCCAAGGATTATAAGCTTAGTGATTATATTCTTATATTTGTGATACATTATTATATGTGGTAAAAGTATATCTTATGTGCTTTGTATAGTTTATGTACAATTGTTTTACATCTGATCTCATCCTGAATAAATTTGAATCGAATTGAATCCCGAGGCACCAAAAGAATTGAGAGATGGAACAAACAATGACAAGAACAAATGTGGCATATGAAACCACCGATGCACGAACAAAGAAGAACTGCAACAGAAGAACCGCTTTGGAATGGTCAGTAAAAAAAAATACTACTGTGTATATGGAGGGGGGCGCTTAAACCAGTTTTACACGTGCAAAACCTCACCCTTATAATTCCAAGTTACAAACTTTATTTTCGGTCCGCATAGGTGCCTCTAACTCATCGGTGAAACATATATAATCGCAAACACTGTGATGAAACAAAGCAAATGGCTCAGTGGTAATCTGCTGCCAGAACACAAGGAAGCCACACACGGAACCACGATGGCTCCGACCACAGACATGGAAAGACTTTAAAAAAAGCCACAAACATAACAAAACAGCCCACCAATGGCACCAAGAAGAAAAGAAAACAAACTGAGACAGACAGCATACAGGCCATACAAGAAAAGTAAAAAACAGCTCCCTCTCCCCCAACAGCTTCCTCTCCCCAATAATTAAAACCCAAAAGTATCAATGTCCTACGCCTTCATATAGATTCAGTGCCTAGTTTGTGTAAATTGTGATTATGAATCGAATTGTAGTCTGTCATTGCTAGATTTGTCCCTGTGATTCCAAGACCACTTCGTTGTGTGTGTGTGTGTGTGTGTGTGTGTGTGTGTGTGTGTGTGTTCATCAGGTATCGCCATTGCCAAGAAGCTGGGGTACTCTAAATCTTACCCGCTACATAGGGTAGGGCTGTTTTGGGGGATTTAGAATTTTGAATTTTACTGTCTTGGGTTTTAGGGAAAATGATGCTATTTTTTTTTATTTGAGTGGGGTGAGCGGGGGTGGGGCGGGGGTATTGGCAATTTGCAGGTATTTGTGTGTGTGTGTGTGTGTGTGTGTGTATGTGTGTGTGTGTGGAGGGGGGATCTAGGTTGGGGGGGGGAGGGGGAGAATCTAGGTTAGAACCTTCTTTTGAACTGATAATTGTTTTTAATTTAGTTTTAACGGCACGGCTCTATCTCTGCTGTGCATCAATACAATGCCATTAAAGTAAAAACGTAGTCACAGTTTAAAACTGTTTAAAGCATTTATATTACTAATCATTATACAGGAACAAGTGGCATATAAGAAGAGGGCTACCAAGTCTCTCAATAACCAAAGAGACCAGCTGGTTAGTTAGAATATCTTCTGAAGCCTGTTCATTGGCTTTGAAACTAATAGTAAAATGCAGTGAAAGTAGCTATCTGCAATGATTTGTTTTCAGAAGAAATATTAATCTGTCATTCATGGCTATTATATATTTTGGGCCCCTATCAGTTAGCATACATGCACTAAAAGGTACCTTTCCCCCTTTTCAATACATGTCATGCTCTGATCAGCCTTTTTATGCAGATTTATACATGTAATCCAGTTTGATAAATTTTATGTCTCTGCTTGGAGACAGTAATAATTTAACATATTGAACGAATCAAAGTTCTTTTGATGGTCACAGTTTGGTCATACATGGCAGAAAAGTGCCTTTTCACGCAAACTAACACTTTTTCCCTAGCATCACCTTTGTGCATCTGGCAATAATCATGGGCATAACAGAATGACAGTAATTGTTTATTCAAGACTAGAGTGCTGCTTGCTGGCAGACAAAATTTTAACCAATCAGAACAGGGCATCACTAACCATCTAAGACTTTACTTCATAGCCCTCTTCTTATATGCCACTTGACAGGAAACATTAACGAAACCCACACTTTTATAGGAAGAAAGCAAGAGGATGATTTTTGGAGGTATGATTTGGGGGGGGGGGGGGAAGGGGGAGGGGGCGAGGGTTATGGATGATATACCAGATGTTTTTTGGATATGGCTGATATACCGTATATATTTTTTTTGGTAAACACTAGATCCTTGGACCCAGCCTAGTAGCAGACAAAATTCAGTCTACACCCCCGCCCCATCCCCCACCCCACCCCCGCCACCCCTTGGCGCCATTGGCTCTTGGAAAATGGAGACGGTGGATGGGATCTGTATGCTGGTTGTTTGAATTTTCATTAGAATGAGCTAGCATATGTTTGTTCTGACGCTTGTGACATGTACCCTGATTAGGGGTTTAAATCATTCGCGGGTGTTCTGTAAGTTCACATCGTTGAAAAGCATATCTGTCCGATGCGGATCGGTTGTAATTTGATACTTTTCCCGCCATTTTTCTAAGTGAAAGTGAAAGTAGATTAGAAAGTTATGTCGATCCTCCGTGAGGATATTACTTCAGGATTAACCAACGATATTATTCATAGATTAAAAGCTAATGGCATCACGAAAATAACGGATTTGATTTCAAGAGAATTAGAAGATGTTTGTCAATCCACCGGCCTTTCATACAAGGTATGTTTTCGCTGTAATAGGTTTTCGTGGATTTGAGCAAACATTAAAACTTTTGACTGCCCATGTCCTCACTGAACCTGTAACTTGACAACTCAGCCCATAACAAACTTGACCCATGGTAAACACTTCCACTACAAACTCGTCCATACAAACTTGGCCCATTACAACTTGTTGCATAAATGAGGCCCTCCCAGGGGGGTGGGGGTACCATTAACCTTATTCCCCTGAAAAAAAAATGGCATTTTCCCTTGTCCCCCAAAATCAAAATCTTGATTTCTATGTTCCCTGTTCCCCAAAATTGCCCTTGTTCCCCAGTTACCTTCAGTTTTAGACTTGTTCCTCTGAAATAAATGGCATTATTCCCCTGTTCCCCAAAACCCCTGGGAACGCTCATAAATCAGTCTTCTCACTTGTATCAGGAATCAGCATATCAAAAGCATTTGGTTTGAACATATTTTATTATCCAAATATTACATAACACTATACATTGTAGCACATAAAAAATAGGATCAGAACGAAAGTATGACTACTTATTTAGTTCTTCTCCTTAACAATTACAGTTGTACAAATAGTGACGGAAAAAATGTTAAACAATATAGATTTCAATTTGTGAATGTGAATTAAAGATGCAGAATTAAAATGCATTTGCAAGGTGCAATGCAATAGACCACTTTGATGTTATTGTTTTCTTCATTTTGGGCTACTGACCATTGTGATTACAATATTATGACACATGACCAATAATTATGGTTGGCAAAATCATTTCCAGTTCCATCGATCAATACCAAATTGATTCAAGCCAAATTTTACCTAAATAAATAATTCCTTTCCATTCAAGCCAAATTTTACCTAAATAAATAATTCCTTTCGGTTAATATTAACTCTTAAATTTTATCTTTATAATAATGTTCAGGGGTCAAGCTAGAGGGCGACTGGGGCGAAATAGTCGCCCCTGAGGGCTCTAAGTCGCCCTGGGAAGCCCTGAGGGCGACAAAAACTTCGCCCTCGATTTTAGCAACTTTTGAAAAAGCTAGTACTTGTGCAAAACGAACTTTTTGTTCTAGGAGAAATCCAGTAAAAATTGAGCAAACATAAAAAAGGTAAAATTCTTTTGCAAAAAAATGTTAGATGTATCAGAAAGGCCACAAAATAAAATTCTGATGTGGTTTGCAAATTTTGGAGGAAAAAAGTTTTCCTACTAAGTGACCAAAAGATCGTTTTTCGTCAATGTCATTAGTTTTCGTGGGTGTCCCGTTTTTGTCATAAATGAACCATTTACATGCTGAAAAATGGTCAGAAACAGCATTTAAATACTGAAAACTTAGTTTTGAAGTTGACAGACATTTTAGTTAACAAATTTCTTTTTATCATTATGTTTATAGCTTATCAAGCCACAGATCTTGATGTTTTGTCTAGATCTACTGAGAAGATCAATTTCCAAAATATGGGTCCAGATATGATGCATTTGCCCTACTCATGTCTGTGTTTCTGTGGATCATTTAATTGGTTTAGAAGTAAGAATGAACAGGTCTACAGTAAAAATTGTTTCCTTTCTTGTTAATTCCCAAGACAATGCAGTCAAGCGAGTCAAGGGTTTTTAAATTCATGCTTTCCAATAAGGAGATAGGTAAACCGAGTCTTGACTTCTCTCTCATCCTATAAAACTTCTCCCTGTTTTGTCTGGAGGAAGAAGTCACTTCTCCCTAAATTTCTGAGCCAGCTTGACCCCTGATGTTTAAAAATACTGCTTTAAGTAGGTAGTTCAGAAGATTTTTCAAATATCTGTATTTTGAATTAATTTTGCTACTTCCATAAAATTCAATTCTTTACAAAAACAATGATATTTGAATTATTAAAACTGATCTGTACATAAAAAAGTTATGCTAAGTTAAACATGACTACCCTTCACAATCCTCTCTGCCAAAATATTGATCCTGAAAAACCAATATCAGTGTATAAAGAAAACTCCTTTACTTTGGAATACCTTCCATAGTGGCCCATTACGAAAACATGCCTATTCAAATATATAGAAAATTTCACCTCCAAAAAAAACTGAAAAAAATTCAGATAAAAGCTGATATTTTTTTTATATTTCTGCTCAAAACATAGATTGTGGGTACTCGTTAGAACTGCCTCAGCGAGGCGGTCCTAACGAGTACCCACAATCTATATTTTTGAGGAGAAATAAGAAAAATAATGTATACCCCTGTGAACCCCAGTTTTAGTATATAAATGTGTGGTTTAAGGGGGTAAAACTTATATAGGCGTGTTTTCGTGATGTATGCTGACAGCAACCCAGGATGGTAATTACCCGTAAATACTAATGGGAATTCCCGCCACTGGTATTTACTGACCAACCTTGGCTAACAGTGGTGTTTTTCCTTTGCTTGCGCTACAATGTGCTAATAGGTACAAGGTTAAAATAGATTCACATGAAAGGAAAAGCCCCTCTCTGTCTCATTTGGGTGGTTTAAACAGGGCCGACACTTACATTATGTGACCAATCTTTGAGCTTCATTTTGACCATGTGACTAGCAGAAATTTTCCGATTTTTAATAATGATGTCATTTATAAATATATCAACTCCATTTTGCATAATAAAGGAAGCAATTAATTTCTTTGGATAATATATTTATATGCATCCTAAATCTGGTACCATGTGCATGTCCAATTATGCAGTAAATCAAAATGGTGGCGTGCTTTTTGAGAGCGCACAAATTTAGGTCATTTTCAATAAAAAAAGTGTGTGCTTATATGACAGAAATAAATGATATATGGGTCTTGATTTTAAACATTCCCTTTACAAGTATATGAACTAAAAAGTAAACTAGCTTTTCTTTCTATGAAGCAGTCTGGCATTTTTCTGAGTAAGGTTTGCACTGTGGCAGATATGAATTGGCCATATTGTAAAACTTCTGAACTACCTACTTTCAGAAGCAACATGATTGCTTTTTCTATTAAAGATAAATACAATGTTTCAATGATATTTTTCCGATATCAGCAGTAATCAGCAGGCACTTGCAGCGCCGAAATACTGGCTTTATGGTGACCATTTTAACGTGTAGTTTTAACTAGTTTATAGATAAACTATGTGTTAGTATTTGTGGTTATAACATTTAAATGATCAGTCATTGAGAATCTCTTCTGAAAATAAACTTTTGATGAAAGAAAGCTGCTATTTTTTTCTGAAAAACATTGGCTATTTCACTGTCTGATAAACGGAAACAACAACATTCTGCCAACCATACCAGAACGAGGCTAGAACTTACCGGTACTCTCTGTAAAGTTGATCTAAAGTTTCTGAATGATTTTATTGTGTGATGTAGTGTCTAGCATGGTCTATACAACTGACAAGCCAAAATAAGATGGCCATTTAAAAAATATCAATATGTTTTTTACCAAAATGGCAATGTTCTGGCTTGATTTTTACGCAGATTTGTGCTAAAGTTAGCGATATAATCATCAGTGAAAGAAGTAGGTTAAAGTGGTCTTAGTATTTTAGGTGATGTTTGAGCCACCTGGAACACACCATGACTATAAATTGTGCAAAGGTAAAATTCTAAGAAAGTAAGAGGATACTTGCAGGGATGACATTTCAGTGAATGGTATGGTGACTGTATTGTTACATACTTACCCTTAGCACTCTGGATAATCCTAAGTTTTCAGCATACAACATTTTGAAATATTTTTCTTATAGTTCCCAGTAAACAGGATTTGACGTTTCATGGAAATTGTCTCCTGAGGAAGCCTATTCTCAGCAAAAAGAAGAAACATATAAATTTCAAAATTAGAATATGTCCTGAAATTTTTGCCCAGAATGCTTAAGAGTTAAAAAATATTTTGCCACTGTGCATTGTGGCAGAGCTGAATGCGACATTTATCTTGTGGAAGGCAAATCTTTTAAGAAGTAGGCTACAACAGACATATGTTTTAGAGTTAAAGCTCCTTTATATGGTATAAAAAATGTATACAAAAACCTAGGAAATTATCTGTACACTCAGTCTAATCATGGATAATCTCCGATTCACACATAAATGTTATTACATTGTTTACATTACACTGTGTTGCAATCAATATATGCCACTAAAAAAGGTCTGGTTTTTGTCCTGAACAAAGATTTGGTATTAAATAGTTATACATGTATTTGATAGTAATTTAGGCCCAAAAAAAAGTTAATAGATTCTCAGGCACTTTCTTCAAAAAATAGATGCATGCAAACGGCTTTTTATTTTTATTTTTCAGTTGGGTTCATTCTTAGACATTTGGGTTTGTTTGGCTAAACGAAATGGCAGTGGTAAAACAGGAAGTATCTAAAATGCAAGTTTAAAGTCTCAAACAACATAAACAGATCGTAATTTACCGATTTTCTTTGTGGTCTAGATTGCAATTTGGTTAGGAATGATTCTCAGATAAGCGAGAAAAATCCAGTGTCTTGTATTTTCGTGGGTCGGACAAAAATCATATATGCGGGATCTTTTGGACAGATGCAGTGGTGCCTGAGAATCTAATACTTTTTTTTTTTTTTTTTTTTTTTTTGGCTTTAGTTGTATTTAATATATACATGTAAATATTGTGCATGTAATTATAACATGTATGCATTCTAGTGTTGTGTCGATGATCAAGTATAATCAATGATTAATCAAAAATAGGTTTCATTTCTAGCATGAATCACACCTGGTAATCTCGTAAGTGGTAGCCGGTAGTTATGCACTCAAAATCTTTACGTGAACTTCCAGCCATGACTTACGAGACATCCAAATGTCAACAAACGGTTAAGTTCTCCTGATTTATTGATTTCTAGTCAATTTCAGAAACATATTTTGAAAAATCAGACAATGCTATTCCCAACAACTTTCATTTCTGCTTCGGAAAAGACAGATGTGGGCTTGAAAAAACAAGCTGCTATTTTTCAATTTAATTTCATCCAGAGAAGGGTAGTGCAATATTCCTGTTTTGACTTTTTTCCAGTGCAAAATAAAGGTATTTTCAGCTATCTGGGCTATAAAATGCTTATTTAACATACCAAATGAGATGTACTGCAACCTACATCTATGTTTAAATACATAAGATGCTAAATTTCCCAAGCATTTGTTCTGTGGACTGAAATATTAATGCTGATTATGACTTACGAGGCCGATTACCCCTTATGAGGGCATTAACCCTTACAGGGACAAGAAAGCCTATACAGTACATTACAAAGTGTTTTAACTTCGTAATACATTAACCTATAGATAATGTGCTATTCTATTCTGTTATTCACCCCCTCCACAGAAAAAACGACCTTTCAGTCGTTATAAAGTCTTAATTCAGAAGGTCCCTTTAACAGTTACCTGTATGACGTAGTTCCTCCCGCTCAAATGATCACGTGTCAGTTTCTTTTCTGTGGACTTTGAATGTTCAAGGATTATTATTCTGTGTTAGAAAAAATGGATTAAAATTATTCTACATGGTTAAAATTTTTATATCCTTGACTTTCACTGGTTCTATATTCACTCCTTCTACTATCTATGTACTTATTTTCGAAATATCGATCTTAGATTTCTTGTTTTCTCAATGCTAAATTTCTTCCTTTGTTTCCGCGTCAGTCGATGCATTTCGCCCGCGGCAACTGTGGCCATTTAAAAGCTAAATGAGATACACATTTATCTTGTCTAACTTGTAATTCTTGCACACGTATCTCTCCGTGTTATATTTGTAGTTCCTGGACAGAAAAAGTTTGGAACCTAGCAGAAAGAAGACGCCTTCATGCTACTAGAAAGTCAGTTATGACGCAGAAGAGAAAACAGAAGAAATCAAAGAAATCCAAGAAGTCCCAGTCAGACATGTCTGACAACGGGACAGTTGATGGGAGCACCGCCCCTCATAGCTTTACTGCTCGGGGCAGGACCCATCAAGGTGCCAGCCTGGCGGACTTAGAGTCTGACCGGGCACTAAGCCCACCAGTCACCAGTCAGTCAACCAGTCACCAGTCAACCAGTCACCAGTCATCCAGTCACTGGGCAACTTATCTCCGTTCATCCAGTCACCGGTCATCCAGTCACCAGTCAACCAGGCACCAGTCAACTAGGCTCCAGTCAACCAGGCATGGGTTTACAGTCATTCGCCTATGACCTACAAACACAAATTCCGCCTGGTTATATTCCTATAAATGTGCCTGTACAAAGCTACGCTCCGTCCATAAGTAGCCATATTTCACAGGGTAGTGTCCACAGACTATCCAATGTCTTTATTCCTGGTTACGAACGTTCTAATAGACTAGAACTTCCTAATCCAGCTTCTTCCTCTAGACAGATTATTCCACTCGAACCTGATTTTTCGCAGGTCTCAGATCCGAGTGTAATGATTGAGCCTCCAAATTCAAATGATTTATCTATCTCCAGACCTTCAAGGAAGGATCAGTCAAAAAGAGAGCATAAATCTAAAAAGAGAAGAAGACATCGATCGTCCTCTTCTTCTATCTCTACTTCCAGATCAGACTCTTTGAGTTCTTCTCGGCAAAAGAAAAATTCAAAGAGATCTAAGCACTCTCATAAAAAGAGAAGAAGACGATCGATGACGCCTTCTTCTTCATCAAATGCCTCCCAATCTCAACTTGACATTGGTAGATATACAAGGGCTCATAAATCTCCCCAGGTTGTTCAAACGCCAACTCTAATACAACCTGAGGAGACTAATTTTAGTCAAATCACTAATCAACCTATTAATTACGATCAGATTCAGCCGAATCTCACTCAACAGAATAAGGAGTCAGATTCGGAAACTGAATCCGAAGTCTGGTCATTTGATCGTGCGATTAACAAGGTCTTCCGGCTTCTTCCTCCTGAGTTATGCCCCAAAACTCAGCAGGATCAAGCTCCATTAAAACCTCTCTCTGGGATCGAACAATTAATGGAGTCTCGTTCCACTCCATTACTTGTCCTCCCACAATCCAAATTAGTACAAAATACAACTAAATATATTCAAAATAGACTAGAATCGGACAAATGTTCAAGAGATTGGATTTGCCCGCAAAGCTTGGTTTCGGCTCTTGCTCCGACTAAATTTTACAAGAGCCAAAACCAATATTTGCCAACTGATAATATCCCTCAATTAGAAGCCGATGCGTCGCTCCTAGACATTTCTAATAAAGGAAGAGCTTCTATTCCGCTCAAGAATCTAGAAGCATGGGAAAGGAAGGCTAGAAAACTAGTCGCTATTAATTCTCATGCTGATCTATTTTCTTCAGCTGCCTTCCTTTCATTACAACAGGAATCGATGTCGGTTGCGGCCCTTTCCAGACTTCTGGAGGCCGTAGCCAAATCGATTAAACATGCTACTGCCATGTCTACACTTTTAACTACTGAATTATTCCAAGCTAGGAGGGACGCAGCCCTAGCTTCGTCTAAACTACTACTCGACAATACCACATACGAGTTAAGGAATGCTCCTATTAACTCAAAATCCTTATTTGACGGCAGGATAAAAGAAATAGCTAAATCAAACTTCGAAGCTCAACAGCAAAGGTTTCTAGCTTCTACATCCATTCAGTCACAATCTCATTCTTATAAGCCTCCTTCGCAGAGCAGAGCTTTCAAGATACCTAAATATCCTGCTAAACAAACAACATCCAGACCTAAACCTACGCAGTCGTATAGGTCCAAAAATATTCCTCAAAGCTCATCTTCTCACATTAAGAAAGATAATATCAAGAGGACTGGTAACATCCGTCAGTTCCCCTCCTCTAAACCTGCCTCTTCCTCCGCAAGATTATGAAGGCCCGCCCTTTCCACTGCCTGCTCTTCCGCTCGCGGACATTCCAGTGGGAGGACGATTGGCCCATTTTGCGGAAAAATGGGAGGAAATAACAGACAACAAATGGGTCCTCTCTATCGTACGAAACGGATTCAGGATACCATTCATCAAAATTCCTCCTTTGTCATCTGTTCCGATCAGAATGAGTCAATCCTCCTCCCCGTTTCTCAGAGAAGAGATCGAAAATCTTCTCAACAAACGGGCAGTGGAAAGGGTACAGAATCCGGAAACTCCCGGCTTTTATTCCCGGATATTCCTTGTGCCAAAAAAGAACGGAAAGTTTCGTTTAATATTAGACCTGTCTTTATTAAACCGTTACATAGAGAAACAAGCATTCAAAATGGAGACAGTCAAATCGGTAAGACAAGCGATGAGACTCAACGATTGGGCTGTCTCCATAGATTTAACAGATGCATATCTACATGTGCCGATACATCGTCAATCCAGGAAGTATCTTCGCTTCGTACACGAAGATCAAGTATATCACTTTTCGGCCCTACCGTTCGGAATGTCCCTAAGTCCGTTAATTTTCTCGAAACTGATGGACGTTATTGCAGCTTTTCTACGCCAACGTGCCATATCAGTTTTTCCATACCTAGACGATTGGCTGATAAAAAATCTGATTCACAACCGTCTGATTACTCAGACAAAGATTTGCATTCAAACTATTAAAAGCCTAGGTTTTCTGCCAAATCTCAAGAAGTCAGACCTCTTTCCTGCTCAGAAATTCACCTTCATAGGTATGGAATTTCTGACGCAACAAAATTTAGTCAGGGTTCCAGCGGATCGTGTACAGAACCTAATTCTAACAATCAAGAAAATAATGTCAGCAAAACATGTATCGGCACGAACTTTCCTTTCTCTTTTGGGCAAACTCAGTGCTGCAGCAGACCTTGTTCTCCTGGGCAGACTGCACTTACGTCCTCTTCAGATGTGCCTGCTGTCAGTCTGGAAACCTCATATTCTTCCTCTCGATCACCCGATCTCGATAAACGGCATGATTCGATCTCACTTACAATGGTGGATAAACCCCATTCGATTCGAGACAGGGACTTCAATCCATCCTCCAGACCCCAAATTCTTCCTTTATACGGATGCCAGTCATTACAGATGGGGAGCTCATTTAGAGCCGACAACACTGTCCTTTCATGGTCGCTGGACAGAAAACCAATCCCAGCTCCATATCAATATGTTAGAAATGATGGCCATACGATTAGCACTGAAACAAGCCAAAACATTTATTCACCATTCTTGCATCATGATATCCACAGACAACACAACGGTGGTCTCATATATCAACAAACAGGGTGGCACTCATTCCCCCAATCTTTGCGTAGAAGTTTGGAAAATACTCAATTGGTGCCTGGAACAAGACATAGTTATCAGAGTACGTCACATCCCAGGCAAATTCAACATTCTTGCAGACCGCCTCTCAAGACTAGACAAACCTATCAAGACAGAATGGTCTCTGGATCAAACAGTTGCAAAGTCAGTATTCCAGATGCTCAACTTCCCAAATGTGGATCTGTTTGCGACAAGATTCAACCACAGACTCCCATTATATGTCTCTCCAGTACAAGACTACAAAGCACTAGCGATAGATGCCCTGTCCATGGACTGGAATCATCTTCATGCATATGCTTTTCCTCCTTTTATTCTGATACCTGCTGTTCTAGAGAAAATCCGACAACATCAGTGCAGAATAGTTCTCATAGCTCCGTTCTGGCCACAGCAACAGTGGTTCTCAGAACTTCTTCTTCTATTAGTGTCAGCTCCGATTCGTCTGCCACTAATTCCAAGACTACTGACTCAATCCAAAGGAAGATTTGTACATCAAAACCTCCCAATTCTCGACCTTCACGCTTGGGAGTTATCAAACAATCAATCAGAGATAAGAAATTTTCACAAAACGTTGCAGATTTTGTCTCCAGATCAAGAAGAGCATCTACACAAAAAGTCTACAATGCAAAATGGACCATCTTCTCTAATTGGTGTCATACAAAAAAGGTTAATCCGATCTTGGCCCCTATTACAGTTATAGCCGATTTCTTAATTTTTCTTTTTTCGGAAAAGAAATGTCAGATTAGTACTATTAAAGGTTATAGATCTATGATCTCTAACACTTTAAAATTCAAAACTGGTAATAGAATCGGATCTAATCCAGTTTTATCTGAACTTATCAGATCCTTTGAACTTCAACGACCAGTACAAAGATCTCTTACACCTAAATGGGACTTATCATGGGTTTTAGTATGTCTACAAAAACCACCTTTTGAACCTCTTGATAAGGCTTCTAAATTTCACGTTACTATTAAGACAGCCTTTCTCTTAGCTCTTGCCACTGCTAAAAGGTGTAGTGAAATACATGCTCTAGCTATGGATTCACAACATTTAAGATTTAATCAATCTGATGGTTCAGTTTCCTTGATTCTTAAATCTGGTTTTTTAGCAAAAAACCAGCTTCCTTCTGTTAAACCAGATCCTATTGTTGTTCCTAGTCTTGCTCGAATATGTAAATGGGAACATACTGACAGACTTCTTTGCCCCGTTAGGGCTCTGAAATTCTATCTCAAAATGACTAGCTCTTATCGCCAAAATAGAACTAGACTTTTTCTTCCTATTAAAGGCAATAAGGATATTTCTAAAGATACTATCTCGAGATGGATATCTTACACTGTTAAACTTGCCTATAGGAAACTCACTAAACGAGATATCTCTTTCCTTAAAATCAAAGCTCATGAAGTTAGAGCTCTTTCCTCTTCTTGGGCTTTCTTCGACAAAGTTCCTCTCAATGATATACTTCAAGCAGCGGTTTGGAATAGTTCATCAACTTTTGCCAAATTCTATCTCAGAGACATGTCTCAACAAGCACAGAATCTCCAAAGTTTGGGCCCCATTGTAGTGGCTTAAAAAGTGGTGGGGGGCCAACAGCAATCAGCTATGGATGTGTAGACAACGTCAACAGCCCCCCTAGACCTGATGCTATACTAGAGAGGTACTAATTATATCTTTATTATATATATATGTTAACCCTGGATTACTTTATCCTTGGTTAAAGGATCTTATTATTGCCTTAAGCACTAATTATGTCCTCATTATATATATATATAAAAAAATAAATCTTTTTAATAAGCCTTAATTCAGAAGTTGGGACTAACTTATTAGGAGAAATCCTCCCTCCTATTCTACAAATTCTAGCACATTATCTATAGGTTAATGTATTACGAAGTTAAAATGAAGTTTTTTTAAAAGTAAAACATATTTTAACGAGTAATACTTAACCTATAGATAAGTATTTATCGTCCCACCTCCCTTCCCTCGCTCCTTTCTCCTAATTGTGTATTGTTTTACACATAAAAGAAACTGACACGTGATCATTTGAGCGGGAGGAACTACGTCATACAGGTAACTGTTAAAGGGACCTTCTGAATTAAGACTTTATAACGACTGAAAGGTCGTTTTTTCTGTGGAGGGGGTGAATAACAGAATAGAATAGCACATTATCTATAGGTTAAGTATTACTCGTTAAAATATGTTTTACTTTTAAAAAAACTTCATTTTTACGGAAGTAAAATAAAACTTCTATATGAATTCGTCAATTGAGAGGTTCAAATATATGCAAATGTGCCCTATCAGAACCCTGTTGAGACATGCTGTCTCATTTGCAAACCTTTCATGATGTTTGATTGTTTGTATGTAAATCATAAAATGGAATATTTTGAAACTGGTTTGGTTTAACCCTTGTCCTGCTGAGCCCGGATATACCCTACCTTTGCAAACAGTGTAGATCCAGATCAGTTGGCTTCTGAAGAGGCCAACTGATCTGGATCTGCACTGTTTGCCATTCAGTATGTGAATTTATATCGACAACCTTGATCAAGTAATCTGATTGGCTGAAAATTAGAAATGGGTGTGGCTTCTTAATTTATTCAGCAGGACAAGGGTTAAAATCTGCATGTTTTTAAATGTGGGGCATTCTCTGATAATGGCTAATGTTCCCATAAGGGATAATCAGGCCTTGTAATCAGACATCAGAAAGTTGGCTTTCTTGTTCCAGTAAATGTCTAACTTTCTTTGTTTTTATCCAATTTTGATTAAATTTACATCAATGCATGCTTTCTCAAGATCTTTCATTTCAGACACATTCTTCACTAACATTGTGTTTCCCTTTAAGGATATGTCTTCTGTTGTTCAAGTTCTCCTGGCACAGTATTCTGCTCTACCTGTCACTGGTGATGTCTTATATAGCACAGCTGTCCAGTCAACTGCCATCTTGTCCACAGGTTGTTCAAGGTAAATCCTCAAATTTAAGGCCAAGTTTTTTTTAAGCATTATTTTGCTGAATGAATTTGTAATGTAAATGTGATGTTAAATATAACGTAATTTTTAAAATCACTTTATTTGCCAAGGAACACAATGTTTCAGCCATCAAGTGGCCTTTCTTAAGAAGACCAATTTAATTTGATTTCTACATTTGAAATAAAGTACTTAAATACATATCATAATTACTTTGATGTTTTAAACAAAATGTCATATTCCTTGGCAAATTAAGTAATTTTAAAAAATCTATTTGGATCCCTTATTCATTTGGATCACCAATGTCATGAAAATATAATGTAAACATCTGAAATACTTGTACACCAAGGTGGTAACACCAGTTGGCCTGTTTTATTGACTGTGTCTGACAATGAGCTAAGATTACCATGCAAGCTAAATTTGGCTTTTCTATCTCTCAGTGCCATGTTCATCAATTTCTGATTACTAAATCAGATGGAATCTAGGATGAGTCATTGAGTAGCTAAATTTAGAATTTAGCAAACACTACAAAAAAAATTGAAACAAACATTAAAACTATTTACAAGCAGTACATTAGACATTTATCTGTGCAAACCTCTGATTGAAGGGTTTATTGCTTTAGTTGAGGTTTTATGGCCCAGTCAAGCCTTTAGAGTAATGCTGACCAAACAGTTTACCAAAACCACCTTTTACCTTGACAGGCTTAATCTTCTAAGCAGTTAACCAGTATTTGTGCTATTTCTTTTGCCAGAAATTGACAACTGCCCTTCTTGAATCAGCTGAAGGGATAGAATCACTGTAGAAAATATTTCATGACCAATCTCTACGAAAGAATATTGCTGGACATGGTGGGGATCAAAACCCGCCACCTGATCACCAGTCAGATGCCCATACGCCTGAGCGTTAAAGGCAGGCCTTACTCGTTTGCTAGTGGACAAATTGAAAGGAGGCAAAACAATTTTGGTAGTTAATGTATCCATTCCCCTTCAGTCATGGGAATAGGCACTTTATGCATGAGATAATATGGGACATATCAAGCTAAAAAGTGCATTCAAGCATGCATAAAAAGCATATACGGTAAATGTCCTAAAATTTCGAACACTTTATTCTCTACTATTCTGGTCTAAAGTTTGCTTCTTATGCACTTGTTTCTTAAAATACTTAGTGGAATGGCAAACAGTGTATGCCCTGATCAGACTGCTCCTTCAGGAGCAGTCTGATCTGGGTCTGAACTGTTTGCATATGTCATTTTATCAGAAACTTTGGTGTTCGAATTTTTAGGACATATACTGTAGATCATTTTGGGCATGCTCAAAGTACCATCTGGCCCTTTGCTCGCCATTCGTGCATTCTATAGTAGCCAATGATTCTGTTAGCGGACATTCAAGGCCCTGATCAGACTGCATGGATGCGCAGGCTGATCTTGGCCTTCACTATTCGCATATGCCAAAGGACACTAATTACATGTTACAGAAAATAAATTTTTATATTAACTCCAGGAAGGAATTATTTTTTTTCTTATTTCTCTGCTTCTCTGTTTGCTGTGGGTTCTTATAAGAAGCACATCAGAGAAATAAGGAAAATATCAGTATTTGGGGGTTGAAAAAAAATGCCATCTGGAACTATGATTTTATGTTTCTAATCCAGTTTAGACAGTGTTTTGGATGGAGGTTTGTACACAGGGCAGGTGACAGAAGTAGCAGGTGATATTGCTGTAGGTAAAACTCAGGTATGTGGAATTTTTCTCTTTCACTGTTTTAAACCTGGTCCTGCTGAACCCGGATATGTCCTGCCTTTGCAAACAGTGTTGATCCAGATCATTTGGCTTCTGAAGAAGCCAACTGATCTGGATCTGCATTGTTTGTTGTTAAGTATATGAATTGTGTCAACAACCTGGATCAATTAACCTGATTGGCTGTAAACAATACCTTAACCCTTGTCATGCTGAATAAATTAAGATGTCAAACTCACTTCTAATTTTCTAGCTGGTCAGATTACCAACAACATCTTAACCCTTGTCATGCTGAATAAATTTAGATGCCACACCCAATTCTAATTTTCAGCCAATCAGATTACCCTGAAAATCAAAACTCCTGATCATACTTGTCCTAAAATTTGAGCAAGTGCATTTGACCATCAGTTGATATGTCTAAAAACTGCTGGAGGAGTAGCAAACAGTGTAGACATCTGATCTTGTTCTACGTTGTTTGCTCAGACCTGTCTATCAGAATATTTTGGGTTAATAAGAGGGTGAATCAATAAGTAACCAGCCTAACTTATTTCCGGTTGAGATCCACCTCTTCTTTTTCGATGTAATTGCCCTCTAGTGTGATGCACTTAGACCAACGGTGTTCAAGTGCCATCAGCCCAGAACTGAAAAAGTCGGGGTCCTTTCCATTGACCCACTCCTCAACTGCCATCACGACTTCTTCATCAGACCGGAAATGAAGTCCACGGATATCCTTTTTCAAGTTTTGGAATAGGAAGAAGTCGCTAGGAGCTAGGTCAGGGGAATAGGCAGGATGTGGTATTAATTCATACCCGTTTCACTCTACAGCATCCATTGCAATTTTGCAAGTGTGGACTTTCGCGTTGTCCTGTTGCAGCAAAACACCTTTAGAGAGTTTACCTCGGCATTTTTCATGGATGGCGGTTCTCAGCTGGTCTAACAAGTTTGCATAGTACACTTTAGTTATAGTATTTCTCTTGGGTAGAATGTCCAACATAATAATGCCTTTTGCGTTCCAAAATACTGTGGCCATCACCTTGCCAGCAGATGGTTGTGTCTTGAACTTCTTTGGCCTCAGGGACCCAGGCCCTACCCACTGACGACTGAGCTTTATTCTCTGGCTCATAATAATGAACCCAAGTCTCATCTACAGTCTTGTTTGTGTTGAGGTTTTACGGCCCAGTCAACCCAATGGGGTCATGTCGAGCGCGGTCAGTTTACCTAACCACACGTTTACTGGGCAGGCTTTGTCCTCTAAGCGGTTAACCAGTATTGTGCACATTCTTTCGCCAGAAACTGACAACTGCCCTTCTTGAATCAGCGGAAGGGAGAGAATGACCGTAGAAAATATTTCATGATCAATCTCCACGAAAGAATGTTGCCGACCTCGGCGGGGGTTGAACCCGCGACCTCCTGGTCTCCAGTCGGACGGCGCATCCAACTGAGCCACCGAGGCCGGCCTCATCTACAGTCACCAGACGCAAAACACCTAAAAGGCTTCAACAAGGTGCTGCATACTGATGCTCTGGTTGCCATTTGCTCATCGCTAAGGGATTTGGGGACCCAGCGGGCTGTTAGCTTGCGCATACCTAAACGATCATGTAAAATTGTTGAAACGCTACCATGTGAAGTGCCTAATGCCTGCGCTATTTCTTCTACCTGAATTCGCCTATCAGAGTATACCAGATCCCGAACTTTCTTACACATTTCTTCGTCGGTGGCATCCAGTCGGCGTCCAGACCTGGCTTCATCTTCTAAAGACGTTCTGCCGCGTTTGAATTCCCCTAAACAGAATTTAACCTGAGCATAAGATGGTGCAGAAGACCCATAAACATCGGCTGTGTATTTCCTTGCCTGTTTTACCTTTTAAATACAAGTACCGAATTACAGCATGGTACTCAACTTTAGATGAAAAGCATGCCTTTGCATCACTAGCCATGTTTGACAGTCAATATCTTATTAAAGAATGACTCGATACGCATGTAATTTTGTACCCATGAATAAATCATATATTGAAACAAAGCATGAAAATCGTGAAGTTTGGGATCGGGAATGTGATAGGCTGGTTATTTATTGACACGCCCTCGTATCATACTTTTGTTTACATAAATCTAGGTAAGAGGTGTATCCAGAATTTATTTAACCATTGTCCTGCTGAATAAATTAAGATGCCACACCCACTTCTAATTTTCAGCCAATCAGATTACTTGATACAGGTTTTTTTTATACAAATTCATATACTTAATGGCAAACAGTGCAGATCCAGATCAGTTGGCTTTTTCAGAAGCCAACTGATCTGGATCTACACTGTTGGCAAAAGCAGGGTATATCTGGGTTCAGCAGGACAAGGGTTAAACCCTAAATGCATTTCTCCACTAAAATATTTTTGTTGTACATGTTGTAAGCACACGTTTATTGTCTTGCTTCTGCAGTTGTACTCAGTGTTTGCTTTTTGTGAAGAAAAATATTACTTTCAGAATACATTGTGATTTTCTTTTGGAAATTGATCATTTATAAGCATCGGGTAGATGCTTGATATCTGAGATTGAATGCAGTATAAAGTGTCACAATGACTCAGATAAAAATCCAGGTCATTTCACCTCAAATTTTAGTACGAAACATTCACACTGATGCAATTCAGCAAACAAAAGAATTAAGTGAAATAAAAAAGTTTCAGGCGGACAGTTTTGACTACGGATGAGCAGGGATAAGAATCTATGATTTGATTTGGTATGGCCTAATAAAAGAGCTTAACAAGCACCTTATAAATATTTCAAAACTCCAAATAAAAGGTGTGGCCAAATAAATATGTTTCTTCTTTCTCTGCTAATCAAAGCACTGACAGCACTGGTGGGTCAGTTGTCTCTGAGTGTAGGCTGGGAAAATGATCCTGAATGGGGACTTATGACTGTTTCATTGAACTGTTAACTTCATATAATTTAAGCAGACAGTGCAGATCCTGATCAGATGCCGCATTCTGAGGCATCTGATCTGGGTCAGCAGTGTTTGCCAATGTCCCAAATGTTCCAGTCCAGGTATTACAGATAACCCTCGGTCAGTTCCTCCGTCAGTAGCAATCTGACATCACAGCAACAAGAATAGTGACTATAAATAAACTTAATCTGGATTTTGTCTAACGCGCTGTTTGATTACATTGGTCAGTGACAATCGCATGAACAACTACCTTAAGGAAATAATTGTATACTATGACCTGATTGTAAACAATTGACACAAAAACTATGTTGTGGGTACACTTGAGAAGCACCTTCGTAATTTTTTTCAGCCAAAAAGTATTGACTTTTTTTTTTCTCCACAAAAACATTGTGGGTACTCAATGAATATCCACAGCATATGTTTTTTTGTTGGAGAAATAAGAAAACTAGTATCTGGATACCTTGTCTTATCTGGAGTTGTGATGTATATTTCAGGTTTGTTTTAGTACTGTGGCCGCAACAGCAGCTTACAATGAACAGAATGTTATCTACATAGACACTGGTGGGGTGTTCTCTGCAAGTAGGGTTCTACAGTTTGTAGATAGAAAATCAGATTCTAAGGTATAAAGCTTCGGTCATATTTTTATTTATTTGAATCATAGCTCCATCAAAAAGAATTGATATTTTTCTTTTATCACTGTCACACTGGTATGGTAAATGTCCTAAAATTTTGTACACCAAAGTTTCTAACAAAATGACATAGGCAAACGGTGCAGGCCGAAGGAGCAGTCTGATCAGGGTCTACACTATTTGCCATTCCTTTAAGTATTTAAGAAACAACTGCATAGAAAAGCAAAACTTATATAAAAAAAGTATGGAATAGTGTTTGAAATTTTTGGACATTTACCGTAATAGAGGACGCACAGGCAACACATAAGCTACTGTTGCTATTGAATGCATAGACTACAGCTCAGACAGGTGGAATTGGACTGGTTTGGGACAGTTGTTGATTTTTGATCAGTTATTATAATGATTTCAGCGGCTGACAGTATTATGTCAGAAGGAATCAGTCATGCATAAATTTACTTACAGTTGTCAGAATATGAAACAATCAGGCAGCAACATTTATGTCCTGCTATAAAGTAGAGTAACACAGCAATAAGAACTTGTTATTTTATATGAATGTGTATTTTGACACAAAACTTTTTACTTTTCATTTTAGAGAAGTATACATTTTAACCCAGGCAGTTGAGAATGCTATCTGAAAATCTGGGCCCAGTTGTTCAAAACTAACAATGTTGTTAGCTAATGTATCTTTAAAACTTTGATCATTAAATATGGCATATACACTAATATTTTTGCTGAAAAAATGTCAGTAGCTTTTGCATTTGCACGTTTTTTCAGCAAAAATACCACTGAATTAGATATTGGACTAACTAGAACAGTTAACATTTTGACCACTAACAAGCTTGTTAAGCTAACGATGCTTTGAACAACTGGGCCCTGAAATTTAAATGTCCCAGTAATAAAATGCTGTTTCCATTTTAATTACAACACACATGGCTAAAGCAATTGGTACAATGCAGAGGCATTGAGGTGAGGTGCCATTCCTCCTCCCTACAGCATTCCTATTTTTGGATTGGGTCCTGAATACTAATTTCGAAGCAAACACACTGGAAATCAAAGTTAATCGTATATGGATATAATAACCATGCAGCAAAAGCTGTCGACGATGGAATATCAAGTAATACAGTTGGCTAGATTTACACTGGAAGGCAAAGGTCATGTAATTAAAATTCCATAAGCATTCAGTGGAGGGAAAAAACATCTTGGGCATCTCTCACAAATGTGGTGACGAAAAAAATATAAATTTAATATAAATTTAAAACTTACCAAAAAATATCACCACTGGCATATGTTCTCTGATAGATGCAAACAATATAGACTGAAAGTGTATGCCTATTTCCCAGTCTAGTAAGAATTACAGCTTTGGCTTTCTTAGCTTTCACAAGAATTATATGCTTGTATAATAGTTACCCTAAATTTGATTTTCTGATGACATGTCAAGAAAATGCTGGTTGAATGATAAACAGAACAGCCAGGGTTTTCCCTGACTTGCATTTTGACTCAACATTAGGGGAAAAGGTACTGAGTGTTGCATACAGAATCAAATCCAAAATTAATTTTATTTATCTATGGCTTTGTATTTTAATCTATTAATGGTCTAAAGGCCAGGTATTATCAATATTTGGGCAATAGTTAACCCATAAAGCACAACGAAAATTGTAGCAGACAACAGCCTAAAATTGATTTGTTTTCAGAGAAAATAGCAGACAATTCACATGAAATGTCAAGCCTTATTTTCTCTGAAAGAAAAGTACTTAAAAGTGTCACCCCATAACTCCTTATAAGAGAGTCCCTGGGACCCTCACTTTAAAACTTTGAAGGAAACCCTGGAACAGCCCTGATCAAACTACTTCTTTAGGACCAGTTTGATCTGGGTCTTTACTACACATACTCAGGCATTTCTGTGCAAATATTTATGGTAAATATGATAAGGTACCTGTATTTTACTGATCCATTGTGAAATATTTTGCCATTTATTTCAGGCTCAGAAAGTGTTATCACATATACAATGTGCAGAAGCTTTTACAGTCTATGAGGTGTTGTCTGTCCTTGAAGAAATTAGAACCAGGCTACAGAACCAGGTGTGTTCAAATGATTTTATTTAACCAGTGAGTTTGGTTCCTCAAGCTGCATTCAGTTGGAACTGTTCAGGAGTCATTTCTAATTTCTATTTTGGTATAATTCATTTGAATGTGTTTTTGCGAACAAGTCACCCAAGAGGGCAACAATCACTCACCTGAGGAGCAGTAAGCTGAAAGTATGAATATAATTGAATGGAAACCAGAGGCCCGAGATCAAACTTGCCCCTGCTTTTGTGCCAGTTCTGATTACCAGCAACTTTGATGATAGTTCTATCAAAAATGAACATGCTAGCATGGAGACTCATTTTCCAGCTATAAGTATATGGGAATTTTTTTAGATGCTCAAGGCAACTAATTCCATAGTCAGCGGTCAGATCTGACCAAAAATCAAACTCGTCGGAGATTTTATGCATGTTCTCTTCAAGTATGAATAGGATCGGATTGAAAGCAACCAATAAAAGGTGGCAACATCATTTTCCCTATAATATTTCAATGGGGCTTTCTGTTGACTTGGAAACCAGCATTTTGACCCATTTTGCCAACCCCAATGATGCTATACATATCATTTGATCAAGATTGGCTAACTGGTTTTAGAGATATTCAAGTTCAAAAGTGTGAACTTTTCGTCACTTATTGGCAAATAACTCCAAAGTGAGAATCTCATCAAGCCCGAAATCAAACTCATTAGAGCTTTTATGATTATCCTGGTTACCAGCAATTTTAATGATGATTTGATTGAAAATGGAAAGTCTAGCATGGAGACACTATTTTTTCATTATAAGTCTATTGGAATGTTTTTAGACGTCAAGAGTGGCTGACTTTATAGTCAGTGGTCGGATCTGGCTGAAATTTGAACTTGCCCAAGATTTTATGCATGTTCTTATTACCTGCAAGTACATAAGGATTGGATCAAAAACAACCTAGAAAAGATGGAGACATCATTTTCCCCATTTTAAGTCGATGGGGATTTCTCTTACCATGAAAACCAGTGTAAAGATCAAATCTGCCCTAAAACCTTATGCAGCCTTTCTCCCACCCTAATGATGCCACACATAAAATTTGATAAAGATTGACCAACTGTTCACAGAGATATTCAAGCTCAAAAGTGTGAAATTCTCATCAGTCAAGGGGAATAACTCCAAAATGAGAAATCTGATTTGGCCTGAAATCAAACTCATTCAAGCTTTTATCCCTGTCCTGGTTACCAGCAACTTTGATGAAGACTCATTTAAAAAATGGACAAGCTAGCATGGAAATCTCATTTCCCCATTACAAGACTATGGGAAATTTTTGGGATGCTCAAGGACAGCTAACTCTGTAGTCAGTGGTCCGATCTAACTGATTATTGAAGTCATCTGAGATTTTATCCATATCCTCGTTACCTGCAAATATAAAATGGATTGGATAAAAAAAAAAGAAAAACAAGAAAAGGTGAAGACATCATTTTCTCTCTCAGAAGTCAACTGGGGTTTTCTGTTGCCATGGAAACAGGGCTCGGGAAAACCGGAAAAATAGCCGGTCTGGACCGAAATTAAGAATTCTGGACCGATTTCAAACACCCCAAAACGCTAATAAATCGGTCCAACATTTCCCAAACCAACCAATTTTCACAAATCAATGATGTCTAAAAAATCACAAACGGTCAAGTCTTTCCAAACTGACAACGTCCGCGCACCTTTTAAATGCGATATTATGGTAGTTAAAAGGCTCTAAACGGTCATTTGACATGTATATTGGAGAGACAGCAGAATAACGGCAACCTACCCGCAGCACAAATTAATTACGTCATTATCCAAACATTGTCAAAAAATCAACACTTCACTGACCTTTGTGCGGTAAACAAGCGATTAACACGAATCATCAGTAACGGTAGTCTATCAGACTACCGTTACTGATGATTAATCCGTTTGTGTGACACGTGTGAATACACTGAGACTGCAAAACATCCAGGTGCAGTCGGCGTGTCCAAAAGATCAAAGGTCGCTTTACTGGGAGTGATAAAAGAATGCACCGCTTGAACGCACCCGTTTTCTTCCTCTTCTTTTTTGTTTTGTTCAACACGGTTTGTCGGTCCCAGATTCGATAAATGAATTCCCAAACCGTGTACGTCCTGATCAGATGTTGCATACAACGGCGTCTGATCTGGGTATAATTGATTACTTCTTTTTTTTTTTTTTTTTTTTTTGTTGATTGCCGTAACACGCGAGTATAATTCAAGGTAGATTTCACAGTAAAAATAAGTAATGCACCACTTGCGCCAGGCAAGATTGGTCAGTGCTTAAAATTTAAGCAGTCTGATTAAATCTTGAAACACTGAAAACTGCAAAACCGCCCGTGGCACAGGCCTTTTTTATTAGACCTAATTAGGTCCATGAAAGTCCTTTCGTTCCGTCTCTCCTGTTTCCCGCCATCTTCGCACTTATACAAGACGGGAATCAGTTGTTTATAAATAGTTTAGAAAAAGCCTGCGGAGGTGGAAATAACAATAAAACCGTTTTTTCTTTTTTCTTGTTTTTTTTTTTTCTTTCTTTTTTCATACCTGACTATATTTATTGATGACGCCAGCTTTGATCATGCTCGTTGTACCCGGACTTCCGTCATATAAAGGAGCTGAGGTGTATTATTTAAAAGGAGTTATAGGACTGCCAATTGTCATTAGTTTTCGTGACAGGTGATATACACATATTTTTTTTTTTTGGAAATGGGCTCATTGATGACGTCATCGTCATCGGCTGGACCGATTCAGATTTCAAAATTTCCAGAGCCCTGCATGGAAACCAAAGTTTTGATCCAATCTGCCACAAAACCTAATGCAGCCTTTGCCCCACCCAAAAGATGCTACTGATATATTTTAACTAAAAGCCTTGCTATACTACAAGCTCACCTTGTGAGCCTTCGGCTCTGGTGAGGTAAAAAATAGCAACGTCAATGGTGTTAGTTATAAATTGAACTCTTTATAATAAGCTGACATGCACTTCAAGAGGAGTACAAGGACAAAACTGGAAATAACATACTTGGGTCTTGTACCACTAGCCATGCTGCATTTTCCCTATGTATTCAGACACCTTCATTTCTCAACATTCTTAAAATTTGAACAGTTGCCTTTGACTAACTGGTGATGTGTCTAAAATGTACTGTCTGAATTTCAAAAGCTGAATCCTGATTAAGTGTGATCTGGCAGATTGTTGTCAGCCTTGTCTGTCAAAAGATTTAGGTTAAATATAGTATACATGTATAGGTGTAGAAGTCTTTGCAAATTTCTTACTTACCGTTATAACCTTAACCCTTGTCCTGCTGAATAAATTAAGATGCTATGCCCACTTCTTATTTTCAGCCAATCAGATTACTTTATCCCAATTGTTGCAACAAATTCATATACTTAATGGCAAACAGTGCGTATCTTTCAGAAGCCATCCGATCTGGATGTACACTGTTTGCAAAGCAGGGTATATCCGGGTTCAGCAGGACAAGGGTTAAATCTCTTTTCCATACTTATCCTTAAATTTGAAATAGTCCATCCTACTACCTCTTGATGTGTCTAAAATATTGCTTTATGTATGGCAAACAGTGTAGCCCCTGATCAGAGACCGCATTCTGTGGTGTCTGATATGGGTCTACACTGTTTGCAAAGGCCTGTCTGTCCCAATACTTAGGGTTATTATGGTGACCCTTTCACCCCACAAGTTTCTAAACTGGACTCTTCCATTTAGCTTTGGTCACATAATATGTTGTTATAAATAGAGGTGTCAGACTAAAATACAGAATATACTAGCAAACAGTGTAGATCCTGATGAGACAGCTCATGATCAGCTCATCATGAGCCGTCCCGTCTGGTTTACTGTTGGCACTGGTATCTTTTCCTGGTCAGCCAGGCCGAAAGGATTAAAGTTACAGCTTCACACGAAAACATGCATATTGAAATTTATAGAAAATGTCGCCTCCAAAAACTGAAAATTTTCAGATAAAAAAAAACTCTGATATTTTTCATATTTCTGCTCAAAACATAGATTGTGGGTACTCGTTAGAACCGCCTCAGTGAGGCCGTTCTAACGAGTACCCACAATCTATGATTTTGAGCAGAAATAAGAAAATAATGTATACCCCTGTAAACCCCAGTTTTACTATATAAAGGTGGGGTTTAAGGGGGTCAAAATTATATAGGCATGTTTTCGTGATGTTATACAAGTTTTTCCTTTGTAGCAAGATGATTTCTATGGTGCTGTGAAGCTGGTTGTGTTAGACAATGTAGCCTCGGTGATATATCCCTTGCTTGGGGGAGGATCTTTTTCTGAGAGTAAGTGTCATTGCTCTAGATAAGCTGATTACTGAGACGAGTACATGTGTATTTCCTCTTATTTCCAATGAAAACACTAATAGCATTTCATTAAGGGGACTGGATACACTTAGTAGATTTTACATCAGTAGTTAAAAGGGAGATGACTTTTGTGACTTCCTGTTTGGTTATCTGCACACCAATCCCAGATCCCCTGCTGACAATGGGTCTACTCTTAAAGGTAAGAAATTGCTCCCCAAGGGGAGCAAATTCTTACCTTTTAGAGTAGACCCCTTTCCAGAAGGGAGTTAAATCAGTTGACAGAGTGGTCTCTCCTGAAAGTGTATTCAGTCCCCTTAAAATCCTATTACTGAGGTAGTTCTTTAGAGCATGACTCCAGATAAGATTCTTTTTTCAACCCAAAAATACTGATAGTTTTCTTGCTAGTACCGGTAATTCTGTATTAAAATGTGTTGTGCATACACATACAAATATTTGAAAGCTATGATTTGACTGAAATGAGAGAGACTGTGGGTCAGATGAGGGTGATTTTTTTTTTTTTTATTATTATTATATTATTATTATTATTATTATTGCGAAAATGCAGACTTCCTGCCACTAAAATAATAGAAAACTACTATTAAAAGGAGTAAAATTAACATCTCTGTCTACATGTTTCAATAGTATACAGTCAACTCTCGTTATCTCGACCTCGCTTATCTCGAATAACTGCTTATCTTGAAGTGAAATTCAGGTCCCTGTTTTAACATGGAAATCTAAGAACAGGTAACAAAATATTGTGGAAAAGAGGAGAAATTGCTCCTAAGGAGCAATTTCTCCTCTTTTCCACAATATTTTCAATATGTCTCTAACTTCAGGAGTCAAATTAATTGTTCATTTGTTAAATGTGGCAGTTCGATTTATTGTTTTCCTCAGTTCTGCAACTCTGATATTTCGAGGCAGGGATATCTCGGTGTGTATCAAAGAGTCCCTTGGAATTCGAGATAACAAGAGTCGACTGTATATATTTTCTGACAGTGTGGTTTACATGCAGATAGCTATAATGTGTTTTTGCCCTGCAAACCTCACACCCATCTATACCCCATTGCCAACCCCATACTTCCTCCTATAATTGTTTTCCATTCTAAATGTTGTTTTTTTTTTCTTTTCATTATTTACTATACTATTTAGACCATGATCATGATGGTGGATGTATGTGCTGATATTTAAATCAAAAGAGCAACTAGAAGAATATCTTAGAGTCACCTTCAGTGTTAAAACTGTACAGAAAGCCTTCAGTCAGAATGTTTTGGAAAGAACTTTTTTTGGAAATTTCTAAATGCAGAAGATTCCTTCTCCAGTACCTATGTCATTTGTTGTGACTATTTTTCTGAGTACAAAATAACGTTAGTAAATTTATTAAAACAGTTTGCAGTTGAAACATTGTACTTGTTACTGGATTAATTTGTTCATCACTTTTTACAAAAAGTGCAAAAAGTATGCCTTAACTATTGCCAAAATCATGAAATGGCTGGTTTTCCTCAAATGCAAATGACTGCAACTTTCATGTTGCTGCAGACTGATAAACTGTTTGAACATATTTTTTGAAATAAATATTTCATCATCAATTTATCAGGAAGACACAGAAGTTGTCTCCCATTATGAAAACATGCCTATTCAGTTATACTGAAAATTTTACCGCCAAAAAATGAAAATTTTCAGATAAAAAATTCTGATATTTATCATATTTCTGCTGAAAACATACATTGTGGATACTTGTTAGAACTGCCTTGATGAGGTTGTTCTAATGAGTACCCACAATCTGTTTTTGAGCAGAAATAAGAAAAATAATGTATACCCCTATAAACCCCAGTTTTACTATATAAAAGTGGGATTTAAGGGGGTCAACTTTATATAGGCATGTTTTCGTAATAATTGTGAAAATGGGGAAAAATCTGTCAAGAGTATCAAGATCCCTTGAGTTACATTTTGAAGTAACGTATCTTTCTTCTGATAGGTCAAGGACTAATTAGTCTACTAGGAAGAAAACTAAAGTGTCTGGCGGTAGATTTCTCAGTTGCCATTTTGGTAGGTATAGAGACAATACCTAGTTTAATCACTGAGAACTATTCATCATTATGTTCACCACAACCACTACCCCCCCCCCCCCCCACACACACACACACATACACACACACACACACACATACACACACACACACACACACACACACACACACTCGCCTAAGGGGAGGAGGACATATTGGTTTTGGGACGGATCCCATTAGCGTGACACTTTCTTTTCTGCACAATAACTTTAGCACCAGTGGTTAGATTCTTACCAAATTTTCATGATATATAATTGGGACATAACAATGGATTGATTAAATGTGGTGACCATGACCTAATTTTCAAGGTCACAGCAGTAGAAACACAAAAATTCATGGTGGGGGACATTTTTTTTTCTCCGAAAACCTGTCACTAGTTGGATCTTCATTTTCATGTCAAGCCTGGCAACATTCAGCAGGACTTAAACTAGCCAAGTATTCAGACACTTTAACTCCTTACCATACTAGTCTTGAAATCATTACAAAAACACGCCTATTCAAATATACTGAAAAGTTAATCACTGAAAAATTGAAAATTTTCAGTCAAGAAAATCAAATATTTTTCTTATTTCTGCTCAAAACATAGATTGTGGGTACTCGTTAGAACTGCCTCGCAGAGGCAGTTCTAACAAGAACCCACAATCTATGTTTTTGAGCAGAAATAAGAAAAATAATGTATACCCCTGTAAACCCCAGTTTTACTATATAAAAGTGGGGTTTAAGGGGGTCAAAATTATATAGGCATGTTTTCGTAATGTTAGAGAAAAAATTAGATTTTAGTACCTCTTGATATGTCTAAAACTGCTGCATGAGTTAAGCAGTGTAGACCCTAATCAGAGACCCAATTATGCAGTGTTTGGTCTTGGCCCACACAATTTTCTCAAGCCTGCCCATCCAAAGCCTTACTGGCAGGTACTGTTGTATGCACAAGTTGAGCTGAGTCTGCACAGATCACAAATGTCATGAGTTCCATTTCTGTTTGAAGAGGATCATATATTGTAAGCACTTGTTTAATTTTGTCATAGTTCCAGGTAGAAGGAGTAGCTAGGGATTTTTTTTTATTTCTCAATAAAAAAATACGCTGTGTGAAACACAATACTTTTTGGTTGAAGAGTGCTTTATCTGGAGCTAGTTAATGTACACACAATATGTGTGTGTATGTGGGGAGGGAGTGGGGAGGGGTGTAAAGTTAGCAGAAATCATATTCAAATTATCACCAAATCTAACACTTTGTATCTTGACTCACAAAGTACAAAATAAAGGTCATAAAGATGGCTTAAATAGTTCACAAGCATTGCTGTTTTATGTCTGAACTTGATAATGTTGTATCCCAAATCACATTGATATTGAGTGCATCATTCTTACAATGGAAGCTTAGATCTTGTGTAGTGTCAGCATAAAGCCATTCAAACACTGAATAGGTAATGATTGTTGTATCTTAGGGTACCCTGAGGTAGGATAGTGGATGTGGGATAGGGTTACAAGACTAGGGTATAGCATTAACCCTAGTTCTGCTGAACCCATATATACCCGGCCTTTGCAAACAATGTAGATGTATATCAGTTGGCTTCTGAAGAAGCCAACTGATCTGGATCTGCACTGTTTGCCATTAAGTATGTGAATTTATATCAACAATCTGGATGAAGTAATCTGATTGGCTGAAAATTAAAAGTAGGCATGGCATCTTAATTTATTCAGCAGGACAAGGGTTAACTTGTACCTTGTTTGCAAAACACTCTAGAAGCTATAAGAACTCGAAAAGGAAGAAAATTAACACATTTTAGTGTTCTTAAATTTAGAGGACAAAGTATGAGAATTTTTAAGGAGCTGCCACATTTCTGCATGGGAAACTGTGGTAAATCAGTAAATGCTAGGGAATGTCAGGGAAAGTAAAGATATTTTATACCATATTTACTCTAATTCATCACAAAAACATGCCTATATAAATTTGACCCTCTTAAACCTCACTTTTATAAAGTAAAACTGGGGTTTACAGGGGAATAAATTTTTTTTTCTTATTTCTGCTCAAAAACATAGATTGTGGGGTACTTGTTAGAACTGCCTCACTGAGGCAGTTCTAATGAGTACCACAATCTATGTTTTGAGCAGAAATGTGAACAATATCGGAGTTTTTTATTTGAAAATTTTCAGTTTTTGGTGGTGAAATTTTCAGTATATTTGAATAGGCATGTTTTCGTAATGTGCTCAGATACCTTCACTCATTACCATACTTGCCCTAAAATTTGAACAAGCCTATTTGATGTATCTGGATAGGTGGCAAATACTGGTAGACTAATTTGATGCCACAGAATGCAGTGTCTGATCTGGGTCTACACTGTTTGCTCAAACCTGTCTGTCCTAATACTGAGGCTGAATAAGGTACATAACTCTACATAAGAGGGGGTGTCTGCATAATATTTCTCTTATTTCTCCATGAAAACTTATGCCAGGTGCTTCTAATAAGTACCCATAACATATTATGGTTTTGTGAAGTAATAAGAAAAAGTCAGTGCTTTTCATTTGAAAAAACTGCCTTATCCTATGATGGTAAAATGTCAGTTTACACTGGTTTTTAACATATATGGATCTTTAACCCTTAAACTGCCAATCACAACAATTGTTGTCTGCTGTGTCATCTGCTTGTGATTTTAAAAGTCATTTTTGCAAACAGTGTGGATCCAGATCAGACTGCTCCTCTAGGAGCAGTCTGGTCAGGGTCCACACTGTTTGCCTGTATGCAAAAGTAGGTTTGAAAAGTATGCAAGAGTATTCAGCAAATGACATAAACAGGCGACATTTTCAAATGCAGGTTTTCTTAGCATTTTAAGGGTTAACATTTTATCAGTAAAAAGGCATAAACTCTGATCAGACTGCATTGATCTGAAGCTGATCAAGATCTACTGTCTCATATTTTATAAGATATTTGATTGGTGGCATTGAACTCATTTTCCGTGTCAGTAGCAGTCAAAGTATGTATGATTTTAGCCGTCACAAAAGCATTTCTGGTTTCTGTTCAGTGGCTTATTTTCTAAAGTATCCACTGATGTAAGTGGACAGTGAAGGCCCTAATTGGATTGCCAGGATGTACCGGCTGATCTGGTTCTTCACTGTCATCATGTGCCCCGAAGATATATATTTACGTAATATGGCTCAAGTTAATAGATTAAACCATTCATTCATTAACAGGTGACTAATAATGTTGTGACGAGTGACAAGGGTGTAAAATCTCCAAGCCTTGGACGAACCTGGTCACATGTTCCAAATACCCGCATTTTGATTAGCCAGTCAGATGATAACCCTCAACAGACAGAAAGAACAGCTATGGTGATAAAAAACTCCAGAGGGGTATGGAATACCATATTTATAGTAAATGTCCTAAAATTTCGAACACCAAAATTCAAGAAATGACATAAGAAAACAGTGTAGACCCAGAGCAGACTGCTCTTCAGGAGCAGTCTGATCAGGTCTACACTGTTTGCCAAGAAACTCCATGAAAAACAAAGTTTAAGCCTTTGGATTGAATGAAATAATTGAATTTTAGGACATTTACCATACCCTAAGTATTTGAAGTACATGGCATCTGAGACTGCAGGACATGGCATCTGAACATGGTCAAAACTGTTTGTCAATCATCCAGAAGATTTTAGATCCATCATCAGGTAGTCAAATGGACCTGTTCAAATTTTAGGTCACATATGGTAAGGATTTAACCCTTAGCACTCTGGGTAAACTCTTCAGCATATGACATACTGAAATATTTTCAGCTCATTTGAGCACGAAGCGCTCAAGGTGAGCTATTGTGATTGGTCAATGTCCGTCGGTCATGCAGCATCCACAATTTGCTTTAAATGACTACTGCTTTTACACCTCTTGGCCAGTTTCAATCAAAGTTCACAGGAATGTTGCCTAGTTGACAATCTACCAAAATAGCTGAAATGGTTTTGCTCTCTTGAACCAGATGGCAGCCAGAGCTAAAATAGAAAAAAAAATCTACTTTGTGCTTCTTCTCCTGAACTGAAAAGCCATTTGACTCAAAACTTGGTATAAAGTATCGGGGCGATGTAGATCAAAATAGCTAAAATCGTTCGGATTGGCATTTAAGAAGGCCACCATGATGGCCATCTTGACAATCTGTTTTGAGCATCTTTTCCTGAACCTAAAGGCCAATTAACTGGAAACTTAGTAGGAAGTTGCAGGGTGACTTGTTTATTAAAAATGGTGAAAACCGTTCTGATTAAAATCCAAGATGGCCACAGACGGCCATCTTGAAAATCTATTTTGATCTTCTTCTCATGATGAGAAAGGCCAATGGACATGAAACTTGGTAGGAAGTATCGGGGTGACTTGCAGATCAAAAATAGCTAAAATTGTTCTGATTGGAAATCCACGACGGTCATCTTGAAAATCTATTGTGCACTGTTCCTCATGAAAGGAAAGGTCAGTTGACTCGAAACTTGGTAGGAAGTATCAGGGCAACTTGTAGATCAAAAATAGCTAAAATCATTCTGTTCAGAAATCCAGGATGTCTGCCATCATGAAAATCTATTTTGAGCTTCTGCTGAACTGAAATGCAAATTTACTTGAAACTTGGTGGGAAGTATCGGGGTGACAAAGATAAAAAATAGCTAATATTGCTCTGATCAGAAATTCAAGATGGCCACACAGTCGCCATCTTGAAAATCAATTTTGAGCTTCTTCTGAACAGGAGGCCAATTGACTCTCAACTTGATAGGAAGTATCGGGGCCACTTGTTGATCAAAAACACCTAAAATCATTCCAATTGGAAATCCAAGATGGTCACCTTAGCCGCCATGTTTAAAGTCTGTTTTGAACTTTTTCTCCTGAACTGAACGGTCAGTTGGCTGGAGTCTTGGTAGGAAGCATCTGGGTGACTTGTGGATCAAAAATAGGTAAAATTGTTCCAATTGGAAATCCAAGATGGCTGCAATGGCTGCCATCTTTAAAATTTATTTCAAAATTTTTCTCCTTAACCCCAAATCCTATTGACTCGAAACCTGATTGGAAGTATTGAGGCGACTTTGTAGATCAAAAATAACTAAAAACATTCTGATTGGAAATCTAAGATGGCCCCCATGGCAGCCATCTTGTAAATCTGTATTGAACTTCTCCTGAACCAAAAGGCTGATTGACTTAGAACTTACTGGTAATCAGGTGAGCGATACATGGCCATCTTGGCCCATTTGTTCTTATTTTTCCCTGATAACAGATTATGACATTTCATGCAAATTGTCTGAAAAATGTCAAATCCTGTTTTCTGGGAAAAATAAGAAAAATATCATCGATTGTCTTCTGCCCTAGAGAGTGGTAAAGGTTAAAGTGTCTGAATATATAGAGTGAATACATTGGCTTTGAAATTCAGTTTAACCCATTTATGTAAAGTGGACTGTTCTACCACAACTCTTCGGACTGGTCTTTTACCAATAGCAGGGTGTCTGGTTAGTGCTATAAGTACTATGTTTTATAGAAATTCATGCAAACAGTGTAGATCTGGATAAGATGTGTCTTTGGCATCTGATCAGAGCCTTCACTGTTTGCCAGTGACTCTTTTCGGAATCTCCAGGCTAAGATGGGTTAAAATATAGCAGATAGCGGGCATAGCACACATACCCCAGGTATCGATATCAGACATATGTTGAACAAATTTTGTAGATGCAAATCTCCATGAGTATTGCCTGAGAGAGGTGGCAAAAGAAATAAATCTCAGCATCATGTTTGCCCTAACACAACATACTTCATCAGGGTGTATACAAAATTTGAATACTCTGGGTCTTATAGCAGGTGAGAAATCTGTGATTGATGGGTTTTTATGGAAAAGAATGAAAATGGACAAATAAAGGGAATGACAAGCAGGATGCTGCTGATTCTCTTACACAATACCAATCATACCCAGTGTTTGTACAAACTTTCAAAATTATTATAATTCCTGGGAAATCTCTGACACAGATTTTCCTGAGTGTCTTTGAGTGATAAATGAACAATTTAGTAAGATTCAGCTCAGCCAGAAAGGCCATAAACATAGCGTTAGATAAGATTTGGGTATCAGGAAAATATTTTTTCTTATTTCTTCTTAACCCTTGTCCTGCTAAACCTGGATATACACTGCCTTTGCAAACAGTGTAGATCCAGATCAGTTGAAGAAGCCAACTGATCTGGATCTGCTCTGTTTGTCATTAAATATTTGAATTTGTATGAACAACTTGGATCAAGTAATCTGATTGGCTGAAACTTAGAAGTGGGCATGGCAGGGTTCTAGAAAACCAGAAAATAGCCGGTCTGGACTGAAAATAGGAATCCCGGACCGGTTTTAAACATCCAAAAGCGCTAATAATTTGGTCCAACAGGGTCGTGCCTTGGACCCAATTTCCCCTTCCCCCCAAGCAACGAATCAGTGAGGTCTAAAAAATCATAAACGTTCAAATCTTCACAAACTGATAATGTCCGTGCACCTTTTAAATGCGAAATTATGGTAGTTAAATGGCTCTAATCGGTCATTTGACATGTATATTGGAGAGGTCAGATGAATAACGGCAACTTACCACATCACAAATTAATTACGTTATTATTCAAACATTGTCAGAAAATCAACACTTCACTGTCCGTTTTATGGTAAACAAGCGATTAGCAAGAATCATTAGTGATGGCAATCTGATAATAAAGCCGTATGTGTGACACATGTGAATACACTGCGACTGCAAAACACCAAGTGCAGTCCACATGTCCAAAAGATCAAAGGGTCACTTTAATCCCAACTGAGAGTGATTAAAAAATGCACCTCTTGAACACACCTGTTTTTTCTCCTTCTGTCTTTTTTTTTTTTTTTTTTTTTTTGTTCAACATGATTTGCGTTTAGTTGGTCCCAATTTGATAAATTAATTCCCAAACCGTATAGGTCCTGATCAGACGTCTGATCTGGGTCTTATTATTTTTATTTATTTATTTTATTTTATTTTTTTTTTTTTTTTTTGATGGGTATCATGCGAGTATAATTCAAGGTAGATTTCACATTAAAAATAAGTAATGCACCACTTGCGCTGCTAGACAAAGATTGGTCAGTGCTTAAAATTTAAGCAGTCTGGTCAGATCTCTTTGCGCTTCTACACAAGATGGGAACCAGTTGTCTATAAATATTTGTCTAGGAAAACCCTACAGTCAATTCATTATAGAGGTGGAATAACAACAAAATCATCTGTTTTTTCTCTTTATTGATGGCACCATAGTGTAGAAACTTTACTGACAACTATACACACATCATCAGGAAAACATACCTATATAATTTTGACCCCCTTAAACCCCACTTTTATATAGTAAAACTGGGGTTTACAGGGGTATACATTATTTTTGTTATTTCTGCTCAAAAACATAGATTGTGGGTACTCGTTAGAACCGCCTCAATGAGTACCCACAATCTATGTTTTGAGCAGAAATATGAAAAATATCAGAATTTTTTATCTGAAAAATTGCCTTTTTTTGGTGGTAAAATTTTCAGTGTATTTGAATAGGCGTGTTTTCGTAATGTAACAAAGCAGCATTAAACATAGGTATGTATATTTTAAGCATGAAATTACTTATTTAATATATTATTAAAAAGGATTTATAGGACTTTGCAATTGTCATTAGTTTTTGCGACAGGTAGTATTGTAATAGCACTTTAAAAATTGGCTCATTGATGACATCATCGGCTGGACTGATTCAGATTTCAGAATTTCTAGAGCCCTGGGGCATGGCATCATAATTTATTCAGCATGACAAGGGTTAAAAACATATGTTGTGAGAACTCATCAGGGTGCTTTTAATGAGTATAGAGCAACCAAAGTGAGATTTACTTTTCACCAGGAAATATCCACTCTACAATTTAGGCATGGCAGTAAGAAAGTCCTGCATTCCATGCAAGACAGGTATTTGCTCAACTATACAGGTAATATCTGATTATGCAACAAATATATACATGTAAGTATTATAATCAAAAAGTAAAAGCTGTTTTGTCAGCCTGATGAGGGATTTTGCTATATGTTATTCTGTAGAACCCATTGATTTTATAAGCAGTTAGCAGAAGCTCTGATCAAACTGGGCCTTTGCCATCCAAATATACCCCAAAGACATCTTGTCCCATAGTATGGCTCTAATCAGCTTTAAAGGAGACGTCCAGTGAAGAAATGAAATATTTTAACCCTTGAAGAGACAATCACAACTGCTGCAGAAGACATTTTGATTTTTTTTTTTTTTTTTCAGAGAAAATAAGTCTTGACATTTCATGTGAGTCATCTGCTTGCAGATGACTCACATGAAATGTCATAACTTACTTTATATGAAAAACAAAAAAAAAAAGATTGGAATGTGGTCTGCTGCAAATTGGCTTGGCTCTTTAGAGTTAACAAATATACCAACCAGGCCAGTTTGCTCCATAGCCACAGTAAAGGCATTTTTTTTTAACCCAAAACTACTATTTCTCTTATTTCTTGATGAAACTATATGTTTATGATATCTATTTTTCAGCCAGTAAATGTAACAGTTAATTTCAAGATAACAGAGACAGGATTGAAGAGCTGACCAAACAATCTGACAGCCAGGATGTACCTGGTAATAAAATGTGGGACTATTTTTCTAGACAACAGATGGCAAAAGTGAAGGAATTAGCCAAGATGGCTACTTCATCTGACTAGGACTGCTGTATTTACCCAAAGTAATTAGACACATACTGGTCCTAAAATTGGAACAATTTTACTACATATTGCTGTCTTAAACCTGCTGGATGAGTGGAAAACAGAGTAGACCCTGATCAAATAACAGATTTCAGCAGCATCTGATCTGGGCCTCCTTTGTTTGCTTAGACCTGTTTGTTCCAGTGCTAAGGGTAAACTCTGTTACTGATTTGCGCTGTGTTGCTGATTGCTTGTGAAGTTGGTAAAGAAATGTGTTGACATCTATGTTACCCAGTATTCTTTTGACCCATCAAAAGAAAAGGAGAAAAACAACTCAGAATAAAGATGAGCTCTATGCTTCCAACTTTATTTATTGCGGATCTGAATGAAAGAGGGCGCTACCATCACGGTACATGGGTACAGTAACTGCACATAAGTATACAGGTACTGTCAAAAAAAATGGTGCCCCCTAAAATTCCACACCACTACACTCTCCCCCCACTTTTGAGATGTCGCACAGGCATCGATCAGTCAAGAGACAGACCCCTGGTGATAGGCCTTACCTTGGTTAAGGGTTTAAACCAAGCGTTACCTCCTAAACTGTCCAACAACTCCTGAATCCTGGGCAGTGGACGATGGCTTTGCAATGATTTCTCATTAAGAGCTCTATAATCGATGCAAAGTCGCAGTAATCCATCCTTCTTTTGGACACAGACAATGGGACTAGAAAAAGGTGATTAAGTCTTCCGAATCCAGCCTTTATTAACAAGATCTATGATGTAATCTTTTACCTCTCTATATAGTGGGGGAGGTACAGAATTATAGTTTTTCTGCACTGGAGTTGTGTTTGTTAGTTCGATATTCAGCTGTAGCTCTTCCGCACACCCTACATCATCTGGATCTTTAGGAAATGCTTGGCTCTCTTCTCTCAGCATATTCCTAATGATACTGACCACATCTGGACTGAACTGAGATTCGTCCAGAATCACCTCTGGTTCCCAAGCATATTGTTGTCCTGTCGGCTCTCCTTCCTGGCCAGAGTTAGAACTATTTTTGGTGAGAATTGACTGTTACCTGATCACTCTTTGGGGGTCTCTGGTGGATTATGGACTTCACCTGCACTATATGCCCTAGAACTGTACTTTTTCCCTGTATGGTTATGAACTGGTATACCTACTGACAGCTTGATCCTCTATCTAATGTGACTAAGGTTTCATTCATCTCTAAACATCAGGAAAACACGCCTATATAGTTCTGACCCCCTTAAACCCCACTTTTATATAGCAAAACTGGGGTTTATAGGGGTATACATTATTTTTCTTATTTCCGCTCAAAAACATGGATTGTGGGTACTCGTTAGAACCGCCTCGGCGTGGCGGTTCTAACGAGTACCCACAATCTATGTTTTGAGCAGAAATATGAAAAATATCAGAATTTTTATCTGAAAACTTTCTGTTTTTTGGTGGTAAAATTTTCAATATATTTGAATAGGCTTGTTTTCGTTATGAGACCTTCCATCTGAAAATGATTATCTGGATAAAAAGTCCCTGTACTTGTTTACCCCCATTCCCACTTGTATGGACAACACCATGTACCATCTTGGAACTACTGGGTGGAATGACTGTTGTGCTATGACCAGATTGGATTAACCCCATGTCACCATCTTGTTTATTAGCTAAAACTGATGCCACAGATTGTACCTTTTTCTTGTCATATTCAGCAAAAACTGTAAGCAAAACTTCCTGATCGAGAGCAGTTATGACATTGTATCCTTATATGGATGTGTCACTATAGGATTTGGTAACTAGAAATGGTACCAAAATACTTTCTGAATATGGGGAGGCTTTCACATCTACCTCAATCCAACCCTCAAAATGCAAACTATTCCCACTTGCAGATTTTACAGACAACCCACTGTTTACCCATCAAGCTTACTTGAGCCCCAGTATCCTATAATACCTCTTATTTCTTACCATCCATACTTACCGAAACCAAACATTGTTCACCCACTAATCTTGCTGTTTTACTTTAACCATTTGGTGACAATACATTTCACCGTAATGTATCTACACAGGGAATGTTCTTTGTGTTCTGATTCATCTTTTACTCAGTGCCAGTGCCTCTTCTGACAACCAAGCGAGCAGTAATACATTGTGTTACAGCCTTTACATGATTTTATGGTACCTTTTTTTCCTTACAATAAATACAGTCATGGTCTGATCCTATGAATTGTTCAGGAAGGGGAATTTCACTCTGGGTCACTGTCCCCCTTTGCCGTTCAGTGACCCCTTGCAACTTTCCGGACAACGATATTGGAAGTGATCTGAACTACTGCAATTATAACAATGTGTACAACGAGAGTTAGTGTCAGAAGAAAGACAACTTTTGCATGCATTTCTATTCTTATAACAATAATAATAATAATAATAGTAATAATAATAATAATAATGATAATAATGTCTTTATTTATAGAGAAAGCCCAATTGGATTTTCTCCAATCTTCCCTGGGGTCCTCTTTTAAACTACACATACAAATTTACTATACAGAATACATGAAAATGTATGATATTATAGTCAGACATCACACAAACTCACAAGCACAAGAGCACAAACACTCATGCACATGTAATTTACACTTTCACACACATAAATAACTACTGGATGAAGAGTCCTACAGTACATTTTATGTTCTGTTTTGTGAATGAAACCACTGAGGATATTTTGATTTGAATTGTGGCAGGGATGTACTTTGTTTAACACATTCAGTTATATCATTCCATATCTTAGCTCCAGAATATGCAACTGAATTTCGGAAGAGTTCTATAATTGGTTTTGGTACATAGAGCAAATTTGCTGTAGTTGATCTGAGAGGCTTTTGGTGGATTTCTGATGTGTATTGATGAATTTTTTTCATATAGGGTGGTGTTTGGTCATTTATTATTATTTTATACATTAGTACTGCTTTTTGATAGATAACTCTGTCTGGAAACATCTATTTAAGCTCAGAGAATAGTTCTGAGGATGGGGTTTTCATATCTTTATCTAGAATAATTCTTGCTGCCCTTTTTTTGAAATTTAACCATAGTGGTTGTGAGTAGTTTTAAGGTTGCCCCCATACAGTGCAACAGTAGTCAATAGGGGGAAGAATGTATGCATTAAAGAATAATTTTCGAATGGGTATGGGCAAAAAGCATTTTATCCTGTTAAGCAGGTAGAGTAAAGAGTTGCATTTCTTAATTGTAGTCTCAACCTGTTGTGACCAGAATAGATTGCTGTCTATATATATCCCTAAAAGTTTTTCATTTTGCGAGATCTTTATTTTCTCTTGAGAGAGTCTGAGGTCTGGGGGATTCGCCATTATTTTGTTTACTATGGCTCTTGAGGATATAAACGTAGCTTTTGTCTTAAGAATATTAGCAATCATTTTGTTTCTTTCACACCATTCAAGAAAGTTTTTCAGATCAATATTTATGCGGTTTGTTAGTTGCAGAAAACAGGGGTCAGAAGAGAATAATGTAGCATCATCTGCAAAAAGGTCCAAAGCACAGCATGATGTGGACAGGGGTAGATCGTTAATATATAGAAGAAAAAGAAGGGGTCCAAGAACTGATCCCTGAGGTACACCTGCAGATAAAGTTTAGGGACTGAAAGTTTACCCGAGATGTGTACTTGTTATTTCCTATTTGTCAGATATGATTTGAATCATGTCAAGGAGCTCTGACCAAATTTGTATGCAGCCAGCTTGTGAAGCAGCAGTTTGTGGTTTACCAAATCAAAGGCTTTTGATAGGTCTAGGAACACTGTTCCCGCTGTTTCGCCATTATTTAATGCATGTAACCAATTATCCACAATTTTTGTCAGGGCTGTTTGACATGAATGTGATTTCCTAAAGCCAGATTGGTTTCTGCACAGAAATTTATTAGTTTCCAAGTATTCAGTCATGCAGTTGCATACATGCCATAACCTCAGTTGGTCAATCTGTGAGATCTGAGAAAAATTTAAATGAGATTTCAAAAAATTCTGTGAGATTTTTTCTCGGCGCTGTATTTTGTCATACGAAGTAATTTTCGAAATTTAAAGCTTATTTATTTGAAAGGCATGACTTCTGCAGGAGTCTTTAAAGTGTTTAAATAATGAGGGCCAGCAAACTCTTCTTCACCCATGGAAATTCTTCAGACCATGCAGGGTTGAAATGGACAGAATAGGCCTTTTTCTTGGATGCTGGAGATGCTTTTGCATCAGGAGAAGCAGGGCGCTTGGGCATGATACTGGCAGTACTTCAAATTTAAGAATGATTTATGACTAAAATTATCTGCATTTTATATAAAGATATCAACATCTGCTTGAGCAACCCTAATTCTATTCTTTATGTGACAATTATTGCAAACAAAACAAAAAAATATACAACATAAAAGGGGGCGCTAATTATCACAATTATCACAAATACTTACCCTAAGACCAGACACAATACGCCAACCCCATTTTTCTTCAAGCCAGATCATTGGTGCATGCCATTATCTCGTCCACTAGCGTAACTGATCATCTTTAGTTGACCCAGAAAGCGTGTCCGATTGACCAATCTGTCATTTAACACCTTCTTAATCATTTAATTACTATTGTTTATCATGTTTATTGCGGAATCAACACCGTCCACCATCACAGGTCATGCGGATACCTTTGCACTTATTTTGACACTTGTTATCGGCTTTCGATTCAACGTAATAGAATACACTTCTATTGATCCGGAAACCAATACTACAGTGACTGTCTACAAAAAAGGTGCCTTAAGATTTTTTTTCGATGGGGTTTTTCGATTCCGTGAGTTTTACCGCTCACGGCGTGAGCCCGTGAGAAACGTCAGAATTACGTGAGGTTTTTCCTCACGGCGTGAGACTTGGCATGTATGCAGTTGTGAACATGGCATTGACTGAATTGATTTTAGAAAAAACAGAGATAGGCCTATAGTTGTTGATGTCAACCTTGCTGCCTCTTTTGAATTTGGGGAAACTTTTGCCCATTTAAGCATATCTGGATATGAGTTTGATTTGATACTTAAATTTGGAATTTGGGTAAGTTGCTTACATATAATCAGTGCAGATATTTTTAGAAACTTTGCACTAATATCGTCTACTCCTGTGGCTTTGTTGGGTTTGAAGGTTTTGGAGTTGCTTCAGAATGAAGAATTCAGTGACACAATACAAAATTCTGGAGCACCTTTTAAGTTTTGACTATGGTGCCTTTGGATATTGTCAATGTTGCCATCAGATCTTATTGGTGTTTCAGTCCTAACTGTTTTATGAACAGATGTGAAATATTCATTAAAAGTATTTGCAGCTGTTTCTGGATATAAAAGTGGATTTCCATCCTTATTGTCAATAAAATTTGTGACCATTTTCATTCTTTTGCCAGTGATGTTATTTAGAGCCAGGGATGTCATTTAGTCTACCAGAGGTCTTTTGGATTTGTTGAGGGGCTAATACAGTTGGAACAGACTTGGGTTTTTGATTTCTTTATCAAACTTTTCACTATGTTTCTCCAAATATTGTATTGTTGTGTATTTAAAGATTTTTTATACTGATCTCTTATTTTCCTATACTGTAATATGTCATTAGTTACCCAGTTTGGTTGTTTTTGCTCTTTTTTTTTTTTTTTTTTTTTTTTTTTTTTGCTTTTTTACATGGCGTTGTTTCTTTGGTGCATGATTTGAAAGAACAGAATTGAAAATGCTTGTAAAGAAATCTAGCGCATCACTGGCATCATCACAAATGTCTGTCACTGACCAAGGTTGATTTTCCAAATCATAAAGAAAGTTTGTCTCATTAAACCTTTTAGTGTCTCTGTAGGTTATGAATTTATGCACTGGTCTCTTATCAAAAGATTTTGAAAGTTTTCTTGTGATACACACAGGATAGTGGTCACTAATCGCAAGAACAGGCACACTTATGTCTGTAATAGGTGTATTTGTGTATACATGATCAATTAGTGTTTCAGAATTTTCCATTACTCTTGTTGGCTCAGTAACCAATTGTGTAAAGTTAAAACTACAGTTGACTCCCGTTATCTCGAACTCGCTTATCTCGAATAACCGCTTATCTGGAAGTGAAAATCTGGTCCCTGCCTAAACATGAAAATCTAACAACACGTAAAAAATATTGTGGAAGAGAGGAGAAATTGCTCCTAATTTTCCACAATATTTTCAGTTATCTCTAACTGCAAGAGTCCAATTACATATATATTTGTTAAATGTGGTTAATCGAATTAGTTTTTCCTCAATTCTGCAAATCTGATATGTCGAAGTACGGATATCTCGGAAGTATTTCAGATAGTCCCTTGGAATTCTGTAATATGTAACCAGTGTCTTGTCTCAGTGTTTTCTCGTAATAAGTTGAAGTTAAAGTCACCAAGCATAATTATTTCTTTTGCTTCCAAATTAGCTTTTTCAATGGCTTGCTCACATTTTTCTGTCCACAAATTCAATGCTGAGGGAGATCTATAGCAGTAACAGATCAAGAATAGCTTTTGAACATTGTTTCTTACTTCCACCCACAACATTTCAGTATCAACTGCTTCCAAGTCCTCACGATGAATGCATGCAAGGTTTTCTTTAATATAAATAATCAGACAACCTCCATGACTGTTTCTGTCTTTACGTATGAAGTCATAGCCAGGGATCAATAATTCATTATCTGAAAATTCATTGTTCAGGAAGGTTTCACATAAACAGAAAATATCAATATTTTGTTCCAAGACCACAGTTTAAGTTGATCAAGCTTTGGATATAAGTAATAGTAATGTATGTTTAAATGGGTAATATTGAGGCCTTTTGTATTAAACCGTGCATTGACCTGAGGATTCTGGCATCCATCAATATGTGAGGTTTGTGAGTTACCTTCATTTACACAAACATGTTCATTCGGTTGCTCTGCTGATGCCATGGCGGAAATGACATAGGCATCATCGTTACTGGCATTTGATTCCTGTTCCTTTTATAGCTGTTCCAGGGGTTGTTGTTTCAGCTGGTGTTTTTGTGGTTGTTCCAGCTGTTGTTGTTTCTGTTGTTGTTCTTCCCATTGTTGCTCCTGTTGTTGTTCCACATGTTGTACTGTTGTTGTTGCTGTTGCTGTTCCCATTGTTGCTGCTGCTTATCCTGTTGTTTTTGTACCTGTTGTTGTTGCTGCTGTTGTTCCTGTCCTTTCTCCACCCTAATGTCCTCCCATTCTGAAAATTCTATTCTTGTTCTGACATGTTAGCATAATGCATAGACAGGCTAAGTTTTTCCTTTAGTGTTTCATATATTGTTTCTCTGAGAATTTTTCCCCCCTGCACATTTAGGAGGAGATTATCTTTGTACAAAGTGGTATTTAGAGAGCCATCATTTAAGAATCCATCTGTGTTGTCTATGAAACAATATGACATGTCTTAATGCTTGATTAATATTGGCTATTACTTGATTGGCAAAAAAGGTAAGAGAAAAGTCCAGGGAGTGCCACAATCACAAACCGCAGCCCTTCCCAGACCCCAAGAGGAAGAGGAAACCAACAAATCTAAACAAGCACAAACCAAACAAACGTACGAAAAGCACTAAGATTAGCTCTCTCTTCCCCAAGCGAGGTAATCGCAACACTAAAAGGACTGAAAAACACAAGAACAAAATGACACACGGAAAGACATACAACAAATTGCCTTGTAGAATAAACCACAAAGCAACAAAGAATAAGACTAACACCGGGGCCACCGCCTTAGAACGGTCGGTAGAGCAAACCACCGGGGGGTTTAAAGCAATGTATACCCCATATGAGGTATGCCGGGGGACATCCCCATCCAGAAAAGGGAAATTGACTATATCAAAATCAAAATCGTCCCGTTTATCATAAATTTTGGTGGAAACTGTACCATTAGATATACATAGATTCAAATCCAAAAAAGGTGCCTCGGTATCGGAAGAATTTGCTCTATTTAATTGGAGTTCTGTAGGGTATATCTGGTCCACCATTTGGTCAAAGTAAATATTGTCAATATTTAATAAATCGTCAAGATATCTTGAAGTTGAATTGAAAGCCTCAATAATGTCAGCCTGATTTTCACGTGAGAGACACTTCATGAAATCTCTCTCATAACAAAAAAGAAACAAATCTGCAACAAGAGGAGCACAATTAGTTCCCATCGGAATACCAATAGTTTGTCTATAAAGTTTAGTTCCAAATCTAATAAAAATATTATCCAAAAGAAAAACAAGGGCATCACAGACTTTTTGACAGGACCATAAATTGTGATTATTATATACATCAGAAGTGAAAAAAGCACATTCTTTATTGCAAGCCAAATATTGGGTATTCTCCCGAATAAACGTTTGGTTAATTAAATCAATAAGTTTATCTTTTATAAGATGATGAGGTAGTATACAGTGTAGAAAAATCATATGTAGACAATTTAGAAGCCTGAAAGTTTTTAGATTTAAATTTATTGAGAACATTATAGAATTTTCAATTGACTAAAAATAGTTAATTCCGTCCCTTTCGTAAACAGTATCATAGTATCTAATCCAATGTTTTTTAACAGCAGTAAGGCATGAAGTTAGCAGTTTGGACAAAACAGTAGTCATACAAGAACTAGAATTAGCAATGAAACGTGCTTTATAAGGTCGTTTGTGAAGTTTTGGTAAACAATATAACGTAGGAAGTCTGTCTTGCTTTTCTTTAATACTCACTGCAAACTTAGCAGTAATATGGATAGAATGGGTATTGACAATAGATCTCTCGTCAGTAGAAATCCGTTCATATGTTTTGGTACTACCAAGTTCTTGTTTTAGAGTATTGATATAATAAAGTTGTCACACAACAACAACATTATTAGTAGCTTTATCAGCTGGAGCCAAAACATACTTCCTATGAAATTCTTGGATACCTTGTTTCAAATATCGAAAAGATAATTTAGGCTTAGGAGGGAGAAGGTCAAGGTTTTTAGAGTAAAATAACACACGTTCATCAATGATGAACATTTATCGTTTTTCCTTGGAAGAATTGATGATAGCATTAGCTTACATTTAGAGTTAATATACCCAGTGGTTTCTGCTATAATGCTCAAGGACTGTGTCTGCTGTGTCACCATCAGAGAGATTATTTGTCCAACCATGAATTACAATTGCATCAACATTTCACAGTTCATCATCATTTTCGGCCATATTAATGATTGTGTTATGAATATTTTGTAATCTGGCTCCTGTGTGACTTTTTATCTTGATCTGCAGGTTAGGCTCACAAATTTTGTTTCAACTCAGAATGCTTGTTACAGAGTCACCAAGAATCAGGGTGTTTCAGATTTTTTTAATTTTCATCTGCATGAAAACCTGAAGCCATTCCACTTCTTTCACAAGTGTTTTCTTCTCTGTTTGAGTCTTCTGTCTGTGTAGGTTGATGGCCCGTGTACTCACTGGACTTAACATTGGCTGTATCTTCTGTGAAAAGTATTGACCGATCAATTTGTCCACTCAGTTTGGTCATTTTTTCCATAAATGTGTTTTTGAGGTCATTTATTTCTTTTTCGGGTTTTTCTTCAGTTGTGTTAGATATGCCTGTTGCTGTTGTTATTTGACTTTTCTTTTGAGACACTGGCTAGTGATGGCTTCATTTTTTTGTTTTCTTCCTGGAGAGAGAGAGAGCAAGTGCTGACTCCTGAGAAAGCTTCTTCTTTGGGGAAATAATTTCCTTTTCATATTTTTACTTTTGTCAGACTCTGTCTTTAGATTTGATGACAAAGTAGCATTTTGTTCCTTACACATTCCCAGTTTGTGTATGAGTTTCTCAGTTTCCATTCTTAACTGTTTGGACTGGCACACAAAATCTTTAAATCTTACTTGCAAGTCTCTGTTCTCTTTCTTAAGAGAATTCAGCTGTGATTGACATTTTTGCGAGTCAACAATTTCATCTTTGAATGGGTAGTCAGACTGTTCTGATGACTTCATTTTTTGTATGAATTTCTTGGTCTTCATCAGTCTCCGACTTGCCGGAAAGATTTTAGTCCTTTGTACGAGTGATCTGTATGGTTGTACTGTCTTTTGATTTCATGCATATTTCTCTGTACATTTGTCCGTCTCCTGCCTTAGTCAGCTCTGAAACTTCCGTTTGATCAGGGTTCTCAGACAATACAGAATCTTGTTCCCTCTGAAAGAGTTGTTTCAGGAATGTGATCTCATTATTAACAAATATATGATTTCTTTGTGGCTATTTTTGCACTTTATTTTTGTAGTTCTCTGGTGTTGAAATTCGTTGTTTGTTCTTCTTCTTGCTAAATATTGGGTTAACCATGCAAACTGCTATTGGCATTAGAATTGTTCGATGGAGAGCCTTGGACTGGTGTTGATCCAACTAGCTTGCTGAAAATACCTAAGGGATTACTACTATTTTTATTGTATTTTGGTGGAAAAGGTCCATGGAAAGGTGTCTAATGATCAACAGTTGGGATGTCTTCTGCTTGGAGTTTGTTCATTTATACCATCAGTGATTAGGTTCTGATTCTCAGATTGATTAAACATAAATGACAGTTTTTGAAATTCTGTAGACTTCCACAGTTTTGCACCAACGCCATGAATTAATAGTTCTGGGTCCTATAAAGGGTCAGTCACTTTCTGACCCTCTGCGGTGGTACTGGCTGAAATTGTTGAGTTTTTCTTGCATTTAAAGTCATATAGCTCTGTCAGTTTATCAGCAAAATCATCAAAAACACTTTTGGAATGAAACTGTACTGTGAAGCATTCTTCATTTTTTGAAGAAGTTATGGTAAACAGGTCTGGTGTGTTGTTATGGATATAACTATCAGTTTTTTCATTGCTTTCTAGATTATTTGTTGCCATTGTTGGATGTCTAATTCCTATTTAGCTGGTGTGATTTAAATAAGTACTTGTTTTGTACAATTAGTAGAGTCAGTTAGGACCTATTGATAAAGCACTAGGATTTATGTAGATATACTAATCCTTGTAATAACACTGACAGTTTCACCTTTGCAGATGTCTCAGGTTGGATAATCCACTATAATCTGATGTTATGTTAATCCTGTAGAAGATTGTCACAGTCCAGTCCCATTTAGAACAAAAGAAGTAAAGTTTTTTCAGTTAAATTTCTGGGCCCAGTTGTTCAAAGCGTCGTTAGCTTAACGAGCTCGTTAAGGGCCATTTCGTTAACTATTTTTGCGGATTCAATATACAGTTTTCTGAAATTTTTTGCTGAAAAAATGTGAGTAGCTTTTGCACTGCAAAAGCTACTCACATTTTTTCAGCAAAAAATTTCAGAATATTTGCGTATCACTCGATGTAAATTTTAACAAATCGTTAACTAACGACGTCGTTAGCTTTGAATAACTGGGCCCTGATTTTTAAAGATAATTTCATCACACAAAGTACATCATCAGAATCTTGTTTCCTGGGCTTCACTTTGATATTAGTTTTGGCTAAATCTTCATCCTATAACTAGTTTTGATATCCCAGTTGTTTGAGAGCTGTGCACTTGCCACTGCCAAGTTTATTATTTCTCTCCGTCTGACGGGGGGGTGGTCGGGTGGTGCGAAGGTGCTGTGTATCTTACATCACTGGGGCGTCCAACTGATATTGGTTTACAGTTGGGCAAGGCCTGCTATCCTTGTAGTGGGTAAGTGTAGAGGGGGAATGTTTTATTTCTTCTGTTTCTTCACTTTCATTCCTGTTCCTCTTTCTTCCCTGTCCCTCTCTTTCATCTCCTCTACTCTCTCTTCTATCTCTTTTCTCCCTTTTTCTGGGAGACGACACAAAATGACCCTCAAGGGTTGACGTGTCGTTAAACCCCAACACAATCAATCAATCTCCGTCTGACGTTGGACGACTTCATTGACATTCTCCAACAACTTCTTGTCTGTGGTGAAATTTCTTAAAAGTGAGTCCAGCTCATAACAAATGCTTTCCTCATGGATTCCTGTAATAAGAGAATTATGCAATTGTCTTTCTACAAGTTTCTTGTCACATGCAAAATTTGTGTCCTCCTCAGAGGCAAAATTTATTTTCTGTCTTAATTCAAGGCCCCGCAGAAGGAAATTTTAACAATGCTCTAGGACCTTGGCTTAAACTACACAATTCTTGATATAATTCTGTGGATGATTTCTCATGATAGAACGAGTGTATTATAGCTTGTGCCACCAGCAAATTTAGACGTTCTCTCCCCTCGATATATCAGTCTGTAACCTGGCTGAATTGCTCGTAAGATACTGTCAATTATCTCACTTTCTTTGTAACATTTGTCTTTGGCCACCTCCACCTGTCTCAGAAAGCTCATGTAACTAATACAGTTTGCACTATTACCTGTTGTTCCAGTTATCTTAAAATTCTTTTGTCATCCAATTTTGTGATCATCTGATATCGAAGTTGTCTTTGTTGTACTGATCATAGGGTTGAGAATCCATTCTGATTTAGCATCCTCTGTTTCAACCTTTACTTTGACACCCAGGGCCCAGTTGTTCAAAGCTAACGATGTCGTTAGTTAACGATTCGTTAAAATTTACATCGAGTGATATGAAAATATGCTGAAATTTTTTGCTGAAAAAATGTGAGTAGCTTTTGCAGTGCAAAAGCTACTCACATTTTTTCAGCAAAAAATATCAGAATATTGTATATTGAATCTGCTAAAACAGTTAACGAAATGACCTTTAACAGCTTGTTAAGCTAACGACGCTTTGAACAACTGGGCCCAGAGCTTGAGTATCTTGCCCCTGCTAGCATCCTCAATGCTGAAGGTTGGCCCTGGCAACACCTAGTTTTCCAGTGCATTGAGTATCTTGCCCCTGCTAGCATCCTCAATGCTGAAGGTTGGCCCTGGCAACACTTAGTTTTCCAATGTATTGAGTATCTTGCCCCTGCTAGCCTCCTCAATGCTGCAGGTTGGCCCTGGCAACACCTCCTTGCTTAAGCCCTTCAGTGCATCTGGCAACAATGTATACAGGCTGGCCCTGACATCCGCATATGCCTCTAAGATTGCTTCTTCCATCCCGGACGAGCCCCCAAATTGTTACTGGGTATTCTTCAAAAGAAAAGAGGAAAAACAACTCAAAATAAAGATGAGCTCCATGCTTCTAACTTTATTATTGCAGATCCGAATGATAGAGGGCGCTACCATTGCGTGCACATGGGTACAGTAACTGCACGTAAGTATACTGGCACTGTCCAAAAAAAATGGTGCCCCCTAAAATTCCACACTGCTACAGCAAGACCACACCAAAAAAAATAACAGAGAATATACAACTGGTGTTGTGGGGAAAAAAATTCCTAAACAGAAAGTGTTAATGTGCAGGCTAATCAGGGCCTTCATTCCCTGAACTTGGCATAAGGGCCCATTTCTTGCATTGTACATTATGTTTTATATGAATGAATTGCCAAATTACAACTGTACTAAACTACTTGAAATGAAAGAATGTTAGTTTACCCTTAAAGCGCCAATCACAACTAAAGCAGACAAAAATTTTGATTTTTTTTTTTTTTTTTTTTTTTTTTCAGAGGAAAACAAGTCTTGACATTTCATGTGAATCGTCTGTCAAGCAGACGATTCACATGAAATATCAAGACTTGTTTTCTCTGAGAAATAAAAAATAAAAATTTTAGAATTTCGTCTGCTGTAAATTTTGCCTGGCGCTTTAAGTTTTAAGGTGTTCATTATGTTTGTGTGTTTGATTTTTAAGCGCCATTCAAAATTGTTGAAGATGACATACATAGGCAAGAAACTACATAATCAGATATTAATGTGTTCAGAAAACATTATATTAGTGAAGAAAAGTCATAAATTGGTCAGTTGTTGCTTTTGAATTTTCATATGCATTTTATCCAAAAAGGAGAATGTTTGTCAACTGTCTGGACAGCTGTCTTGCTTTTAATGTTTAGGTCAACCTTTTACTAGTCAGTGGGCAGATCCAGCAGATGACTGATGACATTTTTCAGTATTTCTAAAGAAAATAGGATTTGAAAAATTTCATGCAAATTGTCTCCTGGCCAGAGGTACAAACATACTGGATAAATGTTTGTTGTAATATTTTTTTAAATTATATAAAAATTGTTAATGAATGCTTAGTCTTTTAGTCATTTTTATACCCCCTTAATGCGAAGTATATTAGGGGTATATAGTTTTCGTCATTTCCGTAACAATGTTTGTTTGTGTGTCCATCTGTGTGTCCATCTGTCTGTCTGTGTGTAAACTTTGTTTTTACGTCAAAGAGTTATCAGGAACTACTCTACCTAGAATTTTGAAATTTGGTACAAAGATTGAGTATGACTTGTTGTATTGTGTAAGAGAGAATCAGCATCGTCATGCTTATCATTCCCTTTATTTGTCCATTTTTTCTTTCACTCCAGTAAAGTTTTTTGCCAGATTTCTCAGCTCGAGGGTTGAGCGCAAGACTATTGTAACTCAAACATATTTTTGAAACCCTTGTTTAGGGGCCACTTGGACCCCTTTGTAAACAATGCAAATTTAGGTGCCATTGCTCATACGAGCAATGGCACCTAAATTTTCATTGTTTACAGAAAGAAATGTTGTAATCTTCATAATGCCTTCATGGTGAGGAGATTAGGTTTGGGGAAAAACAACCATCTGAGTTACGCTAGTCTTGCGCTCAACCCTCGAGCTGCTTTGAGAGCCGGTCTTCAAATTTTGTATACTACACCTACACAGGGTTGAAGTATATTGTGTAAAAGAAATTTATTTAGCATTCTTTTTCTCTTTTTTCTGTCTCTCACTCCAATTTAATGTATAGGGAAATTTGTGTCAAAGATTTCTCAGGAAATACTACAGCTAGGATTTTGAAAGTTTGTACAAACATTGTGTAAGAGAGAATCAGCGTTATCAGCTAGTATTTTGAAAGTTTGTACAAACAATGTGTAAGAGAGAATCAGCGTTATCACCTAGCATTTTGAAAGTTTGTACAAACGTTGGATGTGACTTGTTTGTATTGTGTAAGAGACAATTAGCATCTTCATGCTTATCATATTCTTTATTTGTCCATTTTCTTTCTTTCTCATAAAAATCACATATTTCTCACTTGTTATAAGAGCCAGAATCTTCAAATTTTGTATAAGCTCTGACAATGGTGTAGTGTGTCGTGTAATAGGAAATCAAGATGCTGAGATTTATTTCTTTTGCCTGTCTCTCCCATGCAATACTAAGGGAAATTTGCATCTACAAAATTGGTTTAACATACCTCTCATAGCTATGGCCATAGGTATGTGAGCTGTGCTTACTTTCTGCTTTATTTTTTTTTTCAATCCTGTGATTAATAATTTTACACTGTTTGATATTCCATCAAGTGTTCAGTGAAATATATGCAAAAAAGATGAAATTAAACAAAAAAAATCTTCTTTTTTTTTAATTTACTGTAATTCTGATCTAATATAAATCAAAATTTTGTATTCAAACATAAATGAATGGTAAAAATGAAAATACATGCTTTTGACACCAGAATGTAACTTGATAAAACAGAAACGACAATGTCAAAAATGCCGGCCTCGGTGGCTCAGTTGGATGCGCCGTCCGACTGGAGACCAGGAGATCGTGGGTTCAACCCCAGCCGAGGTCGGCAACATTCTTTCGTAGAGATTGATCGTGAAATATTTTCTACGGTCATTCGCACCCTTCCGCTGATTCAAGAAGGGCAGTTGTCAGTTTCTGGCGAAAGAATGTATACAATACTGGTTAACCACTTAGAGGACTAAGCCTGCCCAGTAAACGTGTAGTTAGGTAAACTGACCGTGCTCAACATGACCCCACTGGATTGACTGGGCCGTAAAACCTCAACACAAACATGTCAGAAAATGTATGTTTGAAGGTGTGCCCAGCAAAGATTCAGAGCAGAAACTTCACTGGGCACATTTGGGATAGCAAGGATGAAGCAAAGTTAGTTCCTGCTGACAATGAAGGTGACTGCGCATATGTGCAGGCTGATTTGAGACTTTGTTGGGGGCACGTCAGAAGGTACGTTTTCAAACATTGGGGCTTGTATATATATATATATATATATATATATATATATAGCTCCTACATTGAAATACGGTAAATGTTCTAAAATTTCGAACACTTTTATTTCATACCGGTACATTTTTTGCCTAAATTTTTCTTCTGGTGCAGTTGTTTCTTAAATTGCTAATGGAATGGCAAACAGTGTAGATCCAGATCAGACCGCTCCTTCAGGAGCAGTCTGATCTGGGTCTGCACTGTTTGCATACGCCATTTTGTCAGAAACTGAGTTAACAAAGTGTTTGAGACATTTACTAGTGAAATCGGCTTTGTTCTCAGTAAGAACAGGTCTGTATAGGTGTTTAAAAGAAAATGAACATTAGTTAGCACAAGAGTTTGTTTTTAATAATTCTGAACAATGTAAAAACATACAAAATGTGAGTAGCAATAAGCAAAAAGACTAACTTCAAAATTTGCAAAATGCTCACTTAGATACTAATCTGATGGTGATAGTGATTTAGTGTTTACATCCCTTTCAACATTCTTTGTATATCTGGACAATGGAAAGGCAATAATGAAAGGAACTGTGCAATAAAGCGCTGTATGGTATAGTAATGAGCTGAATTCTGCCTTCTGCAGGATTTGGACCTTGTGATCTGAAGTTAGGAACGTTAAACATTTGGCCACCTGGGCCCAGTTCTTCATAAATAACAATGTCATTAGTTAACATATTGTTAAAATTTTGATCATCAAGTATGGCATATACGCTAATATTTTTGCTGCAAAAATATGAGTAGCTTAAGCATATTTTTTCAGCAAAAATACCTGTGAATTAGATAGTTTACTTATTAGAACAGTTAACATTTGACCACTAATGAGTTTGTTAAGCTAACAATGCTTTGAACAACTGGGCCTGATTTTGTGTTGAGGTTTTACGGCCCAGTCAACCCAATGGGGTCATGTCGAACACGGTCAGTTTACCTAACCACACATTTACTGGACAGGCTTAGTCCTCTAAGCGGTTAACCAGTATTGTGCACAATCTTTCGTCAGAAACTGACAACTGCCCTTCTTGAATCAGCGGAAGGGAGAGACTGACCGTAGAAAATATTTCACAATCAATCTCCACGAAAGAATGTTGCCCACCTCGGCAGGGGTTGAACCTGCAACCTCCTGGCCTCCAGTCAGACGGCGCATCCAAACTGTGTCACCGAGGCCAACAACTGGGCCTGATATTGCACTTACTAGATCAGTTAACATTTTTACCATTAACAAGCTGGTTAAGCTAACGATGCTTTGAACAAGTGGGCCATGGATGCTTTGATACTTACCTGGATACTCCTGTTATCGTATTTACCCTAACTATTCGGACATCTTACTTGTCTTTCTTAACCCACTGTAGTCGGGAGACCCGTAAAAGGGTAATTGGCAAACAGTGCAGACCCAGATCAGACGCTGCAGAATGCGGCGTCTGATCAGAGTCTCCACTGTTTGCAAATAGTTTAGCCATTTTTCTCTAGGAATATGTAAATCTCATAGCCGGATGTACCTAAAATTGAAATTGGACTCTTCCAATATATAGTGTGGGAGAGTCTACTTAGTATACAATGGGTTAAAAAAAACTCTTATTTTACTATCTGCTGAGGGTCTAAAAACTGCTATATGGCAAGCAGTGTAGATCTGATTGGACGCTGTGTAATGGTGTCTGATCTCAGTCTATTTTTTTGCTGAGGCCGGTTTTACCGAATGCTTTTGGTAAATACAGCATTTGCAGATGGAGCTGTTCTTAGGTAAATTATCTCCCAAATTGTATCAATTAACCCTTAAAGTGCCAAGCAAAGTTGTAGCAGACTTTCCTTTTTTTTTTTTTTTTTAAAGAAAATAAGTTGACATTCCATATGAATCGTTTGTTTGGCAAACTATTCACATGGAATGGAAAGACTTACCAGTATTTTCTTTGAAAAATAAGAAGAGAATATATTCCAAACTGTTGTCTGCTGCAGTTGTAACTAGAACTTCAAGGGTTAAATTTGTTATGTTTTGGGATCACTTGAATACATTTATACTGCTAAGAATAAATAGCTGAAGGTGGTGTGTTAAATTATTTTTATTTTTTCCAAACGAATAGCTAGAATTTTCATTCAAATCCTCATTTGAGAACTCCAATGAAATTTCAAGCCCAATATTCTGGGAAAAATATTGTATATCACTGCTGGATTTATCTATCATACTCTAAATATTCAAACATCTTAACCAATTTAAGCATAGCATTCCATAAAAGGGACATTGGCAAGCAGTGTTAACCCAGATCAGATGCCTCCACAGAATGTGGCATCTGATCAGGGTCTAAACTGTTCACTTTAAGTTCAGAAATTTCTATAAACATGATTTGCACTGTTTGCTAAGTCCCCTCAATCCAAATACACCACAACCTCTTTATAACACTATTGTTGGGGTCCAAAGCATAAACCTTGTTAGTTAAACAACCATATTATGTCCAGACAAAAATGTAAAGATTATATAGAAAAATGACCATTTATGGTCATTTTTCTATACAATCTATACATTTTTGGGACTTTGAATCGTATAATATCCAATACCGTATTCTAATGAACCGTGTTATAAAGAGGTTGATGTGTATTTAGAGTATAATAGTTACTCTAAATCTTGGGATACCAAAACTCCTTACCATACTTGTCCTGTAATTTATAAAAATCTGTTCCACTACTAACTAGTGTGTTTAAAATATTGCTGGACTAGTGGTAAACAGTGTAGACCCTGATCAGATGCTGCATTCTGTGGTGTCTGATCTGGGTCTACACTATTTGCTCAGGCCTGTCTATCCCAATACTACGGGCCATTACAGTAAATCATTGTAAACGTTGGTACAGTGAAAATGGACATACATATGTATTACACAACATATCAAAAAATTTCTTTTGTTAACAATTAACTGGAAAAAAATTTTTGGAAAAATAGTCAGTCTTCACGACCTTGTCTTGTAATTACAGCTTTATTAAGTAGTCACCATACAAACCTGAAATTAAAAGAAAGTGTGCTTCATGTCATGACTGTAAAGGGTTCAAAATTAGAATGATGAGCACAATAAAAATTTAACTAATTTTAGACTGATTAAACTCCTCACACATTATATTGGAAGAGTTCCATTTCTATTTTAAGTATGTGACTGTATGTCAGGCTGTGACTGAAATATTTCTAGAGATAACTGGCTAAACTATTTGGAAACTGTGCAGACCCTGATCAGATGCCTCAGAATTGATCTGGATCTGCATTGTTTGCCAATTTCCGTTTTTAGGATATCTGGACAAAAACTGGTTAATCAAATCAGAATGGTTCATAAATCTAGTTAGGAGGATGTCCAGAGATAAATACAGTCGACTCTTGTTATCTCGAATTCCAAGGGACTCACTGAAACACTTCGAGATATCCGTACCTCGACATATCAGAGCTGAGAGAGTGAGTAAAATAATAAATTGAACAACCACATTTAACAAATGAATATGTAATTTGACTCCTGAAGTTAGAAATATATGTATAAAATAATGTGGAAAAGAGGAGAAATTGCTCTTTCTCCTCTTTTCCACATTATTTTGTTACCTGTTGTCATAGTTTCATGTTAAAACAGGGACCAGATTTTCACTTCGAGATAAGCGGTAATTCGAAATAAGCGAGTTCGAGATAACGAGGTTCGACTGTAGTTTTCTCATGCCTGACATGCTGATGAGGTCATAAGGAGACAATGATGTTATTCAATTACTTCGGCATACATGTAAGTAGCATACCGGTATTAGTAGAACAACACAGAAACACACATAGAAAACAAATATTTTGTAAAAGTATATAAAGCACCTGGTTTGTGTAAATTATGACTGAATCAGACTATAATTTCTCCATGAAAATAATGTAGATAATCATTAACCCTTGTCCTGCTGAGCCTGGATATAGCCTGCCTTTGCAAACAGTGTAGATCCAGATCAGCTGGCTTCTGAAGAAGCCATCTGATCTGGATCTGCACTGTTTGCCATTAAGTATGTTAATCTAAATCAAAAACCTTGATCAAGCAATCTGATTGGCTGAAAATTAGAAATGGGTGTGGCTTCTTAATTTATTCAGCAGGACAAGGGTTAATTAAATTACGATGATGAGTAAAAGTCGTATGAGCGTATATAACATACATTTTCATGGAGAAAAAAGAGAAAAAAATCAGTACAGTGAAAACTTAGTGACTCAAACACCAATGGCTTGTTTACCGTTCAAACTCATTTTTGGGTACCTTTGAAGTTCTTCCAATAGCTCAAGCAAACAAATATTCAAGGATTTTTTTTTTTAGTTTTTTTTTTTCTTACTTTATCACGAAAAGGTATGTTGTGTGTACTTGTTAGAATTGCCTCCTTGAGGCAATTGCCTCATCAAGGCAATTCTAGCAAGTACATTCAATATACCATTATTTTATAGAAGATTGAAAAGACGTCCCTAAATTATCCCCATTGCCTCCTGATCTGGCATTAGCATTAACCCTCAGTGGCTCAAACTACCCATTTCTAGAACAAATTTCCATGTTCCCAAAAAATGTTTGAACTATTAAAGTCCAACTGTATATGGTTAGTAAAAAGAGCTGCAATGGCAGGATCTGAGAAGCAGCTGTCATTTTATTCTATAACTGACTATAACAAAGTAAATAGTATCAAAGAAGACAAAAATAAAGCAGTCTTCTAAAGATAGGTCACTGTACATGTGTAAACAAAAACGTTATTTTTACATCAAATTCACCAGAATGTAATAATATACAGGTATACATCCCACAAGAATTCTTCTAACCATGAACTTGGACCCAATATACACTGGACTAGTAACTACGGTACAGGTATTGTATTTATTGGGATTATGTCGTGGCTGAGTTTTCATAATTTTGTAGAAGTTTAAATGCTCATATTTCATTTATTTCTCTAAATATCTGAGATTTGTTTTCAAAAAGCAATAGTTCAATATATTACCTTTAAGACTGCAGCATTATATTTAAGGAAAATCAAACATTTTTTGTAAACATCAACAAGAAACCTAGGTACACATTTTAGCTATTATCGGCACTTTTAGCAGAAAATCATCAGAAATTCACCCAAAATGATGGTATAACTTCAATTTCATTAATTGTGACTTAACTTTTTTCAACCAAACCTACTAAAAACAATTTATTCCAACTTCGGTTATTATCCAAAATCATTTTTAATGACCACAGCGCTGCAAATTAGCGCTAATATAAAGCCAAGACAACATATATGGGCAGTTTGGTTAGTGACAAGTCCGGGTATTATTAGGTCCGAGCGATGAATTGGTACTCTTTCAGGGTAGGTAACTCATTCAAAATTATTTTGCCTCCTTTCTTCCCTCCTGAAAAGGAGTCTACACAAAGGAAAAAAATGCTCCCCTTTTAGGGTAGACCCCTTTCACAAGGACCTTGGTGTGCAGAAAGTTTCAAAAGTTGCCTCCCTGATAAAAAATGGCAGAAAGCATTACGAAAACATGCCTATTCAAGTATACTGAAAATTTTACCACCAAAAAATGAAAATTTTCAGATAAAAAAATCTGATATTTTCCATATTTCTACTAAAAACATAGACTGTGGGTACTCGTTAGAACCGCTATGTTTTTGAGCAGAAATAAGGAAAATAATGTATACCCCTGTAAACCCCAGTTTTTCTATATAAAAGTGGGGTTTAAGGGGGTCAAAATTATATAGGCATGTTTTCGTGATGGTATAGCAAGTGTATCCAGTTTCCTTAAGACACCGCAAAACTGGGGCCATTTGTTCAAAGCTAACGATGTCGTTAGTTAACGATTCGTTAAAATTTACATTGAGTGATATGCAAATATGCTGAAATTTTTTGCAAAAAATATCATAATATTGTATATTGAATTGCTAAAACAGTTAACAAAATGACCCTTAACGAGCTCGTTAAGCTAATGACACTTTGAACAACTGGGCCCTGGTATGGATGTCAACATAAATAAACTGAGAACAGGAGGAAATACCATATTTGTTCATAATCAAATATGGCACACATCCTAGAATACTGAACAACTTATTTGAGATTTTTTTAGTTTAAAATATGCAAATTTTCAGAATCATTGGTCAGTCTGTTAAAATAGACTGAAAAACTGGCATCAAATATTAACACGGGCATTGTCTATAAAAAAACAACAACAAAAACAAAACCACTGCATATGCTGAGATTTTAATTCTATTTTTTCATCTCATAAAACATGCATCAGATCTTTACTAAAATCTGGCCTAACTTCGTATGATGGGCAACAAACGAAAAGGGCTCTTATGCAATTTGCAGACAATGCAGACCAAGATCAGCTTGTGCATTTGTGCAGACTGATCAGGGCCTTGTCATCCACTTACAGAATCTATGGCTACTGTAGTATATGTCGACAAACAGACAGCCATGATCAAAGTGCATGGATGTGCAAGCTGATCTCGAACTTTGCTGTTTGCATATGACATAAGAGCCTCAAGGTCAACTGTGTAGGTTGGAATGGTACAGCATAGAACTTCAGACCAGTATTCAACATCAGGGCAAGTATGAACTATTTCCTAGAACTTCAGACCAGTATCCAACATCAGGGCAAGTATGAACTATTTCCATTTAGAGGTTCAGGAGATACAGCCTTTTAAAAACTTTAACCAATAACTTTAACCAATGCCGACATAGTTTTTTGTTTGTGTTGAGGTTTTACGGCCCAGTCAGTTTACCTCACCACACGTTTACTGGGCAGGCTTAGTCCTCTAAGCAGTTAACCAGTATTGTGCACATTCTTTCACCAGAAACTGACAACTGCCCTTCTTGAATCAGCGGAAGGGAGAGAATGACCGTAGAAAATATTTCATGATCAATCTCCACGAAAGAATGTTGCCGACCTCGGCGGGGGCTGAACCCATGACCTCCTGGTCTCCAGTCGAACGGCGCATCCAACTGAGCCACCGAGGCCACCAAATAGTGGCGACTGCTATAGCTCTACCTCTTTTAGAGGTGAGCTAAAAACTGCTTGATGGGTGGCTAAAGTGAAGAAACATATCAGATGCCACAACTGTGCCACATCTGATCTGGGCATATATTGTTTGCTCAGGCCACTCTGTCCAATATTTAAGTCAAATAAGATATTCTCTTTCTAAAACACGTTTTTATAACAATACACAAAGTTTTGAAATATAAGTCATGAAGAGTGTCTAATGAGCATTTTCCAGTAATGTGACTTAATTCCTGACAGTAAAGTTGTACACACCAAGTAAAAATAATCTGCATGTGTAAGCAAGACTAAAGCACATAATCTCAGACAGACCTGCTGTCTGTGAGTTTGCCATTCCTCATATAGACATTTATATAAAAGTCAAAAGACTGATTATGTAAAATACATATTTACACTAAATATTCAGACTGAACACTAGACCCAGAACAAACTGCTTCTCAGGAGCAGTTTGATCAGGGTCTGCAATGTTTGCCATTCCATAAGTAAATTTTAGGCACATTATCAAGTAATCCAATAAGGTTCCATTGACTCCTCAAACTGTAGGTAAAGTACATGTATTCTACTAAAGTTTTGAACACCAAAGTTGCTGACAAAATAGTATATGCAAACTGTGCAGACCTGGATCAGACTGTAGGAGCAGTGTGATCAGGGTCTACACTGTTTGCCATTTCATTAAGTAGCTTAAGAAACTACTGCATAAAAAAGGCAAAATTTAGGACAAAAATATATGGAATAAGGTGTTTGAAATTTTAGGATTTTTACAATAATATGTTGTCAGAATATTTATGGAGAATATGGTAAACTGGATGAATTCAGAGGTTTAAAGGAATCTGCACATTTTGACATGACAGAAGACCAACATTTGCTTGATAAGGCTCAGATAATCTGTCCGAAGCTAATAAGGCTCAGACAAGCATGACCACTGATACAGAAATAGAGAACCCTAACATGAGAAAGGGTGTCTATGTGAGTTAATGAACAGCAAAGATCCAGATCAGCCAGTAAGTCATATTGTCTGATTAGGAACTTCACTATACAGCAACTGTTGTATTCTGGACTTCACTATACAGCAACATGTATTCTGGACTTCACTATACAGTCAGCAACTGTTGTATTCTGGACTTCACTATATAGTAATTGTTGTATTCTGTACTTCACTATACAGTAATTGTTGTATTCTGGACTTCACTATACAGTTACTGTTGTATTCTGGACTTCACTATACAGCAACTGTTGTATTCTGGATTTCACTATACAGTAATTGTTGTATTCTGGACTTCACTATACAGTAACTATTGTGTTCTGGACTTCACTATACAGTAACTGTTGTATTCTGGACTTCACTATACAGTAACTGTTGTATTCTGGACTTCATTATAAAGTAACTGTTGTATTCTGAACTTCACTATACAGTAACTATTGTATTCTTGACTTCACTATACAGTAACTATTGTATTCTGCAGTTCTCGAAAGTTCTGCAAGCAGACAGCACAGTCTCTGATCAGACTAAGTGGATGGTCAGACAGATCTTTTCTCCTGGTGAGGCACACATTTCTTAACCCATTGTGGACTAAATGAATTTCCCCACACTATATACTGGAAGATTCTAATTTCGATTTTAGGTATGTCAGGCTATGTGATTTAGATATTCCTAGAGAAAAAATGGTTGAACTATTTGCAAACAGTGGAGACCCTGATCAGTACCGCATTCTGCGGCATCTGATCTGGTTCTGCACTGTTTGCCGAATACTCTTTTAGGGGTCTCCAGACTACAATGGGTCAACTACCTGACTATACGACAGTCTGATTGTGGTCTGCAGCAAATCTGTAGCGGGCATAGCTTCAGGTAAGAAAGGGGTATCCAGATAATGTTTTTCTTACTTCTCTACACAAACACAATGTTGTGGGTATTCATTAGAAGGATCTCAGTGAGGTGCTTCCAATCAGTACTAACAACAAATGTTTTTGTGGAGAAGAAAAACAATATTTTTTTGGTTGAAAAAATAAAGTGCCTTACCTGGAGCTATATTAGCAGGTGATTCCTTTTAGCTCATGGTATAATATGTTCAGTCTGATTCTACACACTGATATCTGACACGGATACACTCAGACAGATACTATACTACAACCTCTATAACACGGTTCCTTATAACATGGTTTTGGATATAACACGGTTCAATTGTTTGTGTTGAGGTTTTACGGCCCAGTCAACCCAATGGGGTCATGTCGGGCGCGGTCAGTTTACCTAACCACACGTTTACTGGGCAGGCTTAGTCCTCTAAGCGGTTAACCAGTATTGTGCACATTCTTTTGCCGGGAACTGACAACTGCCCTTCTTGAATCAGCGGAAGGGAGAGAATGACCGTAGAAAATATTTCATGATCAATCTCCATGAAAGAATGTTGCCGACCTCGGCGGGGGTTGAACCCGCGACCTCCTGGTCACAGTTCAAAGATGGATCCCAAAAATAAGTAGCATAAATGGTCATTTTTCAATATAATCTATACATTTTTGTTTGGATATAACACGGTTATTTAACTAACACGGTTTATGCTAAGGACCCCAAAAACAGTGTTATAAAGAGGTTGTGGTGTATTAACAGATAAAACAGTCGAGCACCACTATTTGAGCCACATTACGGGAAAAGGTCTATTATAGAATATGCTAACAGCAAAGGTTCAGGCCAGCCTGTCAATCTACGAAGGTTCGCCAGAACCTTGCTATTCCATCATATAAGCAGTAGGGCAAGGAGAAACTTCAACCAAAGAAGTAAATCTGTGGCCTTGCTAAGAAGCTGGGCATGAACACAGAAAGATTGATTCGAAAGAGTGTTCGAAGAGTGTTTTTCCTTGCAAAGCAGCTCATTTCATATTGCATCTACATGTAAAGACTAGTTGTATAATACAGCACAACTTTTTTAGAACACTATTGTTGGGGTCCATAGTATGAGCTGTGTTAGTTAAACAACCGTGTTATATCCAAACAAAAATGTATAGATTACATTGAAAAATGACCATTTATGGTCATTTTTCAATATAATCTGTACATTTTTGGGATCCATCTTTGAACCGTGTTATATCCAAAACCGTGTTATAACGAACTGTGTCATAAAGAGATAGTAGTGTATAGGTCAACTAGTATCGGGTATGTAAATTTGTCAAAATAATAACAAAACAAAAATTACAAAAAATCTTGACTAACAATGAATATAAAATGCTTACTACACCTTACAGCTGACATAGCAGAAAATTACAAAATATCTTGACTAACAATGAATATAAAATGGCAATATATTAGCCCATTGCAGTCGGGAGACCCATAAAAGGGTAACTGGCAAACAGTGCAGACCTAGATCAGATGCCGAAGAACGTGGCGTCTGATCAGGGTCTCCACTGTTTGCAAATAGTTTAGCCATTTTTCTCTAGGAATATGTAAATTTCATAGCCGGACATACCTAAAATTGAAATTGGACTCTTCCAATATATAGTGTGGGAGAGTATATTCAGAATACAATGGGTTAGTTTCTGCCTACTAGATCTTACAGCTGACGTAGCTCTAGATCAGAGCACTATCCACAGAAATATTTTTCTGAAAATACATGATGTGGTGCTAATTAGAATCTCCTTGTAGTAATGATTTAACCCTTGCCTTGCTGAATAAATTAAGATGCCAAGCCCACTTCTATTTTCCAGCCAATCAGACTACTTGATCCAGGTTTTTGATAGAAATTCACATATTTAATGACTAACAGTGCAGATCCAGATCAATTGGCCTCTTCAGAAGCCAGCTGATCTGGATCTACACTGTCTGCTAAGACAGGCATGTCGTATTAAGCAAGAGAAGGATTAAATGAGTGCCCACAATGTATGTTTTTGTGGAGAAATAAGACAAAATAGCAATAGTTTTGGGCTGAAAAAAAAAAACAAAAACAAATAAAAACTTCTTATCTGGAGCTATATTTGAGCCATGCCAACTAAGAACTGACCTTATGTTGTGCATGTGAAACCTGCTAATCAAATTCTATACTGGTCACTTAATCCTGAAATTGATACATTACGAAAACACGCCTATTCAAATATATAGAAGATTTAACCTTCAAAAACTAAAAAAAAATTCAGATAAACCCCCAATACTTTTCATATTTCTGCTCAAAACATAGATTGTGGGTACTCGTTAGAACCGCCTCGGCGAGGCGGTTCTAACGAGTACCCACAATCTATGTTTTCGAGCATAAATAAGAAAAATAATGTATAGCCCTGTAAACCTCAGTTTTACTATATAAAAGTGGGGTTTAAGGGGGTCAGAATTATATAGGTATGTTTTCGTGATGAATCACAACCACAGAAGCCTTGTATTTAATGCAAATAGTGTAGACCCTGATCAGAAACTGCATTCTGTGGCATCTGACCTAGGTCTACACTTTGCCAATATCCATTTTATGGAACCAAAGCATACATAGGTAAATGGAATAAAAAACAATTTTAGTATATTGTTTTCTTAGCTTGTTATTCCATAGGACAGTTTATTCTGAGACTCAAATCATTTTAACTCTTTGCATGCTGGATAATTTTGCATGCTTTTTTGTCGTCTGTGGATTTTTTTTTTAAAACTAACTTTTTTAAAAAAATCTTTCAGGAACACCATCAGAGTGTCAAACAGTTTGGATCCAGATTAGGCAAGACGTTTTGTCGGACCTAATCTGGGTCCAAACTGTTTGCAAAGGTTATCAGAAGACAAAAGTTGCCACTTGCATTTGTCAATCAGAAAAGAAAAAAAAAATAACAAAGACTGTTCATATTTGCGAACACTAATGGCAATAGCAAAGCTGAAGCTACTGTTGACATTACTCCTTAAAGCACAAATCTAGATTGTAGCAGATGACTTTCTAATTGTCATGACTGCTTTAGCCAGCAGGAGTGACATGGATCACTTTACAGTGGTAACAGCGTTGGCATCAATAATATGACGTCTGAGCATTTACTCCATTTAGTGTCATTCTCAAACACCAAGCTATTCATTACGAAAACATGCCTATTCAAATATACTGAAAATTTTACCACCAAAAAATGAAAATTTTCAGATAAAAAATTCTGATATTTTTTTTCAAATTTCTCCTCAAAACGTAGATTGTGGGTACTCGTTAGAACAGCCTCGATGAGGCGGTTCTAGCGAGTACCCACAATCTATGTTTTAAGCAGACATAAGAAAAATAATATATACCCCTGTAAACCCCAGTTTTACTTTATAAAAGTGGGGTTTAAGGGGGTCAGAATTATATAGGCAAGTTTTCGTGATGTAGGCTAATGAAACCTCTTACACACATCAGTCATGCACCCTACCCTCTGCCATAGACCATTACTGACCTTGACCTACTTTTCATGCATGGCTGAACAATATTTAGTCTGTGGATTTAGCTCCATAGCCATCCCAACATAGCCATTTGGTAAATTTCTTGTTTTTATTATCATTATTATTTCAGAAAAAATAAGGGTGACATTTCATGAAAATCATCTGACTAGCAGAAGATTCATATGAAGTGTCAACCCTTATTTTCTCTGAAAAATATAAAATAAATTCCAAAATGTCTTCTGTTGCAGTTGTGATTGATGCTTTAAGGTTAATGTCAGTGGTAGAACAAGCAGCTCTTCCTATACATTCATTCATCAAAGCAAGCTAAAAATAATCGTCAGTGTAGTTTATCTTAATATCTGATTCCATGAGACAAATTATTTTGAGACCCAAATCACTGTTAAATGAAGGACATGTAGCTTAAAAGAGTATAAATAAAATTCTAATGCACTCGCGTATGTAACGCGACGTCTGATTGGATAACGTCAAAAATTTGCGACGGTATATTCTGCGATATACTGTCGCAAATCCGACGTCATCACGCAACGTCGTTTCTCATTGGCTGGCATTTGGTTTTACGCAGCTCACAACACTTGTCGTTTTGTACAAACAGTACATTTTTTCAATAGAAAAAATGAATAATTGCATTAGAATGGGGATAACTGCATCAAATATGTCATTTGGGGAGGTAAATCGGCGGTTTTACGGTCGCAAATTACGTTTTACGGCTCCGCTGACGCGTCGCCGTAAAACGAAATTTCCGACCGTAAAACCGCCGATTTACCTCCCCAAATGCCAAATTTGAAAGCAGTTATCCCCTAAATAAAAAAAGAAAACTTCAGTATATTCATTTCACATTGCCATCTCATGTGACAAATTATTTTGAGACCCAAATCAACTCAGTGCTAAATACATAGCTTCATGACTCAAATAAAAATGTGAAACAATAATAATACCCTGCCACTATTTGTGTGGTGGGCAGATAACTCCGTCAAAAATTGAAAAATTTGCCCACTAGCAAACCAAAAACAGATCTCCACAATATCAATGTGTGTACCAAGTTTGGTGAAAATCTATTGATATTTATACAAGTTATCATCCAGAAACAAAAATATGGGCAGACGGATGGCTGGATGGACATACAGCAGGCAGATGGACACACAGACAACAAACTATCTAAATACCTTTCCACTATCTTGTGGCAGGTATATCTATATTTCACCTCATCATTCCAAGAGACAAAAATTTTGAGCCCCAAAATTACTGTATGTTAAATAGATCATATAGCTTAACAGAAATAACAAAACCTGTCACAAGACAGGATAGCTCGCCTGAACATGCGCTTGTCAATTAAAAAAAAAATGAGGTCCTAAAAACTTTGACGTAAAATTTTAACATGAAAATTCTAAGTCTGGACCTTGACCTTGTCATGACCTAGGGTGGTGGGGATGGTACTGCTCAAAATTTCTATAATCATACTAAAGATGAATCAAATCGGTGAAAAGGTTAGGAAATAATGAGGTGTTAAAAACTTTAGTATTTTAGGACGCCGACGCCAATGCCGCTGCCAATGCCAAGGGTAGTACAATAGCCCTCCATGAACGCTGTTCTGGCAAGCTAATAAAAAAAAATCACCTTTAGTATATTTGATCTAGTTATTTCATGAGACGTATTATTGAGAGACTAAAATTACTGATAACTGTAGATCAAACAACAATAATTTTAACAAAAAGAGAAATCCTTTTATAGAATGTGTCAGTGTGCTCTGATATCAGCCTTTTCCGACACAGTATATCAAATACCGAGTGTAGGAACAAGGAATATTTTGACCAGTCTACATGTACATGTTGGTCTAGGCTTCCCTTGTTTGCATATACATAGCTCCATATAAGAGGGGGTATCTACAATTTTTTTTCTCTTATTTCTCCACAAAACCGTATTTTGTGGTACTCATTAGAAGCGCCTTAGCAAGGCACTTCTAATGAGTACCTACAACATGTGTATTTGTGAAGAAATAAGGAAAATGTTAGTACTTTTCAGCTGAAAAAATGCACCTAATCTGGAGCTATGATATTGTATTTATTCTAAACCAGCAAACACAATGTTGCATCAACATCGTTACAACATTATGACCACGTTTGTTTGCTGGGAAGTACTGGGAACCATATCTTCTCATCCCGCTTGTTATGAAATGTAAACTAGTCCATAGTAATGGTCCTCTTGATGTCTAAATTACTGCTGAATGAGCAACAAATAGTGTAGACCCTGAACAGACACTATATTTTCAGATCTGGTTCTACACTGTTTGCTCAGGGCTGTCTTTCCCAATACTTAGAGTAAATATGATATGCCATATGTTACAGTATTGAACTGACAATAAATTGTTCTATCAAGTATGAATGAATTATTATTTTGGAAAAGCTTAACCCTGGTCCTGCTGAACCTGGATATACCCTGACTTTGCAAACAGTGTAGATCCAGATCAGTTGGCTTCTGAAGAAGCCAACTGATCTGGATCTGCACTGTTTGTCATTAAGTATGTGAATTTCTATCAATAACTTGGATCAAGTGATCTAAATGGCTGAAAATTAGAAGTGGGCATGGCCTCTTAATTTATTCAGCATGACAAGGGTTAAAATAAATAGTTTAAAAAGTCGAGGACAAATCATTCTTGCAGTCTTTTTAACCCTTGTCATTCTGAATAAATTAAGATACCATGCCTGCTTCTAATTGTTAGTCCATCAGATTACATGATCCAGGTTGTTGATATAAATTCAAGCAGGGCAAATCCAGATCAGTTGGCTTCTGAAGAAGCCAACTGATATGGATCTACACTGTTTGCAAAGGCAGGGCATAAATAAATAGTTAAAAAAGTTGAGGACAAATCATTATTGAGATTTTTTTAAAGTGAAAATTCAGATGAGACTTGGTCCAATTTTTAACATAGAAAATTGACTGGAGCATGGAAATATCTGTCCTATTCCATATGGGTCGTGTCAAGCGAAACTGGGTCTTCGAAAATCTGCAAAACGTAAAGATTCAGATTCTTCCTGCACATGCGCAAAATCTCATCTGGGCATTTGCTCTCCATTGATACAATCTATAGTGTTCAATGATTTGGTTAGCAGACAGTGAAGGCCCTGCACCTATGCACAGGCTAATCTGGGTCTTCGCTGTCTGCATATGCATTACATAAACAAGCCTATTCAAATATACTGAACATTTTGCCATCCAAAAATGATAAGTTTTAGATAAAAAATCTCTAATATTTTTCATATTTCTGCTCAAAACATAGATTGTGGGTACTCTTTAGAACCGCCTCGATGAGGCGGTTCTAACGAGTACCCACAATCTATGTTTTTGAGCAGAAATGTGAAAAATAATGTATACCCCTGTAAACCCCAGTTTTACTATATAAAAGTGGGGTTTAAGGGGGTCGTCTTTATATAGGCATGTTTTCGTGATGGCCTGAAGACATGTTTCTGCATGGTGCTGCCCATATGATGCCAAAAGCATGATCACAGCCCTTAAGACAGGCAAACAAGGCCCTGATCAGCCTGCATAGTTGCCTAGCCTGATAACAACCTTCCTTGCACACTAAAAGAATAATTGCCTGAGAAGGCCTTGATCAGACTTCATGGATGTATCAAAATTGCTTCTTAATACCCGAAAATATTTCGATGTAAACCCATTTATGCTGAGTGACTCTCTACTTTAACTATTTACACCGGTTCATTTCTAATAGAAGGGGTGTCTGGCAGTTTTTATTATCATCATGTTTTGTAGAAATTCCTGGATTTACTGCAAACAATGTACACCCTGATCAGACAGCACATTCTGCAGTGTCTGATCAGATGCCGCATTCTGTGATGTCTGATCTGGGTCTACACTGTTTGCTAATGTCCCTTTTAGGGATAGTAGGCATAAATGGGTTAATTTGCCTTCAAAATACGGGTCTACATGTCATTTTTAATGAAATGCCAAGCCCTATATTCAAGAAAAACTCAGAAAGCAACATTCATCTGTTACCTGCTATTGAAATGACACCCATAAAAAATCATACAGACCTGCTAAGAACGGATAAAATAACAACAACTGGATAGACTAAGACCATTGTGATTAAGTTTCACTTTGGTCAAAACCCAAGATTCACCAGAAATATACCTAATAAAGAGACATAACTCCACCTTGGTCAAAAGCCAAGGATCACTGATAAGATAGCTGATAAAGAGACATAACTACACGTAATAAAAACTGAAGAAGGTCTTGGTATATGTAGTGACTGGGCGGCTGATCTGTCTTCTATTTTGTCAGTTGGTTTCATGTATATATCTAAGCGAGTTGCAGCACCAGAGACAACTGTGAACACTTCTGTGGTGGTTAAATAGCCAGCTTGAGATGCCTGCAATAAAATCATACACATATATACCAAGTCTCATTTAGAGGAGTAACGATTCACCGAAAGTACGGTTCACCGCGGTACGAAGCTGGCGGTTCGGTTCACGGTCCGTTTTTTTGTAATTTCGGTTCGGTTCGGTTCACCCAAACAAAATTCTTCGAATGACAAAATTAAGAACAAAAATAGCAGAGAAACTGCTTAAATGTTGTTTTTATGTTGAATTCTACTTAATTTTGCTTTATTGATACATTAATTATCGATGTAAGCATCTTCTTTCGCCTTACGACAACTACCGTATTCCGTTCGGCTAAAAAGCACTCGCAACAATAGACTGTTCGGCCCATAAAAATATCTCAATTTTCGTGAAAGAAATATTGTTTTAATGATTAAATCTTCCATAACATGGTTCTGTATTAGCTTATTAACAGATTTCGAATGAAATAAAAAAAAGTCAGACATCTAAAAAATATTAAGTTTACAGTTATTTTTACGGCGCCGAACACTCCTGCCATAAATGCATTAAGGCCGAATCCATAACCTTGACCTTCGAAATTTTTGTCACAGCTGATCGCGGCGAACTCAAGCGAAAGAGCGGAGAAAATGAGCATGTTTAGGGGCCAAAAAGACAGAGAACCGAACTTGGTTGACCCGCCAGCTTCTTTTAAGTCGCCAGTACTTTTGGATTTGTTCAAATTACGTCCGACAAAGGAGTCCGAGAAACTGACAAAACCAAAAGTATTTGCAAAATTTGCAAAGGGTCAGTGTCGTACAGTAGTGGCAATACCTCTAATATGTTGACTTATCTGAAAAGGAAACACCCAGAAATAACCCTTCAAAAACCCGAGTCAAAACCCAAGAATCTATCAGCTGAACAAGCTTATAGCATGGCCAGGCTGTGTGTGCGTCAGTCTGTCTGTCTGATTAAAAGTATCACGATACGTATCGTATCGTGAGGTAAGTATCACGATACATATCGTATCCTGAGGTAGGTGTATCGTTACACCCCTAGTCTCATTGAGGATCATACACATATATAACAAGTCTCATTGAGGATCATACACATATATACCAAATCTCATTGAGGATCATACACATATATACCAAGTCTCAATGAGGACCATACACATATATACCAAACCTCATTGAGGATCATACACATATTTACTAAGTCTCATTGAGGATCATACACATATATACCAAGTCTCATTGAGGATCATACACATATACGTAGGATGTTCGAAATGAATTGCTTATTTCTATCTGGAGACTTCAAATTTCAAGTTAGCCCAAAAGCACTCATTTCATGCCCTCGAAGTACTCCCCGAGGCTAGAAATGCAAAGTTTCAGCCGATGTATCCACTTCTTGAAGGCGTCACGGTACGCTGATTTGGGCACAGTAATAAGGTACTGATGAATGGCAGATCCAAGTGCCTGTCGGGACTGGTATTTCCGCCCAGCAAGGAATGCTTTCAATTTCGGAAAAAAAAAGAAATCACATGGGGCAAGGTCTGGGGAATACGGGGGGTGAGGCAAAACAGTTACTTTTTCTTTCTTCAAAAACGCCGTAACTATTGCGGAGGTATGAGCTGGGGCATTGTCATGTAGAAGACGGACATGTTTAAAACCAGTGGCAGGGCGTCGTTTCTGATAATACTTTTTCAGTTTTTTCAGTACTACTTCTTTGTAGTACTTTCCGGTGATGCTTTTACCCTTTTTCACTGGCACTTTTATTGTGACTCCTTCACCAGAGAAGAAGACTGCATACAAAACCTTCTTTGTACTCAAAGAACGTTTGGCAATTATTGGGCGTTTGCTGTGTTTAGTGACCCAGATCTTATTGCTAACCTTTCTAACGGGCTCAAAATAATGGACCCAGGTTTCATCACCTGTGACGACATTGGCAAACTGCTTTTTTTCATATTTTGGAAACATTTGAAGCAGCTTTTTGGCCACTTTAACCCGTTGCCTCTTTTGCTCGTCAGTCAACAGAGGTGGCACCGATCTAGCAGAAATCTTTCTGACTTTCAAATGCTTCTTCAAAATAAGGTGAACCGTTGATAGTGATATGCCTACCTTTCGTGCAATATCACGAACTGTAAATCTGGCATCTCCTTCAATGATTTCCTTTATTTTGGAAACGATTTCTTTACGAGGTGCAGATTTTGGCCTACCTGATTTCGGTGCATTTTTGATGGACTCTACACCAGACTCAAATTTCTTTTTCCACCGCCGAACTGTGTCATAAGACACACAAGAAGATCCAAAAGCAGTAGAAATTTCAGTCATCAGCTTCTTCAAAGAACAACCAAGTTTTGAGCGAGCTTTGATGTAAGCCCGTATTTCATCTTTTTTGTCGACGCTTCTACCAACCATTTTTACTGCAGTGGTCAATGACTGCGTGTATTCAAATGGCAAATTTTATGTCTTACACGTAGTCTAACATGTACATTTATACACCATTGTGTAGATATTGAATAGCCCTATACAGGCATGTATTGGTTTTTATCGTGCCCCACGTGGATATCGAGCTAGAGGACAATAAGCAATTCATTTCGAACATCCCTCGTATACCAAGCCTCATTTGTGAGGATCATACACATATATACCAAGTCTCATTGAGGATCATACACATATATACTAAGTCTCATTGAGGATCAGACACATATATACCAAGTCTCATTGAGGATCATACACATATATACCAAGTCTGAGGATCATACACATATATACCAAGCCTCATTGAGGATCATACACATATACACCAAGTCTCATTGAGGATCATACACATATATACCTAGTCTCATTGAGGGGACTGGATACTCTTTCAGGGTAGGCAACTCTGTAAAAAGTTGTTTTTTTTTTTGTTGTTTTTTTTTGTTTTTGTTCCTTCTAAAAAGGGATCTACTCTAAAAGGAAAGAATTTGCTTCCCCTGGGAGCAAATTCTTCCTTTTAGAGTAGACTCCTTTTCAAAAGTGCTTGATGTATACGAAATCAGACAGGAAGTCACAGAAGGTCTCCCTTGTCAAAATGGCAGCAACTCTACCAAGTCTACTTAGTCTCCTTAAGTGAGATACTGCTAACAGAAAATGATATTTGGGTTATCTAGATAATATATACATTTATTTCACCAAGAAAATATACTTTATCATAGTAATTAGAATTGGCTGCACACATGTTGTAAGACTACCAATTCTGAAAAGTGCTGGCTGAAAGAGATTAATGAAAATCTCTGAGTAACAAATCATACGAAAGATGCTTTACTTTTTGGGAAAAAAATAAGAAAAAGATGAATAATTTCATATAGAATGACATGCCGAACATACAGTGTACTTTACATTTTCTGGCCCTCTGTGATCATTGAGCTGACTGGCTGAAAATTTATATGACGGTCACTGACATTACAAAAACATGCCTATTCAAATATATTGAGAATTTTACCATCAAAAAATGAAAACTTTCAAATTCTGGTAGTTTTCATATTTCTGCTCAAAACATAGATTGTGGGTACTTGTTAGGACTGCCTCGGCGAGGCAGTTCTAACAAGAACCCACAAACTGTTTTTGAGCAGAAATAAGAAAATTAATGTTTACCCTTGTAAATCTCAGTTTAACTGTATAAAAGTGGGGTTTAAGTAGGGTCAAAACTATATAGGCTTGTTTTCCTGATGCATGGTCTAACTGGCTTAAACTAGCTAGTCTGGCCCAGAGCACTTTGATACTTCAGACTTCTTTATTCTTGTGTGTTCATTGCTCTGAACGGACAGCTATTTCAGAATCTATTTAAAATTTCCCTTTATTTCCCTGACAAACAGTCTTTTTTCCTTGACAGTCACTGACATGACAATGTTGTCTATTCCACAATCCACTTTTTCATAAGGTTTTTAATACATGTATTTTCAATATTTTGAAAGACTATAAACACATAAAATTATTAATAGTATTAATAGCAGCAAGGAGGTGCCCCTTCCACAGAAACTAAAGCAATTCTGTGACTGAAAAGCTGGGCCCAGTTGTTCAAAGCTAATGACGTCGTTAGTTAACGATTCTTTAAAATTTAAATCGAGTGGTACACAAATATGCTGAAATTTTTTGCTGAAAAAATGTGAGTAGCTTTTGCAGTGCAAAAGCTACTCACATTTTTTCAGCAAAAAGTATCAGAATATTGTATATTGAATCCGCTAAAACAGTTAACGAAATGACCCTTAACGAGCTCGTTAGGCTAAAGACGCTTTGAACAACTGGGACCTGAATTCTAAAATTCCCTGACATTTTGTTTTAACCCTTAAACTGCCAATGTCAACAACTGTCATCTGCTTTGTCATCTGCTTGTGATTTTAAAAGTCATTTCTGCAAACAGTGTGGACCCAGATGAGACTGCTCCCCTAGAAGAAGTCTGATTAGGGTCTACACCATTTGCTTGTATGCAAAAATAGGTTTGAAAAAAAATTGCAAGAATATTCAGCAGATATGTCGACATTTTCAGATGCTGGTTTTCTTGGCATTTTAAGAGTTAAAGTTGCAAATTTCTCTAACAGATTTTGAATATCCTACCTTGCTTTTTTTATTTTCTTTTTTACTCTTCCAGACATTTCCCTAATGTATGGGGAACCCTGACACATTTGTTTTTCATAGTAATAATCAGGAGAATGGATACACCTCCAAGGGAAATAACTCTTGCAGTGAAATATTTGCCCCCCTTCTTATTCTAGGGTACTCTTACATATAAAAACTACTCTAAAAAGAAAAGAATTTTTAAAGTAGTCTCCTTTTCAGATGGGGCTTTGCCATCAGGAAAGCTAACAGGTACTTGAAAATTATCCCCCTTGTAATAAATGGCTGAACACTCACCAAGATCCCTTCAGCATATAACTGGCTAACTGGAGCCCTGGAATTATGTCTAGTACAAAAGTGATCAGAATACTACAAATAAGAAGCTTTTTGGTCGACCAAAAATATTGCTATGTTTCTTAAACCACTAAATCATATGTTGTTAGTACTCATTAGAAGTGCCTCAGTGAGGCACTTCTACTGAGTACCAACATCAGTGAGGCACTTCTACTGAGTACCAACCTCAGTGAGGCACTTCTAATGAGTACCAACCTCTGTGAGGTACTTCTAATGAGTACCAACCTGTGAGTACTTCTGAGTACCAACCTCAGTCAGGCACTTCTAATGAGTACCAACCTCAGTGAGGTACTTCTAATGAGTATCAACCTCAGTGAGGCACTTCTAATGAGTATCAACCTCAGTGAGGCACTTCTAATGAGTACCAACCTCAGTGAGGCACTTCTAATGAGTACCAACCTCAGTGAGGCACTTCTAATGAGTACCAATATATGTTTTTGCAGTGAAATAAGAAAATAATTTATCTGGATACTTCTCTTATGTAGAGTTGTGAGTCTATCACTTGTTAATTGCCTCTACTTATGGGTTTTTTTGCTCTTCTGGACACTAACATTTCTTACTTATGGTTCAAAATAACTTTTAAGACATTTTATATTTCCGGAGTAACCTTGACCTACACTGCTCTCTGAGCAATTTCAGCAGACAACACACTGATATTTTTTCCCAGAAATTGGGGTTTGACATTAAACCTTAATTTCTGGGAAAAATATTTCCAAGTGGTGTCTGCTAAAATTTTCACCTGGGATGCTATACCACATAGATCCAGATATAGAACTTTTTTTTTTTTCAATAAAAAAAAAAGTTAATATTTTTCTTATTTCTCCACAAAAATGTATGTTGTGGGTACTCAATAGAAGTGCCTCACTGAGGCACTTCTAATGAGTACCCACAACGCGTTTTCATGAAGAAATAAGACAAACATTTCTGTGAAGAATAAGTAAATTATTTTCTGACACCCCCCCTCTTATCTGGAGCTATGTGTACTATTATATGTTATAAACTGAGTTGCACTGAGCAAAAACAGAAATCCTCACAACCAAAAAGGACCAGATTAGTCTGCGCATTTTTACAGTCTGAGCAGGGTCTTTAATTATAAACTAGCATATTCTACCTAATTGCAGCACATACCCCTATAAGGGCATAGTCAAGCAATTTCATAGTCTTCAGATTACAGCCAGTATACTTTTTGTCTATAAAGGCATATGTTGACCGACTTGTTGATGCAGTTCAAATGGATACCCACAGCATATGCTTTTATAAAGAAAATCAGGAAAAAAACACACACAAAAACATTGCATAAGCATCTTTTGATCAGCCTTTTTTTTTAAGTGTACCCTAAGTTGGTAGATACATATTTTACCACAAGTTTTCCGAGTATTTTTGAAAAAATTAAGCACACAGTGTGGTAATTAGGTCGGATATGGTATTTCAGTAGTTCAAAAAAAAAAAGAGAGAAAAAGCAAACGCTATGAATATTATGTTAACCTTGTTTCTGCTGAACCTGGATATACCTTGCCTTTGCTTTGCTGACAAACTGGCCTGTCCAAACAGTGCAGACCCAGATCAGGGAGCAGTCTGATCAGGGTCTACACTGTTTGCCATTCCACTAAGTTTTTTAACCCTTGTCCTGCTGAATAAATTGCCACACCCATTTTTAATTTTCCCAATCAGATTACTTGATCCAGATTGTTGCTATAAATTCACATACTTAATGGCAAACAGTGCAGATCCAGATCAGTTGGCTTCTTCAGAAGCCAACTGATCCGGATCTACACTGTTTGCAAAGGCAGGGTATAAGCAAAATTTAGGTTAAAATAGTATGGGATAAAGTGTTCAAAATTATAGAACATTTACCATACACCCGTTATACTGTACCTGAATTTGATAGGTTCCTGGTAGTAGAAGTCTGAAATAGGCTCCTGAGGCAGATGACCTGAAAGGCACAAATTCCCGACCCACAATAACCAATGTGACATCAGCCAAGGCATTATCATTTACGTCCACTACCAAACCTTTTACTCCTGAAAGAAGATAGTTCACTATATTAACCCACTTTAGTCAGTGAAACCTCCAAAAGGGTAATTGGCAAACAGTGCAGACCCAAATCAGATGCGGCATTCCCTTAGAGTGTGGTGTCTATACTGTTTGCATTAAAAACAGGAATTTCTATAAAACATAACAATAATAACAAGAGGGCCAAATGGCCTTAAATCTCTCACCTGAATTTCACTGTCTCATTGTTCAAATTGTATGTGTAGTGGTAATTTAGCTACAAGACAGTAACTGACAACTGCCTTTCCTGAATCAGCAGAAGAAGAAAGACTGACTGTAGAAATTTCATGATTAATATATTAAAGTTTTCTACATGCATATATAGGGGGAAATTAGCCATGTTTCTAGATAAATTATCACGGCTTGAACAATCTTGGCACAGGGTCACCAAAGGAGCATTTCTGCCAAATCATATTGAAATCAGTCCAAAGGTTTATGACAAGAAGATTTTTCTTTTTTTTTCTTTTGAGAATCCTGCAAGGATTCCAAATTTTTTAACAATTTTCAGTATCACCCAAAGATCATTTCTGTATTGGCTCAGTGATTTAGGAGATGTCAAATGTTAACAGACTATTAATAGACCACAAAGGATGGACGACTGGCCTACCAAAATAGCTCACCTTGAGCACTATAAGTGAGCTCAGGTGAGCTAAAAACTAACCAGACACTATGCTATTGGATATAGACAAGTCCAAAGGTTCATGATAGAAGAGTTCACTCAACATAAATTGATAGCAATAACTTAAATTTAGAGTCACATCACAACGAAGAATCATGTTCTGGTAGGAAATAAAGTGGTAGAGAATCATGACCTGGTTGGGATGAGTGAGAGGACAATCACATCCTGGTGGAAAAGAATGAGGGGATAATCACATCCTGGTTGGCAGGAGTGAGAGGAGAATCACATCCTGGTTGGGAGGAGTGAGGGGAGGATCATATCCCACTTGGGAGGAGTGACGGGGGAAAATCACATCCTGGTTGGGATGAGTGAGAGGACAATCACATCCTGGTGGAAAAGAATGAGGGGAGAATCACATCCTGGTTGGCAGGAGTGAGGGGAGAATCATGTCTTGGTTTGGAGGAGTGAGGGAAGAATCACATCCTGGTTGGGAGTGAGGGATGAATCACATCCTGGTGGGGAAAGAAAGGGGAGAATCAGATCCTGGTTGAGAGAAGCACTGGAAATCATATCTTGGTTGTGAGGAGTGCTTTGACATTTCATGCAAATTGTCTCCTTAGGAGACAATTTGCATGAAACATCAAAGCTTATTCTGAGAAAAAAGGAAATATATCATCAGTTTGTCATTGCAGAATCTACCAAGAGAGTGGTAAAGGTTAAACAAACCCATATGAGCCTCCATAAGGTAGTTGATGAATGCATCTCTGTTATCTTCCCAGAACTGGGGTAGTTCAGAAGCCATTGGATATTTACAGCAGGATATTTCCAGAGTTAGTTCAAATGTACCCACAGCCAGATAGTTGTAGTCCTGCATGCCACCTAAAATATGAAAAATCAAGGCCCGGTTGTTCAAAGTGTCGTTCGCTTAACGAGCTTGTTAAGGGTCATTTCGTTAACTGTTTTAGTGGATTCAATACATAATATTCTGATATTTTTTGCTGAAAAAATGTGAGTAGCTTTTGCACTGCAAAAGCTACTCACATTTTTTTTTTAGCAAAAAATTTCAGCATATTTGCGTATCACTCAATGTAAATTTTAACGAATCGTTAACTAATGACATTGTTAGCTTTGAACAACTGGGCCCAGGGTATTTACAAGACATTCCAAAAATTAACTTGAATGTAACAACAGCCAGTTATATGAGCCACAATGTCATAAAACTAAAGTTGTGCAGTCTGATCAGAATCTTCCCTGAATGCACTTTGGATAGCTAAGGATGCAAAGTTTCTTCATAAGTACAGCGAAGACTGATCAGATTGCATATCCTTGTACTTCACTGTAGTGCAGATTATAAGAATCTATCATGGGTGTTAGGGGTAGACAGAAAAATCTGTCTTGAGGGTTATTGTCCGGCATTACAAGGCTTGCCGAGGCTTGTCCCTCACCCCAATGACAGATTCTTTTTCTTGCATATCTTTCATTTCTGAAAGTGAGTTTTTGATACGCCATATTGTGATGATAATACAGTGACGTTCAGTGATGTCATTACGTTGAGTGACGTCAACCTTAAGGATGGCATACCATGATGTCCTATACAATCAGTGGATATTAACATGAAAATTCTCGATTTTTATCTTTCACACTGGACGGATAAGGGTGTGTGAGATAAGATTTGCTAGCATCGGTGTAATTTGCACAAATCCTTATCTGCTATGCAAGAGCATACTTTTATTTCCTTTGGGATCATTGATCCAGTGACTTTGAAAATCAAATACCGCTTATGTCTGTGCTAGGGGTATATGCTGCATATGAAGACTTAATAAACTGAGTCCTCAATATTGGGATCAAACATGGTTTTTCATGCATTAACATTCGCCAGATCCTGAGGGAGGTGTTGAAAACCGAGGCTGGAGGCCGCGATTTTCAACACCTCTCTAGGGACCTGGTGAATGTTAATGCATTGTAAAGACATGTTCGATCGCTATTATGCATAAAACTGAAAACATTTGCTAAATTTCGTGTTATTTCTTGCACTATTTTGTTTCGCCTTTTCACCAAAGTCTTGCGAACGCAATTTCCATGGACTATGCTCGTTCTAGGGCCCAGCAGTACATATCTCGTAACGACAGCAAATATGTCGCCCCGCTACGATCATATTGAAAGTTGCATAGCCGTGCACTAACAGGGCGTGAATTGACTTGTTAATACATGGCTTTTCGCCAGTTAATGCACGGCTGTTAATAACGTGCGACACTGCTTTTTATACAATAATTTTCTTTCTTTTGTGTGAAATTAGCTTCCAAAGGCAACCTTTTAGATTTTATTTTACTTCACTACAGCTTCAGTTAAGTGTTGCATAGCAGCCATAAAACTTCTCCTCTTACTTCAACATAGTGAAGTATATACTTGTACTTTCTTTGGAATTATAGGACTTTCAAAATCAGGGTTCAAATTTAACTTTTTTGACAGCTTGCTAAAATTAGCAAGGAGCATTATTTTTTACTTGCTAAACCTTATAGCCAACTTGCTTTTTCACACTTATAAACACTGTTAAATGTGGCTTTAAACGCTTAGCACTCTGGGTAAAAATTTCAGCAGACAGTTTAAAATATTTTTCTTATTTTTCCCAGAAAACAGGTTTTGACATTACATGCAAATTGTCTCCATAGGAGACAATTTGCATGTAATGTCAAAACCTGTTTTCTTGGAAAAATAAGAAAAATATCGTCATTGCTTTTGGAAAAGAAATTGCAAAACTTCAGCAACAATGCCTCAGGTTCCAACAATTAAAGAGAATCTTTCCAACTTGCTAGAATTAGCAAGTGATGGAAATTGCAGCTTGCTTTTTGAGGAAATTAACCAGCATTTAGCAAGTTAGCAAGTGCTAAAATTGATCCCTGAAAATGGAATACCTCTTAACCCTTAAAACCTGAATCTGAAAATGTTGTCTGTTTATGTCATCTGTTGAATATTCTTGCAAACTTTTCAAAACCTATTTTTGCATACAGGCAAACAGAGTGGACCCTGATCAGACTGCTCCTAGAGGAGCAGTCTGATCTGGGTCCACACTGTTTGCAAAAATGACTTTTAAAATCACAAGCAGATGACAAAGCAGATGATAATTGTTGTGATTGGCAGTTTAAGGGTTAAACCAGTGCTAAGGGGGTGTATGTAGCCTTGTATTGCTGCATATGAAGACTTAATAAAACCAAGTCTCTGATTTTCATTCTTTTGAGTGTTCTTTGTTTCCAAAGGCATAGTTTTAGATTTTTATCTTAATTTCTTTGGTATGCATGTCAGAAGGAAAGTTTTCATACATTATGGCTGACATGTTGTTGCTATGTTGTATAAGATCTACTGGTAAAACAGATTGTAATATTTATAGGCTGGACTAGTGAATGTTTCTACAGACACTGTGAACACACTGTAGGTACTGATTAGAACTGTCCATGTTTTCATGGTTAAAAAAAGGAAAAACTACAGCTATTTTTTACCCAAATTGGCATTTTATCTGAAATCAATTTGGAGAAGGAAAAGTACTGCATTATATGTACATATTTCCATATATCTTTAGTCATGTATACTACTTACACATCAAGAATATGGCAAAAATTCTATAATTTTGAAAAACAAACAAACAAACAAACTTTAAATGTAGTGTCTGCTAACCCTAGTCCTGCTGAACCCGGATATTACCTGACTGTAATCTGATTGGCTGAAAATTAGAAGTGGGCGGGGCATCTTAATTTATTCAGCATGGAAAGGGTTAACAAGTACAGCAGTAGTAAGTAACCAATTTAGCAAAAGGGAGGCACTTTAAACGGCTCCTTTTGCAATATAAGCTACTTTCTTCGAAGAAATTCTTCATGTCTTTTTTTTAAGAGTTAAAGTTCACATTTTTTTAATATCACCACAAGCTACCATAAAAACCCATTTGAGATTTTTTTTTCGTTACCAGTTTCTCCCTATTATATGAACACATTTGAGAAATATTTTTTTCATTACAAATTGCTCACTATCAGTAGAACCCATTTGAGAAATATTTTTTCATTAGAAATTGCTATTAGTCATTATATACAAAATCAGTTCTGGTAGTACTCATCCAAGATCAGTTCAAAACATTAATTCAACGTTTTGATACAAATGCCTAACAAATTAAGATAAAAGGGAAACAACTTCATAGCTGTACAAGTTGTCTCTCTTAGCAAAATGGCAGAAGAAATTTTTCAGGTGTATTCATGCCCACAGTGATGCACTTTAATAGTGTTTAAGCCCAAAAAATAGCTAAGTTCAAAAGTCATAATAAGTGACAAAATCTAAATGGAAAATAATGCAAAAACCATATGCACATCTACAGACCATTAAAAAAGTGCCTGTAAAGTTTCAAATTGATCGATAAAAAACTGTATGAGGAGTTGCACACACAAGCCATCGCCCTTCTGTCGTCAAAGTCAAAAAAGGGGTATAATTCTGCAAGAGAACTCCTAAAGAAAAACTAAAAACTATGGGTATGCTTATTTTTCATGCTGATGCTATATATATAATATTTCAGGATCCTAGCTCTAACCATTCCTGACCATATGCAAGTGTAACGGACAGACAGACAGATGGACCGCCAGGCCCAAACCAATACGTCCACTCAACTTCTTTGAAAATTGGGGCATAATAAAAGAATAAGAATCATGTCTGCTACAATTTTGTTTCACACATTAAAGGACAAAGCAACTCAACTGCATAAACTCAAACTAAACTTGCCCCTAATTGTCAGCTCAATAAACATCAAAATTGTACCATGTGCAAAGCTTTGTCAGCTCAATGAACATCAAAAATATACCATGAGCAAAGCTTTATCAGCTCAATAAACATCAAAAGTGTGCCATATGCAAAGCTTTGTCAGTTCAATAAAGATTAAAAGTACATCATGAGCAAAATTTTGTCAACTCATGGGCAAAGTTTTGTCAGCTCAATAAACATCAAAAGTGTGTCATGTGCAAAGGTTTTCAGCTCAATAAACATTAAAAGTCACTATAAGCAAAGCTTTGTCATCTCATGGGGAAAGCTTTGTATGCTCATTAAACATTATATGAGTAACATGAGCAAAGCTCTGTCAGCTCAATAAACATCAAAAATGCACCATGTGCAAAATTTTGTCAGTTCAATAAAGATAAAATGTGCACCATGAGCACATCTATAGGTACCTACCATAAACAGCGTACCATTCAGCACCATTAGTTATCCCATCTTTGAAATTAGAACCTTCACAGTTGTTTGTTGACATGGTACCATGTGATTTACTAAAGGTTAAAGCCAGGTGCTTGAAGGTATCATCATCAGGACTTGGCGATGCACCGGAACTTACACCTGGTAATAAACATTTACGGTAAATATTCTAAAAAATTTGAACAATGAAATCTAATCACAACAACAATACTTCATTTTTTTTTCAGGGAATAAGGCTTGACATTTCATCTGAAACATCTGCCTCAAAGATGATTTGCATGAAATGTCAAGTCTTATTTTCTCTAAAAAATAAAATAATTTTAAAATATTATCACCTCTAAATTTTCTCGGTGCTTTAAGTGTTAATTTCAAAAAGAAAACTGGTCATAAAATCTTGAGGCATTGATTAGCCTGTTGCAAAAAGCTTGAAACATTGATTGGCCTGTTGTAAGTATCTTAAGGCATTTAGCAGCCTGGGCCCAGTTGTTCAAAACTAATGATGTCGTTTGTTAACATATCATTAAAACTTTGATCATTAAATATGGCATATATGTTAATATTTTTGCTTAAACAAGAATTCCGTGGAAGGCGTCATCGCACCTGCTGGCGCAAAAGTCACAGGAGCCACAATCAGAATGTGGTTATTAAATAAGTTTATTTCATTCTTAGCAGTGCTTACTTGGAAAACTGGGTTGAAAAAATGTAGACAAAGTGCCTAGTGGGGCACATATATTCCAGGCCAGTCCCATTCCCTCTAATGGCTATATCTTCAGCACTGACTTTTTGTATCATACAGCCCAATGATAATGGAACGTTGACGTAAAATGTGTACAAGTCACTGGAGCATGAAATATAGGTCAAGGTCACGGGTCAAGGTACCTGCTAATTCAGTACATCAAGGAGAAGCACAATGCAAGGTATGGTGGTTGTAGGCCTTATAGTTGAGGAGTTATCAAACATCAACAGAAAATGTGTCAAATATAGGTCAAGGTCACTGGGTCAAGGTACCTGCCAAGCCAGTGCAATGAGAAGAAGCACTATGCAAGGTTTAGTGGTTGTAGGTCTTATATTTGAGGAGATACAGAACATCAACATAAAATGTGTCAAAGTCACTGGAGTGCACAATATAGGTCAAGGTCACCAGGTCAAGGTACCTGTCGAGTCAGTACATCGAGAAGAAGTGCTATATAAGGTTTGGTGGTTGAAGGCCTTACAGTTGAGGACATATGATAGGGTGACGTTAAAGGTGTAAAAGTCAATGGAGCGTGAAATATAGGTCAAGGTCACCCAGTCAAGGTACCTGCAGAGTCCGTACATTGAGGAGAAGCACTATGCAAGATTTGATGGTTGTATGCCTTATAGTTGAGGAGATATTGAATGTTGACGTAAAATGTATAAAAGGCACTGGAGCGCAAAATATAGGTCAAGGTCACCGGGTCAAGATACCTGCCAAGTCAGTACATATAGGAGAAGCACTATGCAAGGTTTGGTGACTAGAGGTCTTACACTTGAGGAGATCTGGAACGTTGATGTAAATTATGTCAAAGTCACTGCAGCCAAAATATAGGTCAAGGTCACCAGGTCAAGGTATCTGCTAAGTCAGTACATTGAGGAGAAGCACTTTGCAAGGTTTGATGGTTGTAGGCCTTATAGTTGAGAAGACATCGAACGTCAACAAAAAATATGTCAAGGTCACTGGAGCGCAAAATATAGGTCAAGGTCACAGGGTCAAGGTACCTGCCAAGTCTGTACATCTAGGAGAAGCACTATGCAAGGTTTGGTAGTTGTACACCTTATAGTTGAGAAGATCTGGAACATCAACGTAAATTGTGTCAAAGTCAATGGAGCGCAAAATATAGGTCAAGGTCACTGGGTCAACATATCTGCCAAGTCAGGAGGTCAGGGAGATGTGTCATGCAAGGTATGATGGTTGTTGCAGAATTGTAGTTGATTAGAATACTAACTTTGACGTAAATGTTGAACTTCGACATAACAGAACTGTTAAGAGACAGACGGACGGACGAACAGACAGACGAATGGAAAAGAGGGCACCTATGTCGCAAAGTCAGGAGGTCAGGGAGATATTTCATACAAGGTTTGATGGTTGTTTAGTCTTGTAGTTGATTAGAATACTAACTTTGACATAAATGTCGAACTTCGACATAACAGAACTGTTAAGAGATGGACAGACGGACAGACGAACAGACAGACGAATGGAAAAGTGGGCACCTATGTCACAAAGTCGGGAGGTCAGGGAGATGTTTCATGCAAGGTTTGATGGTTGTTTAGTCTTGTAGTTGATTAAAATACTAACTCTGACATAAATGTCGAACTTCGACATAAATGTTGACAGACGGACGGACGAACAGACAGACATACGGAAAAGCGGACGCCTATGTTGCAAAGTCAGGAGGTCAGAGAGATGTTTCATGCAAGGTTTGATGGTTGTTTAGTCTTGTAGTTGATTAGAATACTAACTTTGACATAAATGTCGAACGTCGACATAAATGTTGACAGACGGACGGACGGACTGACGGACGGACAGAAAATCGGACGCCTATATCGCACCCTGCTACAAGCAGGTGCGATAAAAATGTGAGTAGCTTTTGCATTTGCAAAAGCTACTCACATTTTTTCAGCAAAAATACCTGTGAATTAGATATTGTACTTACATGTACAGTTAACATTTGACCACTAATGAGCTGGTTAGGCTAACAATGCTTTGAACAACTGGGCCCTGGTGTAAAATGTCCCAGCTGATCATCTATGTGCAACAAGCTCCAAAATGCCAAAAGATATTTGCCACAGACTGCTTAACCCTTCTCTTGATGAACACAATGCCTCAAGCTAAATTATTCACAATGACTCAGACACAGATGGCTAATTTACCATGGCTGATACGAACTCGTTTTTGCGTCCCTAGGAACTTCTTCGGATAAGTCAAGAAAACAAATATTTACTGATATTTTACAGAAGTTTTCTTACTTAATCATAAAAATGTATATTGAGTGTCCTCATCAGAATTGCCTCATTGAGGTGATTCAATTGAGTTAACTCAACATAGTATTTTTTTAAATAGAAGATCTAAAAGACATCCCTAAATTATCCCGATTTGCCTCCCGACCTGGCACTATGAGTAGCTCATACTACCCATGTCTTAACCCTTGTCCTGCTGGACCCGGATATACCCTGCCTTTACAAACAGTGTAGATCCAGATCAGTTGGCTTCTGAAGAAGCCAACTGATCTGGATCTGCACTGTTTGCCATTAAGTATGTGAATTTATAGCAACAATCTGGATCAAGTAATCTGATTGGCTGAAAATTAGAAATGGGTGTGGCATCTTAATTTATTCAGCAGGACAAGGGTTAAACAAATTTCCATGGTCCCAAAAATGTTTAAACCATAGAGGTCTGATTATATTTGCAAGACGCTTCTAAATACCTCATGCCATTCAATGCTACCACTTAAACTGCACAATCATTAGCAGGGCCTCAGATTAAATGATGGTTATTTCCCATATCTGTTTCAGAAGGTTGTAACTTGACAATGTCATTAGTCTTATCTACGGTGGTTCAATTCATGGTTTTCTATTGCTCCGGCTGCAGACTGCCATTGAGCTCTCTGGTTTGTTTCATTATAGTGTTTGTAATGGTATGTGTTTTACTGTGATATTCCACTGATGAGGTAGAGAACCCTTGAGCAAACCAAACACAAACTTGTTTTTGAGCTACATAAGGGTGAGGCTTCGCACAAGTAAAACTACATTGTATTTTAAGCTCCCTGCCCCAAAGTAGTTTTTATGATGACTATTCCAAAATGCTTCCTCTGTTGCATTTTTTCTTTGTTTATGCATCTGGGCCCAGTTGTTCAAAGCTAACGATGTCGTTATATACATATCATTAAAACTTTGATCAATAAATATGGCATATATGCTAATATTTTTGCTGAAAAAATGTGAGTAGCTTTTGCATTTGCAAAAGCTACTCACATTTTTTCAGCAAAAATACCTGTGAATTAGATATTGTACAGGCTCCCTAGCAGGGTCTTTTAAAAATAAAGCTTTTTTATATCGGCTAATTCACAGGTATTTTTGCCATGAATTCACCAGTCTACATTCTGTTTTCTTCACAGCTGGATCATCTATTGTCTCAGATTGCTGTTTTGTCAATTGCAGACATCAATAATTTACATGATAGCAAAGTACAATGATCCTCTTTTCTGAATGTGACACAACACAAATAAATGGCTAAAAATAAAAATGTTTCTTCATAAAGTACAGGTTTTTATAGGTTTTTCAGCTAAATTAAAGGTTTTAAAGGATTTCAAGTAAATTAAAGATTTTTAAAGGTTCCCCTAGGGGGCCTGTATTGTACACACAAGAACAGTTAACATTTTGACCACTAACAAGCCCATTAAGCTAAAGATGCTTTGAACAACTGGGTCCTGATGTTTTTCTTATTTCTCCATGAAAACATATGTTGTAGGTACACAGTAGAAGTGAATTCGAAGTGAAAAACTTCTAATGAGTACCCACGTTTTTGTGGACAAATAAGAAAATAGTACAGGGATCCCCCATTTTATGTGGCTCTATGGGTGAGCTAAAACTCAAAAACTATTCTCACCTGGTGTATAATAATGATCAAAGGGATAATTAGCCACTAATTCCCCTCCATGTAGATTTGCAGATAAAACAAAGGTGGTATTGTGGATCCAATCTATCACAGCTTGCGTCTCTGGTTGAATGACACCTGCATTGGGGTTTTCTGAACTTATAACTTCTGGGAAATTACGATTCAAATCAAAACCATTGGCATTGCCTCTGCAAGAAATAGATAACAGATTAAAGCTTAGCATGCTGGGTAAAATTTTCAGCAGATGATATACTGAAAACAACATCACGAAAACATGCCTATATAATTTTGACCCCCTTAAACCCTACTTTTATGTAGTAAAACTGGGGTTTACAGGGGTATATACTACTTTTCTTATTTCTGCTCAAAACATAGATTGTGAGTACTCATTAGAACCGCCTCGCCATGGCGGTTCTAACGAGTACTCACAATCTATGTTTTGAGCAGAAATATGAAAAATATTAGGATTTTTTAACTGAAATTTTTTCATTTTTTGGTGGTAAAATTTTCAGTATATTTGAATAGGCGTGTTTTCGTAATGATGACCCTATAACACATGTGATCAGCACATACCCAGTTCAGTTAATGCATCCACACAGTCTCATCAGGGTATATGCTGTTTGATTATACCAGCCTTACTGTTTATGCATGATGTCTCCAACCAGCACTCATCCTGATCAGACTGCAAGGATGTGTACAGTGGTATAGGTAAAACAAAGGCAGCATATGCTCTGAGGTAATCATTTATTTTGAGTAACTAATTACAAGAAGAGTGTTTTCAGAGAAAACATGTCTTTCCACTGACTGCAGTTCAAGAGCACTACTACTTGAATTTAACAGTTTTAGACCAGCTGTGACCTTGAAAATTAGGTCAAGGTCACAAAAACCTTATCAGTTTAAAGTCTTCTCCCTTGAATATATCTATGTGAATTTGGTAGGCATCTTCTAACTGGTTCAAGAGATATTGCACAGAGAAGAAAGTGTCATGTTAATGCTGAAGCTGAGGCTGGTTTTGATGCTAGAGGGCTCTGCACCAAAAACAATATGTTCCCCTCCTATTCAGTGAGGGTGGGGAGCAAAAATATTCATGTAGAAATAGAAGAGATATTAATCTGAATATCTTGCTTATCTGTAGCCCTTAAAGAACATAGCTCCAAATAAGCTGATAGCTTTTGAGAAATTAGGACACTTTTTGTTATTCTTGCCCGAAAACTCATTGGAATTGCCTCACCAGTGTAAACACAAGGTATGTTTTGGGGAAAAAAAGAACAAAAAAACCCAACAAATCATCCTCCAAACACCCCCTGTATCTTGACTTATAGCTATCAGGCATATCAGTAGATATTTTACTTATTTCTCCACATAAACATAATGTTGTGGGTACTTATTAGATGCCCCTAAGCAGGGCACTTCTAATTGGTACCCACAACATATGTTTTTGTGGAAAAATAAGAAAAATATCAATACTTGATAATGTTGATATTTTTCTTATTTCTCCACAAAAACATACGTTGTGGGTACTCATTACAAGCGCATGAAGCGCTTGTAATGAGTACCCACTACATACGTTTCTGCGGAGAAATAAAAAAAAATACCGTATTCGATCTAATTACCGCACATACCCCTATAAGCGCACAGTCAAGAAATTCCGTAGTCTTCAGATTACAGCCAGTGTACTTTTTCTTTACTTCTTTATGAAGGCATATATTGTGGGTGCTCGTTTGAATTGCATCGACTCATATGTTGTGGGTACTCATTTGAATTGCATTTGAATTTGGCTAATAATGTTCCTTATTTGAATTGCATCGACTTGTCGATGCAATTCAAACGAGCACCCACAACATATGCCTTTATAAAGAAAGTCAGAAAAAATCGTATAATCATCATCAAATAAGTCCTTTTCTGATCTTTTTTATAGTGTATCCTTAGCAGGTAGATACATATTTTACCACCACTGAGTGTTCCCAGTAATTTTGAAAAACCTGAGCGCACAGTGCGGTAATTAGGTTGAATACGGTATGAACATTTTTTGGCTAATAATGTTCCTTATCTGAAGTTAGGCTGTGTAAGAAAACCTTATGTGGAGCTATAAACAGAGTATGATACCTGCCGTGGCCTGACATACAGTCTCCTTCTATAGAAATATTCCAACCATCGGGATTCATTGTAGGCATTATATGGACTAAAGTTGTGTCTAGAAATTGTTGGATAGTACTGTTGGTACTATACTGGATTAAAAAATGTTCTATCAGATGTAACAAAACTTCTCTTCCTATCACCTGCAATAAAGTACTTTAACATTTAGGGAATTCAGCAGACGACAAACTGATGATTTTTTTTTTTTTTTTTCCCAGAAAACAGGCTTTGACATCTCATGCAAATTGTCTCCTAAGGAGACAATCTGCATGAAATGTCAAAGCCTATTTTCATGGAAAAAAAAAAAAAAAAAATACTTCAAAATGTCGCCTATTGAAATTTTACCTTGCATGCTAAGCATTAACAATCACAGTCTAGTTGTTCAAAGGATTGACAGCTTAACCCTTAAAGCGGTAAACAATATTGTAGCAGAAGACATTCTAAATTAACTTATTATCATTTTTTAAAGAAAATAAGACTTGGCATTTCATGTGAATCATCTTCTAGGCAGATGATTCACAAGAAATATTATGCCTAATTTTCTCTGAAAAAATAAAAAAAATCTTCTGCTGCAGTTGTGGTTAGCACTTTAAGGGTTAATGATTAACTAAGTTAATGTGACATTAAATATTTTAACATAAAAAGTTAATTTGTATGTGCTGAGGTTTAACATCACAGTCAACAATCTTTCAGGCATGTCCTGATTATGTCTTGATGTAAATGGAAATTAATGCCTTTTTTATAGTACAGTATCATGGCCCAAATACAGAGACATGGTGCTACCATTAGTGTTATTATACTAACACTAATAAGAAAAATATCTTCAATTTGTCATCTGCCAGATTAGCCAATAGAAAGGCAAAAGTTAATGTCACTGTCAATAATCTTTCAGTCATGTGTGATGGTGTCTGGGTGGTAATGGAAACTGAAGTCCTTTTGTTGTGCCACCTCATGCAGTAGGCACACTGACATGATACTACGGCAACCTGTCCTGGCCCTTCTTCCTAATGTTAACCCTTGTCCTGCTGAATAAATTAAAATTCCACACCCACTTCTAATTTTCAGCCAATCAGATTACTTGATCCAGATTGTTGCTATAAATGTGTATACTTGATGGCAAACAGTGCAGATCCAGATCAGTTGGCTTCTTCAGAAGCCAACTGATCTGGATCTACACTGTTTGCAAAACAGGGTATATCCGAGTTCAGGAGGACAAGGGGTACCAAGTGCAAGAATAGCTAGTACCAAGCTTACAAAGTCTTCAGTATGGCCCAGGCTGAGCTGTGGATTGAGTCTTCTGTACAAGAAAAGAATGTGGATTGAATGCACAATCTCCCGATATGAAGGCACATGCTCTACATAGTATTTGGGCCAGTTTTCATCCAAACCAGCAGTGTATTAAGCATATTAACCCTTGTCATGCTCAATATATTAAGATGTCACGCCCACTTCTAATTTTCAGCCAATCAGATTTTGTGATACAGATTGGTCATATAAATTTGCATACTTAATGGCAAAAAGTGCAGATCCAGATCAGTTGGCTTCTTCACTGTTTGCAAAGGCAGGACATATCTGGGTTTGTTTGTTTGTGTTGTGGTTTTACTGCCCAGTCAACCCAATGGGGTCATGTCGAGTGTGGTCAGTTTACCTAACCACACGTTTACTGGGCAGGCTTAGACCTCTAAGCGTTTAACCAGTATTGTGTACATTCTTTCGCCAGAAACTGACAACTGCCCTTCTTGAATCAGCAGAAGGGAACATATCTGGGTTCAGCAAAACTAGGGTTAAAAGATAAAAATGTTGCATTGAGTTAATAACTCTGTTAAATTAATGAAGTTTAGAACAACAGGGCCCACGATTCCTGATAATTTACATTAAGTGGACTGACACTTGTTTCTTGACAAAAGTACATGTATAGGCTGCAGGTATGTGATATGATTGGCTTGGGGAGACAATTCCAATGTATTAACCCTTGCCTTGCAGAATAAATTAAAATGCCACACCTACTTCTAATTTCCAGCCAATCAGATTACTTGATCTGGGTTTTTTTGACAGAAATTCACATATTTAATGACAAACAGTGCAGATCTAGATCAGCTGGCTTCTTCAGAAGCCAACTGATCTGGATTTACACAGTTTGCTAAGACAGGGCATGTTGTGTTCATCAAGAGAAGGGTTAAGATGGTAATTCCAATGTGTACCGGAAATGTTATGTTGCACGGTTCACCATTCTGGGCCCAGTTGTTTTAACTTTAACAAAGTAGTTAGCTAACGTGATGTTAAAATTTCTGTCTTGAAATACGGCAAATACACTGATATCTTTTGCTGAAAAAATGTGAGTAGCTTTTGCATTGCTTTTGAATATGGGTCTACACTGTTTGCTCAAACCTGTCTGTGTGAATACATTCATTAAATACAGTACCCATTAGAATTCAATGAGGGGACTTTGACTCATTTATGTCGACTAGATTCTTCTTCCACAACTCTTTGGACCAGTCTATTTCCAACAGCAGGACATCTGGTTAGTTTTATTACAATGTTTTATAGAAATTCCCATTTGAAATTCCCATTTCTAATGCAAACAATGTAGACCCTGATCAGATGACACAGAAGGCAGGGTCTGATCTGCGTCAGCACTGTTTTGGGGGTTTCCCGACTAAAACCGATTAATAAGTACTAAAACAAATCATGTTATTATGGAAAAAAATATTTGTCTTGATTTATGGATGGCAATAAATTACTGCATGGCTATTTTTTCATAACCTGACATATTTTTAGCTCACCTGAGCTATGCTCAGGATGAGCTATAGTGATCACTTTTTGTCCATCATCTGTCTGTGTGTCCGTCCGTCCATTAACATTTTCAAACGACTTCTCCTCTGAAGCCGCTGAGCCAATTTTGCTCAGATTTCATTTGGAGCCAAAACGAAAGATTGCTCAAACGGTCACCGTCCGTTGACCAAGATGGCCGCCATGCCTATATATAGTAAAAACCTTTAAAAATCTTTTTCTCCAGAGCCGCTGATGCCTTATGGCTGAATCTTTGCATAAATCATCGGGGATGGAAGGTCTACCAAAGTTGCTAAAATAATGGTCGTACATTGACATTTGACCTTTTTTGGGCGAGGTCAAGTGTGCTTCCCTATGCATTTGTATGAGAAAAATGTTGAGAATTTCAAATGACTTCTCCTCTGGAGCCTCTGGGCCAATGTTGCTCAATTTTCATTAGGAGCCTCCCTGGGGGCAGGGGAAAGAGATTGATAAAATGGTTGCCATCCATTGACCAAACTGGCCACCATGCCCATATATGGTAAAAACCTTTAAAAATCTTATCCAGAACCAAGTACTAAAACAAATCATGCTATTATGGAAAATAAATTGTCTTGATTTATGGATGGCAATGAATTACTGCATGGCTATTTTTTCATAACCTGACATATTTTTAGCTCACCTGAGATATGCTCCAGAACCAAGGATGCCACAAGGCCAAAGCTTTACACAAATCATCGGGGACGGGAGGTCTACCAAAGTTGCAAAAATAATAGTCGTACATTGACGTTTGACCTTTTAATGGTGAGGTCAAGTTTGCTTCCCTATGCATTTGTATGGGAAAAATGTTGAGAATTACAAACGACTTCTCCTCTGGAGCCTCTGGGCCAATGTTGCTCAAATTTCATTTGGAGCCTAACTGGGGCAGGGGAATGAAAGATTGCTAAAATGGTTGCCGTCCATTGACCAAGATGGCCGCCATGCCCATATATGGTAAAAACCTTTAAAAATCTTCTTCTCCAGAACAGAGGATGCCTTCAGGCTGAATCTTTGCACAAACCATCGGGAACGGGAGGTCTACCAAAGTTGCTAAAATGTTGGTTGTACACTGAGTTTGACCTTTTTATGGCAAGGTCAAGTTTGCTTGTGTATGCATTTGTATGTGCCCCATACATTTGTATGGAAAAAATATTGATAATTTCAAATGACTTCTCCTCTAAAGCCTCTGGGCCAATGTTGCTCAAATTTCATGTGGAGCCTCCTTGGGGCAGGAGAATGAAAGATTGCTAAAATGGTCGCAGTCCATTGACCCAAATGGCTGCCATGCCCATATATGGTAAGAACCTTTAAAACTCTTCTTCTCCAGAACCAAATAAGCCCTGTAGTCTAATCTGCGCACAAATTATAGGGGACAGGAGATCTATCTAAACTGCTAAAATGATGGTCCTAGATGAGGTTTGACCTTTTTACGACTAGGTCAAATTTGCTTCTCAATGCATTTGTATGGGCCATATATATTTACATGGGAAAAATGTTGAGAATTCATATTTTGGACATCTGCTCTATAATCCAGTTGAATTGATACTTCATGATGAGCATTAGGGCACCTAGTAGACACAAAATAGCTAAATGAGCCGATAGAAAATCCAAGATGGCCACTATAGCCACCATCTTGTAAATCAATTTTCTACATCTCCTCCCAAACTTTTGGTCGCTTTGAGCCGAAACTTGCTCTGTAGCAACAGGGTCGAAACAAGCTAAAATTTTGTTGATCAGAATTTCAAAATGGCCGCAATGGTTCTACTCCACTGAACAAGATGGCCGCCAGAGCTACAAATAGAAAATCTTCAAACGACATCTCGTCCTTGACAAATGGCCCAATTTCAAAATATTTGCACAGAAGTGTTCCTCGAATGACCCTCTACCAAAATTGCTAAAATGGTTCTGCTTGGCTGAACAAAATGGCAGCCAGAACTGAAAACAGAAAAACCTTTAAAAGACATCTTCTCTGTGGCCAGTGGCCTGATTTCAAAGTAATTTCACAGAAGTGTTTCTTTTATGGCCCTTCACCAAAATTGCTTAAACAGTTCCGCTCGGCTGAACAAAATGGCCACCAGAGCTAAAAATAGAAGAAAAAAAAAACAACATTAAACGACATCTCCTCTTTGCCAGTGGCCTGATTTCAAAATGATTTCACATAAATGTTCCTCTTATCCCCCTTTTTTTTTTTTGACTAAATATGGCCCTTTGAAAATTTCAGCATTTTAACCTTGTAAGCAAGATATCTCAAAATCTGTTTAAGCCATTGCCTTGAAACTTGACAGGCTGATAAGGAATGATGAGTAAATGACCTGATTAACTAACAGCAGTTAACTCAGGTGAGCGTTGTAGCCCATGGGCCTCTTGTTATGATTTACCAATTACCAAGTTGTAAACCATGAGTTACAGGGACCGTATACACCAGGTAGATTTTCCACCATATTTTACAAATCGGGACAACTTTGTCCTTTCTGAAAAAGAGTCTTCTCTACAAGAAAAGAATTTGCTCCCAAGGGGAGCAAATTCTTTCCTTTTAGAGTAGACTCCTTTTCAGAAGGGAAGTAGCAACAATTTTGACAGAGATGCCTCCCTTAGAAGTATATCTATTTCCCTTCAGTTTATGGTACAGTAATTCAAGTTGTACCAAGTAAAAATGGATATTTTGAGTATGAGAAGACAGTGAAGGCAAAGATCAGCCTATGTATACATGTCGACAATCAGCCTTTAAAATTATTGGATACTAAGGACTACATGTTAATACCGACAAATATCAAAGGCCCTGATCACACAGAGGATCTTATCTTTGACATTTTGCTGTTTGTATGTCTCCCAAATAACTCCTTTCTGTGGGTGGTATAATTTATTTTATCAGATCTTAATTGTGATGGTTCACTGACTAATTATAACTGAAATTTATCCATCTATAGAAACTGTCCTCAAATATCAGCTGTAAGAAAATGAATAAGTTGTTTATAAAAGAATACATAAAGTATTCTGAAAAGCAAAGAAAACTGACATAATGAGATTCAAGTTGGTTGACTTTTTTACATGAGAATTTTCTTGTCTAGAATCCAAAACCAGAGGACCAATGGTTCTGTAGCTCACCACAGACAATTTGTTCTGAGCAAGCTTATGGTAACATTTTTTAAAGAAGAAACATATAAGTATGGTCGCTGGTACAGTTTGAAAAACCTTTGATCTCTGTATGCTTCAGTAACTTTGCATGGAAATTAGCTTTACATAATTTGGCAAACAGAATTTTCTCATAAAATATGGCTTTGATAAAGTTACTTATGAATATAAAAGGCCTTTGCCTTCCAGTTTCACACCAGAAGATTTTTAAATCATTTCCCCAGTCTATGTAAAAAAAACAGACCCCTGGGGTGGAGGGGAGGGTGCATAGTATGTGCGTGCCGGATGTGCGTGCCGAATGGCCCCCCTTTTTCAGCGCTGCCAGGTATGTCATTGGCCCCCTTTTTTCGACAAAAAGTATATGACTGACCTAATTTTTCTTGATTGGTATATGAACGGCCCCACTTTTTCAGACATCCTGGTATATGCAAATATTTTTCACTCAGAGATTTTTGAGGCTGCTTGTTCTCTTGGTATTCAATGAATTGACTGCATTCTTTGTCTAACTACCAGCAATAAATGGGTACAAAAAATCAACAGGCAGTATATGAATGGGTCAACATTTCAGATGATCTAGTATATGAATGGGTCCCCTTTTTCAAAGACAAGGTATTTGAAGGGGGTAAGTTTCGAAATACTGGCTTTCACACCCGTACCAAAATTACCCCCAAGTAAAGGGCCATTTTTTACCCCAGTGCTAGTGCTATAGTTTGAATAATCTTGGTAGAGGTCCACAAGATAAAGCCACATTCCAAATATCAAAGGGCTGGGCCTTCCAGTTTCAGACAAGAAGATTTTTAAAGTTTTGCCTATAGGAATCTATATAAAAAAATCTGACCTTTCGATAAAAAAGGTCAAGGTCAACCAAAGGTTATATTTATTTCAAACTTTATTGGGCCCATGTCTTAAATGCTGCATACTAAACCCAAGGCATTGGTCCTATGTGGTGGGGGGAGGGGGTGGGGGGGGGGGGGAAGAAGAAGGTTTTTAAAGGGTTTTTACCATATACAGGCATGGCAGCTATCTTGATCATGTGACTAAGATGCGGCAAATAAACTTTGTTCCCCCTATCCATTGATGATCCATATGAAGTTTGGCTCCAATTAGCCCAGTGGTTTCTGAAAAGAAGACATCAAGAGTTTTCCCTATATGTGTCTATGTAAAACAAGTGACCCCTGGGGCAGGGCCATTATTTGGTCCCTGGGCTAAAATTTGAATACTCTTGGTAGAGGTCCACAAGATTAAGCTACACACCAAATAACAAAGGCCTGGGCCTTCTAGTTTAAGAGAAGAAGATTTTTTAAGTTTTACCTACAGGAGCCTGTGTAACAAAATTTGACCTTTCTGTACAAAAGGTCAAGGTCAACCCAAGGTTATAATTTTTTCAAACTTCATTGGGCCAATATTCCAAATGCTGCATACCAAGCCCCAGGGCCATTGGCCCTTTGATTGAGAAGAAGATTTTTAAAGGGTTTTTACCATATATAGGCGTGGTGGCCATCTTGGTCATGAGACCAGGATGCAGCAAACAAACTTTTGTTCCTCCTAACTACTGAGGCTCCATATGAAATTCGGCTTTGATTGGCCCAGTGGTTTTTGAGGAGAAGATGTTTGAAGAGTGTGGACGATGGACCCTGCCTATACTACAAGCTCACCTATGAGCCTATAGGCTCAGATGCACAAATTATTCAGCTACAGAAACTGTTCTCAAATTCAGCTAATAGTCAAAAATACCCATGGATGGATAGACATACATCAGACAGATGGATGGACACACAGACATCCAACGTGAACTAAAATATCCAACCACTATCATGTGGCTAGGTATAAAAAATGAGTAACTGGTTAAAAAATACATAAAGTACTCTGTAAAGCAAAGAAAACTGACAAAGAAAGATTTAAAACAAGATTGTGAAACATGAACATGTCCCCGGGCTCAGGTCAATTTTTTTTTTAAAGTATGTCACAGGACAAGGTCAAGGTCAAGGTCACAGGTCACAGGTCATTTTTTTTTTTTTTGTATGAGTGGGAAGCCCTTGTCACAAGGCTCTATCTGAAATGGTTCAAAAGTTATGACCAATGTTAATTTTTTCTTTTAAGTAGGTCACAGGTCAATTTTTTGTATGAGTGGGAAGCATTTGTCACAAGGAACCTACATGCCAAATATAAAGGCTCTATCTCTAACGGTTTGAAAGTTATGACCAATGTTAAAGTTGTCCACCCAACAAACAAACCAACAAATCAACAAACAGACAGGGCAAAAATTATATATCCCTGCTATGGTTACCAGGGATATTATAAGATTTAAATTGGTTGACTTTTATTTTATTTTATAGCATTTTTGACATAATTTTAGGGGTTATAATTTCAGATTACTTTTTACAGATGACAGTAGTCACTTAAGTATGCAAAATTTACTTATTAGCAGCTGCTAGTTTTTAAATATTTTCCTTAATTTTCCCTGAAAATAGGATTTGACACTGAGCAGTATTTCCTGGAAATTTCTTTTAGAAAAACTAGTAACCTGAGAAAACAAATGTTCCCTCCCCGCACCCACTATGAATTTTCAGTTTTTCTACTGCTGTGACCTTGAAAATTAGTTCAAGGTAGTTCAAGATCACCAAAATCTAATCAGTTCTTGTTAAGTCCAAATTATATGGTTCACAAGATATTGTGCAGACAAGAAAGTGTGATGCCAATGCCAATGCCATCCACAACAAAATCAATATGTCCCCCTCTCTTTAGGTGTGGGAACATATCATTCATTCATTATTTCACTTCTTATTTCATCACCACCATATTTACCCATCAGTGGCATTGATCTGGGTCTGCAATGTTTTCTAATTACCCTTTTAGGTAAGTCATACCTACAAACTAAAATGGGTTAATAGTGATGAAAATTAGGTAGCAAGTTTACAATAAAAATTTGCATGTCTCAGCAACTGAGCTAACTACACTTGACTCTCGTTATCTCAACCTCGCATATCTCGAATAACCACTTATCTCGAAGTGGAAATCTGGTCCCTGCTTAAAAATGAAAATCTAATAACAGGTAACAAAATATTGTGGAAAAGAGGAGAAATTGCTCCTAATTTCTCCTCTCTTTTCCACAATATTTTCAACATATCTCTAACTTCAAGAGTCCAATTACATATACATTTGTTAAATGCGGTTGTTCGATTTATTTTTTCCTCAAGTCTGCAAATCTGGTATGTCGAAGTATGGATATCTCAAAGTATTTTAGAGAGTCCCTTAGAATTTGAGACAACATGAGCCGACTGTATGTAAATCCGGGTCAGAAACTGGAGCATAAGTCATCTTATCAAGGTCTACATTATCTGCCATTTATTCAGTAGCTTTTACATCAGTTAACCCTTGTCCTGCTGAACCCAGATATACCCTGCATTTGCAAACATGTAGATCCAGATCAATTGGCTTCTGAAGAAGCCAACTGATCTGGATCTGCACTGTTTGCCATTCAGAATTTGATTTTGTATCAACAACTTAATAGTAATACTAATAATAATAATTGACTTTCTTTATAGACGGTAACATATTTAGTAAACTAGTACTAATCTTCCATGTGGCCCTCTTTTTTCCTGGGTAGAAACCAGTACATAGCAACTTGGATCAAGTAAACTGATTGGCTGAAAATTAGAAGTGGGTGTAGCATTTTAATTTATTCAACATGACAAGGGTTAACATGAAGTAAAATGGACTTGCCGGAAAAACCTAATTCTTGAACTGTTTTCAGTTTTGTGTGTGTGTTCATAACCCTTAAAGAGCCAATCACAACAACTGTCATCTGCTTTCTCATCTGCTTGTGATTTTAAAGGTCATTTTTGCAAACAGTGTGGACTCATATCAGACTGCTCCTTTAGGAGCAGTCTGATCTGGGTCCACACTGTTTGCCTGTAAGCAAAAATAGGCTTGAAAAGTTTGCTAGAATATTTAGCAGATGACATAAACAGACAAATTTTCAGATGCAGATTTTCTTGGTGTTTTAAGGGTTAAGGGTAATTCCCTCAGTATCTATTTATCTTCCCTACAAATGGTGTTAGTACTGTGGTGCCTAAAAAGCATCCTTACCTCATTTTAGTGTACTTTATGATTTCTGGTCCTTTGTGAGCATTTCAGGACTTTTGAAATTTATATAAGGGTCACTAATGAGGCCTTACTGGCTTTAACTAGCTAGTATTGCACAGAAGACTTGACACTTCAACTGTCCTTAGTTTTGTGACTGTGTTCATTGATCTAAAGGCCTATTTTCAGAGGAAAAAAAGGAAAAAAAAAAAATCAAAATCATCAACTGATGTTTTTAATTCAGCATACAAAGTGTTAACCCTGGTCCTGCTGGTTCCGAATATGCCCTGCCATTGCAAACAGTGCAGATCCAGATCACTGCTGATCCAGATCTGCAATGTTTGTCATTCAGTATGTGAATTTGTATCAACAACCTGGATCAAGCCCTCTGATTGGCTGAAAATTAGAAGTGGGCATGGCATCTTAAATTATTCAGCATGACAAATTGTTCAGTTAAGCATGCTAAAAATTATATTACCTACTTCATTTCCATGCATATTTCCAATGTATTTCACATTTGGTCTTAACGGATCATAGTCTCCATTATTTTTTCCTACAGCTAACACCCATAGTTCTTGTCCTGCAAATACAATAAAATACCTTTATTTACTTTTGATATTTGGAGAAATAATTTCAGCAGACAACATTTTTCAAATATTTTTCTTATTTTTCCAAGAAAAGAGGCTATGACGTTTCATGCAAATTGTCTCCTGGGGATACTTTTTTTTATTTTTCCCAGAAAATAGGCTATGACATTTCATGCAAATTGTCTCCTGGGGATACTTTTGCTATTTTCCCCCAAAACACAGCTATGGCATTTCATGCAAATTATCTCCTGGGGAGACAATTTGCATAAAATGTCAAAGCCTATTTTCTGGGGGAAAAAGAAATATATCATTAATTTGTCGTCTGCTGATTTTGTCCAGGGTGGTAAAGGTAACTTCTTACCAAACTAGTCCTTAAATTTGATCAAGTGTATTTTATTCCAGTTCTCATATCTAAAATGCCCATCAAAGAGCTTGGAGTGAATCCCAAATGAAAATTGTCAATAAGCAGCACTTATTCGATACCCCCCGCATAAAGCATAAAACCTTTTTCTAACAAAATTTAAGTCTCAAAGTGCCGGTGTGACCTTAAAAATAAAGTCAAGGTCACCAAAATCTAATAAAACCAGCAATTGGTTAAAGAGATAGTGTGCACACAAACTTTTTACTGCATTAACAAGGCTCACTTTTTGAGTATTTATAATGTAGTGACCTTGAAAATAAGGTCAAGGTCATCAAAATCTAATCACTTCTTTCCCCCATACTGATGATGTATCTGTGCTAGTTTGGTCAAATTCCAGCCATTGGTTAAAGAGATAATGTGCACACAAACTTTTTACTGCATTAACAAGGCTCACTTTTTTGAGTATTTATAGTGTAGTGACCTTGAAAATAAGGTCAAGGTCACCAAAATCTAATCACTTCTTTGCCCCATCCTTATGATGTATCTTTGCTAGTTTGGTCCAATTCCCGCCATTGGTTAAAGAGATATTGTGCACACAAACTTTTTACTTCATTAACAAGGATCCTGTTTGTTTCCTTTACCCAAGTATATTGTTTTGGCCACTCTCTGCAATAAACACACTTTCCAATTACGCAGAAATAAATTCAGGTTAAAAAAACAAAACACACAAACACTAAAGAACAGCCAATGCCATTTTTGTTTTTTGTTTAGTCTGGTTATTGGAACTGACTTTTTTCAGTGACAAAAGTTGTCAAAAATCGCCAAGTACCAGTCTGCAAGAAAGACAATCCAAACATCAGGTACGAAACATTCCAACCAATGTGTATTCGAATTTTGTTTTCGCCCCGAGCACATTCAACCTCTTTAATTATGGCACTCCTGCACCTCTATCGTTGCTCGAAAATTGCCTATTTTTTCCCAAGAACTTTATTTTTGATTCTCACAGAGATCTAAAATTGTCTAGAATACAAGAAAATGTGAAATTCAAGTACTTTTTAAGTCTATGGACAATTTTCAAGGGCTTTTCAAGACAAATTTTGTTTTCAAGGATTTTTCAAGACTGCCCTTCATTTTCAAGTACTTTTCAAGCCTGTGCAAACCCTGAGCGAAGAATAGATATTTAAGATGGTGGCCATGATGGCCATCTTGGATTTCTAATCAAAACAATTTTAGCCATTTTTTATCTACAAATCACTCCAATGTTTCCTGCAGAAGTTTGAGTCAATAAGCATTTCAGTTCAGAAAAAGAAGCGAAAAATAGATTATCAAGATGGTTGCCATGGCAGTCATCTTGGATTTCAGATAAGAACAATTTTAGTTATTTTTATCTACAAGTCACCCAAATGCTTCCTACCAAGTGTCAAGTCAACTGATTTTTGATTCAGGAGAAGAAGTGAAAAACAGATATTCAAGATGGCCTCCATGGCAGCCATATTGGATTTCAATCTGAACGGTTTTAACTATTTATGATCTACAAGTCATCCCAAAGCTTCCTACCAACTTTCTAGTCAACTGGTCTTCTTGTTCATGAAAAGAAGCGAAAAACAGATTTTCAAAATGGCTGCCACAGTAGCCATCTTTTATTTCAAATCAAAACAATTTTAACTATTTTTGATCTACAGGTCACCCAGCTCTTCCTACAAAGTTTCAAGTCAGTTGACCTTCTGGTTCAGGAGAAAAGGGAAAAATAGATATTCAAGATGGCCACCAAAACTGCCATCTTGAATTTCCGATCAGAACATCAGAACAATTTTAGCTATTTTTGATCTACTAGTCACCCCAATGTTTCCTACCAAGTTTCAAGTCAACTGGCCTTTCAGTTCAGGCGAAGAAGGGGAAAACAGATTTTCAAGATGGCGACCATGGTGGCCAATTGGATTTCTATTTGAACATTTTTTAACATATCTGAACATTTGTAACTTTTTTTTTTTTTTTGCTTTATAAGTCACCCTGATGTTTCCTACCAAATGAGCCATCTTGGTTTTTGGATCAGATGGATTTTAACTGTTTTTTGTTCTACAAGTCAACACGATGCTTCCTACCAAGTTACAAGTCACTTGGCCTCCGAGTTCAAAAGAAGATGCCAAAAACAGATTTTCAAGATGGCCGACACTGTGGCCATCTTGGTTGATTGTGTTGGGGTTTAACGACATGTCAACCCTTGTGGGTCATTTTGTGTCTTCTCCCAGAGAGAGGGAGAAAAGATATAGAAGAGATAGTAGAAGAAATGAAAGAGAGAGACAGGGAAGAAAGAGAAAAAGGAGTGAAAGAGAAGAAATAAAAACATTCCCCTTCTACCCTTACCTGCTACAAGGATAGCAGGCCTTGCCAAACTGTAAGCCAATAGCAGTTGGATGCCCCTGTGACGTGAGATACACGACACATTCGCACCACCCGACCACCCCCATGCGGCTATCTTGGATTTCCGATCAGAATTATTTTAGCTACTTTTGATCTACAGGTCACCCTGATGCTTCCTACCAAGTTTCAAGTCAATGGCCTGCTACCAAGTTTCCAGTCAATTGGCCCAGGGATGTAGGAGGAATAGGCTTTTAAATCGAATTGTTGACGCTGCATGACAGACGACACAGGAGGCACAACAGAAGACAGACACTGACTGATCACAATAGCTCACTTCAGGAGAAAGAGAAGTGCTCAGGTGAGCTAATATAAATGACTTCTCATACATGTACCTTTAATTGTTTTTCCAATGCTGTATAATCTTGTGAGATTAGGGTATGTCTGGGTCACACTGTTTAAGAAGGTCTCCATTTCTGATTGGCTGTGATACTGGAATTCCAAGGAGGTAATTTCTACAATACTACACAGACATACTGCGAAGATAACAACCACACCAGCCATGGTCTTCCCCCTGAAATGATGATGATAATTTGGTGTTTACATTTCTTTCAACATATTTTTACAGTTGACTCCCATTCTCAACCTTGCTTATCTCGAATAACCGCTTATCTCGAAGTAAAAATCTGGTCGTTGTCTAAACATGAAAATCTAACAACAGGTAAAAAATATTCTGGAAAAGAGGAGAAAAACTCCTAAGGAGCAATTTCTCCTCTTTTCCACAATATTTTCAATATATCTCTAATTTCAAGAGTCCAATTACACATATATTTGTTAATGTCGAGGTAGGGATATCTCAAAGTATTTCAGAGAGTCCCTTGGAATTCGAGATAACGAGAGCTATATCTAGACAATCAATGGATAATAATGAAAGGCTCTGTGCCATGGAGTGCCTTACAATTATCAGCTGAATTCTACTTTCAGTGGAACTGGAACCCATGCTGGTCCAGAATTTATCTGAAATGAAAGAGATTGACAAACCATGCATTTTGATGCAAACTGATCAAAATCAGATTAAAAATCTGGGCCCAGTTGTTCAAAACTAACGACGTCATTAGTTAACCTTTCTCATGCTGAATAAATTAAGAATAAGATGCCATGCCCACTTCTAATTGCCAGCCAATCAGATTACTTGATCTGTGTTTTTGATAGAAATTCACATATTTCATGACAAACAGTACAGATCCAGTTAGAAGCCAACTGATCTGGATCTACACTGTTTGCTAAGACAGGGCATGACGTGTTTAGCAAGGTTAACATATCATTAACATTTTGATCATTAATTATGGCATATACATTAATATTTTTCAGTCAAACTATCTCTCACTTCCACAACTACTGGCTGGAATTTAACCAAACTTGCTACATGGCTAATCCACATGGTAATGGTGTGCAAGAGCAACATTATTTTTCTGTCTGTTTGTCCATCACACTATTAGCAACATCAGCATGGAGCGAGGGGTCCATTCAGGACTGCGCAAATTAGTGAGATTCTATTATAACTATTTATAGAAATTCCTGAATTTAATGCAAACAGTGTAGACCTGATGGTGATAATCCATTAAGGTTTACTCAAGTTTTTTGTCCTGGGATGAAAATACAGACATGTCATGGGCAGGTAACTCTGTCAAAAGTTGACAAAAAATTGCTCATTTGCAATCCCAATATTAATACACATACCAGAAAAAATAAGCTTTGACATTTCATGTGAATCTAGCAGATAATTCACATGAATTATCAGTCTAATTTCTTAAAAAAAAAACAACACTTATTATGCAGTTGCTGGCACGCCATTGCGAAATACCCTCGCTAAGTGATAATGTTGCTGAAAGTTCAACAGATGGAGGAAAGGGTGGACAGATGGAAGAGTTCCTTTATCCCCATCACTAAAGCATGGTGAGAAAAATTATAAAAACAAAATGTCGTCTGCAACAATTTTACTTAGCACTTTGAGTGTTAAGAGGCTCCTAATTCTCAGCATAATCATGTACCTGACAAATCCATGTAGCTGACATAAAAAAATTTAATACTTGCAGTGCTATGGGGAATTCAGCAGACGACAGATTAATAATATTTTTCTTATTGTTCCCAGAAAATAGGATCTGACATTTCAAGCAAATTGTCTCCTCAGCCAGCATGCAAAGTGGTTGATCAAAACTGCGGCAGATGACCTTTTGATTTTTATTTATTTCCTCTGAAAAAAAAATAAGGCAAATGATTCGTCTGAAATGTCAAGCCCTATTTTCTCTGAATAATACAATACAAAAATCACAAGGTCATCTGCTGCAATTGTGCTTGGTGATTTAAGGGTTAAAACAGTTATTTACCTATAAGTGAATATAGTGACGGTTAGATAAGTTGTGCATGTATCCTTCTTTCCTATTTGTGGTTGAAATAAAACATACTGACGTCATATGTGGTGACAATTTAAATCCGTTAATCAACAGATAAATCCTAGAAAACACTTTTAATTGAATCTCTTTCTTGTGTATATAAAATATAATTAAGCTTAGCATGCTGGGTAATAATTTCAGCACACTATATTTTGAAATATTTTTTACTGCATTTTCCTGAAAATGGGATTTAACAAGTCATGCAAACTCTATAAAGGGGAGATAGTTTGCATGGAAAGTCAAATCCTGTTTTTTGGAAAAAAAAAAAAATAGAAAAATAACGTCAATGTGTCGTCTGCAGAATATTAATACATGGTAATATCATACAGCCGGGCCCAGTAGCTCAAAGCATTGTTAGGTTAACTATTATACCTAAGGTATTTTCAAATATATTGATATTTTTGTTGCAAAAATATGCAAAAGCTACTCACATTTTTTCAGCAAACAACATCAATTTATTTGCCATATTTCAATTTAGAAATTTTAACGTCACATTAGCTAACAACTTCCTTAAGTTTTGAACAACTGGCCCCTGGTTATTTTCTGCGTGGTTCCTATTTCTCCAACAAGGAATCACAGAATTATTTTCCCCAAGCAGAAATATATCCTCTCCTCGGTAGCAAACAGTTTACTATAAAAGCAGACCACTTTTCAAAAATGGCTTGGTGAGCAGGAGCTAGAAAAGTTATCTCCCTTGTACAAAATGGCAGAAAATTTACTAAGTGTATCATTTAGTCCCCTTAATCCTATATCACAAGTGTAGCAGACAACATCTGGGCCCAGTTGTTCAAAGCTAACGACGTCGTTAGTTAACGATTCGTTAAAATTTACGTCGCGTGATACGCAAATGATACACAAATATTACAGAATACTGTATATTGAATTCGCTAAAACTGTTAACGAAATGACCCTTAATGAGCTCGTTAAGCTAACGACGCTTTGAACAACTGGGCCCTGATTTTATTTTTCAGAATAAATTAAACGACATTTTATGTGAATTTTCTGCTCAACAGACAATTCACATGAAATGCCAAGTGATGTTTTTCTCTGAAAAATAAATTTGACAAAAACAAATGGAAAGTCTTCTGCGGCATATTTGCTTGACACTTTAAGGGTTAAAAATGCCAGTGAGTCATATTATGCTAGCATTCTGGGTAAAAATTTCAGCAGACATTTTGAAATACTCCTCTTATTTTTCCAGAAAATAGGCTTTGATATATGTCATGCATCACAGGATTTGACACTTCATGCAAACTGCTCCTAAGGAGATAAATTGCATGAAATGTCAAAGCCTATTTTCTGGGAAAAATAAGAAAAAAAAATATTATCAATTTGTTGCATGCTGAATTTCACCCAAAGGTACCAACAGTTGGTGATGACAAAGTACTATAATAAAACTACGAGTTCACAAACCATTAAAGCACATACTTAATATCATAAGAAAATATTCATATAATATCACAATAATTCATCTGAATTCATCTCTACATGAAGGTGTACGTCAAATGCAGATTAACTTGGACAAAACTATCCAAATCTGGTATACAATTATGTGTGAAAATAATATAAACAAGATTCTAAACAGGTAGTGAATAAATAAAACCACAAAAAGAATATATAAAGGCTGCCATGGTTGATTTCGTTTTACTTAAGTGTTGGTCGGTTTAAAAAAAAATTCTAAACCTATTCCTGCTGAATAAATTAAGATGCAATGCCCACTTCTATTTTTCAGCTGATCAGATTACTTAATCCAGATTGTCGATATAAAGTCACATACTGAATGGCTAACAGTGTAGATCCAGATCAGTTGGCTTCTGCAGAAGCCAACTGATCTGGACCTACACTGTTAACAAAGGCAGGGTATACACACTCACAAAAGAAACCAGCTGAATTGTCAAGCTTTCTGGGCCAGAAGGGGTAGAATGACTAGAAACTATAGCTGGTGTTTGTAAAACACTATGCTCCCAACATTGCCTGGTCTAATACTGCTTGACTCCAACACTGCTTCCCCATGATGGTAATAATAGTACAAATATACTAGATATTAAAAGGGAAATAACTCTAAATGGGTGATAATTCAGATAAGAAAAAAAATACGGGTCACCTATATTTTCATGAGGAATCCGTATATGAAATTTCAAAACATTAACATATATGGTTCTAAACTTATGCTATGCACAATAAAGCAACAAAAGGCCAAAAATTGCAAAGGGCCATAACTCTAACAAAATTTCATTAAACTGGCTGAAAATTTAATCAGGTGATCCTCCTCAGGCCCAATCAGTTTACCAAATATCAAGGCTCTAGCTCAAATACTTATGGAGATATCTTGCTAACAAGATTTCAATGTTATTTTATTAAAAGGGAGATAACTCTAAAATGGGAGAAAATATGGAGAAGAAAAAAATACTGGTCACCAATTTTTTCATGAGGAATCCACAAATGAATTTCAAAATATATGCACGCACGGTTCTAAACTTATGTTATGCAAAATAAAGCAAAAAAAATGGCAAAAATTGCAAAGGGCCATAACTACAACAAAGTTTATTAAACTGGCTGAAAATTTAATAAGGTGATCTCCTCCTCAGTCCCAATCAGTATACCAAATATCAAGGCTCTATCTCAAATACTTTTTGAGACAGCTTGCTGACGAGATTTCAATGTAATTTTATGAAATAATGCTAAAATGGGAGAAAATTCTGATAAGACAAAAAATGCGGGTCACCTATTTTTTCATGAGGAATCTATATATGAAATTTCATAACATTAGCATATATGGTTCTAAACTTATGCTATGCACATGAAAGCAACAAATGGCCAAAAATTGCAAAGGGCGGTAACTCCAACAAAATCCCCTCAGATTAAACCTCCTCAGTTCTAATCAGTATACCAAATATCAATTCTAGCTCAAATACTTTTTGAGATATCTTGCTAACGAGATTTCAGTAATATTTTATTAAAAGGGCAATTACTCTAAAATAGGAGATAATTGAGATAAGAAAAAATGGGTCACCTATTTTCTTCATGAGAATTCATATATGAATTTTCAAAACTTTAGCATACATGGTTCTAATTTTATGCTATGCACATGAAAGCAACAAATGGTCAAAAATTGAAAAGGGACATAACTACAAAAAAACTTCATTAAACTGGCTGAAAATTTTATCAAGTGATCTTCTGCTCAGTCCCAATCAGTTTACCAAATATCAAGGCTCTAGCTTAAACACTTTTTGAGATATTTTGCTAACGAGATTTCAATGTTATTTTATTAGAAGGGAACTAATTCTAAAATGGGAGATAATTTGGATAAGAAAAAAAAACAGGTTACCTGTCAATATATGAAATTTCAAAGCATTAGCATACATGGTTCTAAACTTATGCTATGCACATGAAAGCCACAAGTTTAAATAGCCAGAAACTGCCAAGGGCCATAACTCCAACAACATTTCATTACATTATCTGAAAATTTAACCAGGTGATCTCCATCTCAGGCCCAATCAGTACACCAAATATAAAGGCTGTAGCTCAAATACATTTTGAGATATCTTGCTAACGAGATTTCAATGTTATTTAATTACAAGGGAAATAACTCTAAAATGAAGATAATTTGGATGATAAAAACTAAGGGTCACCTATTTTTTCAAGAGGTATCCATATATGAATTTTCAAAACATTAGCATACATAATTCTAAACTTACACTATGCAGATGAAAGCAACAAATAGCAAAAATTGCAAAGGGCCATAACTCCTACAAAATTTCATTAAATTGGTTGAAAATTTAAACAGGTGATCTCCTCTTCAGTCCCAATCAGTATACCAAATGTCAAGACTCTAGATCAAATACTTTTGGAGATATCTTGCTAATGAGATTTCAATCTTATTTTATCAAAAGGGCAATAACTCTAATATGGGAGACAATTCAGATAAGAACAAAATATGGGTCACCTATTTTTTCATGAGGAATCCATATATGAATTTTCAAAACATTAGCATGCATGGTTCTAAACTTATGCTTTGCACATGAAAGCAACAAGATTAAATTGCCAGAAATTGCAAAGGGCCATAACTCCCACAAAATTTCATTAAACTGGCTGAAAATTTAATCAGCTGATCTCCTCCTCAATCCCAATCAGTACACCAAATATCAAGGCTCTAGCTCTTATGCTTTTCTTAAGAAGCCAACTGATATGGATCTACACTGTTTGCAAAGACAGGGTATGTCCAGGTTTAGCAGGATAATGGTTAATATATCATGCACATTATCTCCTAAGGAGTCAGTTTGCAAGAAATGTCAAACAATATTTTCTGAGAATAGAAAAAAAGAGAAATATTAGTTGATTGCTGTTTGCTGTCTTTGCCTAGAGAACGCTAAAGATTAAAAAAACAATAGGCCATATAACCCTTAATGCACTAATCACAACTGCAGCAGGTGACATTTTTTTTTATTATTTTTCATAGCATTTCATGTGAATATAATGCTAGGTAGTCATATATATATATATATATATATATATATATATATATATATATATATATATATATATATATATATATATATATATATATATATATATATATATATAAAGATAAATAAGTAAGAATTTAGAATGATGCCTGATACAATTTTGTTTTGTGCTTTAAGGGTGAGATAACAGCTCACAAAATTGTGCATGCATTGGTAATGATTGCACATGTCTGTTTTGTTTGAAGAAAAAGAAATTTTAGGATTTCTAAAGAAAAGGCATATCTGCTCATAATTGGCTTAGGTCAATATGTTATTTTATATTTGAAACAGGCTGAAATTTGATTCTTATGAAGTTAACCCTCTTCAAAATCCAAGCAACAAATTGGCTTTTTACTGCACAGCTGGCTATTAATTTCTGCAATCCTTCAATTGAAGAATCAAGTTAACCCTTCTCCTGCTAGACCTAGATATGCCCTGCCTTAGCAAACAGTGTTACTGTATATCTAGATTAGTTGCCAACTGATCTGGAGATGTACTGTTTGTAACTCTAAAACAGGTGATAATTCCGATATGAAAAAAAAAATACAGGTCACCTATATTTTCATGAGGAATCCATATATGAAATTTCAAAACATTAGCATACAGGGATCTAAACTTATGCTATGCACAATAAAGCAAAAAATGGCCAAAAATTGCAAAGGGCCATAACTCCAACAAAATTTCATTAAACTGGCTGAAAATTTAATCAGATGATCTCCTCCTCAGTCCCAATCAGTATACCAAACATAAAGGCTCTAGCCCAAATACTTTTTGAGACAGCTTGCTGATGAGATCTGGATCTGCACTGTTCGCCATTAAGTATGCAAATCTATATCAACAATCTGGATTAAGTAATTTGATTGGCTGAAAATTAAAAGTGGGTATGGATCTATTTATTCAGCAAGACAAGGGTAAATCACTTTTTTTTAAAACCTTCAATGGCCAAGTGGTTAGCACTCACTACTTTGGACCATGAGGTCCTTGGTTTCAATCCAACTAAAGTCAGAATTCAAACATTCAAATTCAAATTCTTTACTAGAATTTGTTTTTCTACAAAAACACAGATGTCTCCTCCTTTTTGGTGTCATATTGTATTGTACATTCAGCAAACATTAAAATTAACTAATGAGATTCCAAGGAAATAACTCAAAAAGTATAAAGAGTTATGGTTCTTGTGCTTTGCACGTCGTCTAATGTTGATTGATATTCATATAAAATTTCATGAAGTTATCTTGAACAGTTTTCAAATTATAGAGTGGACACTTTTTTATGATGGACAAAAGCCCAAAGGAAATAATTCAAAACATATAAATGATAGAGTTATGATTCTTGCACTCTGCAACTCATCTAATGTTGATTGATACTTACATTAAGTTTCTTGAAGATATCTTGAACAGGTTTCAAGATACAGAGCAGACAAGATTTTGTGATGGACAAAGTTCCAAGGGAAATAACTCAAAAAGTATAAAGCAAGAGTTATTTTCTTGTACTCTGCACATCAACTAATATTGATTGACATTTATATGAAGTTTTGTGAAGATAGCTTGAACAGTTTTCAAGTTACAGAGTGGACATGATTTTGTGATAGCATCCAAGGGAAATAACTCAAAAAGTATACATGTAAGAGTTATGGTTCTTGTACTCTGCATGTAGTCTAATGTTGATTGATATTTCTAAGATAGCTGGAACATTTTTCATGTTATATACAATTTTGTGGCAGAGTCCAAGGGGAATAACTCAAAAAGTATAAATGCAAGTTACGGTGCTTGCACTCTGCATGTCGTCTAATGTTGATTGATATTTATATGAAGTTTCATGAAGATAGCTTGAACGGTTTTCAAGTTATAGAGGGGACACGATTTTGTGACATAGTCAAAGGGGAATAAATCAAAAAGAATAAATGCAAGAGTTATGCTTCTTGGACTCTGCACGTCATCTAATGTTGATTAATATTTATATGAAGTTTCGTGAAGATAGCTTGATCAGTTTTCAAGTTACAGAGCGGACACAATTTTGTGAGGGACAAAGTTCTAAAGGAAATAACTCAAAAAGTATAAACACAAGAGTTATGGTTCTTGTGCTCTGCATGTCAACTAATGTTGATTGATATTTATATGAAGTTTCTTGAAGATAGCTAGAACGGTTTTCAAGTTATAGAGTGGACACAATTTTGTGATGGACAAAGTTCCAAGGGAAATATCTCAAAAAGTATAAATGCAAGAGTTATGGTTCTTGCACTCTGCATGTCATTTAATGTTGATTGATATTTATATGCAGTTTCGTGAAGATAGCTTGAACGGTATTCAAGTTAAAGAGCGGACACGATTTTGTGATGACAAATTTCCAAGGGAAATAACTCAAAAAGTATAAATGTAAGAGTTATGGTTCTTGTTGCCTTGCTTGTCATCTAATATTGATTGCTATTTATATGAAGTTTCTTGATGATAGCTTGAATGGTTTCCAAGTTATAGAGCAGACACAATTTTGAGACGGACAAAGTTCCAAGTGAAATAACTAAAAAAGTATAAATGCAAGTGTTATGGTTCTTGGACTCTGCACGTCATCTATTGTTGATTAATATTTATATGAAATTTCATGAAGATACCTTGAACGATTTTCAAATTATAGAGTGGATACGAGTGTGACAGACAGATAGATGCCCTGGGGAAAAACAATATGTCTCCCAACCCTAAAGGGGGAAGACATCATTACATATAGTTTAGCTAAGCTAACAACAGGTAGAGCATTTATCAAACATATAAGAAGAGTCACAGCAGATAAACCAACAAATCTGATTACATAATGAAAGAAAGAGAGGGCAACAGTGGAAGAAAATACATAAAACAAACCCAAACAAAATGCAGTGTTGATAATAATGACTGATGTTTCCCTCAAAATTTTATAAATACTTTTTGATGTCATAATGCATGATAGAGAAGTCCTGACCCTGATCCAGTGTTGTATTGCCGCATTGAGGACATGGCATCTTTGTCATATTCACAGTCCATTTCATTCATAGTTCCCAAACCAGTTTTAGCTTGTTATTGTTTAGCTTACCTCTCCTTGCAGATCGCGCAGTCATGTGTCACTGGCATGGAACAATGAATGAAATGTTAGGCAGTGTAGTGTGAAACAAATTTGCAAAGCTGGAATATTAAATTTGAAACTCATTTTAAAGGAAAAATCATTTGTTTTACAATATTAATTTCGAAACACTAAATGTGTATAAGAATAAGCTCACAACTGTAAAGCATTCTAGTGCACAGAGACTCATTATCACCCTTCCATGTCTTGATATTACTTTAATAATGTTTAAAGGGATGTAAAACACCATATCGGCATTATTTAATATCAAACCCTTTTTTCTGGAAAAATATGAAAAATATTTAAAAATGTCATCTCATGAAACATACCCCACATTCACTATACATATACTTATACATTCACATAATATAGTAAAACTCGGAAATAGTTGGTCCTTCATGAATCTGAGTATGAATAAGTTCCACTCACACATCAAATGACATGACCGTGACCTCCTGACCTTGGATCACAAAGTCCTGGGCTCAGTTGTTCAAAGCTAACGACATCGTTAGTTAACGATTCGTTAAATTTTACATCAAGTGATACGCAAATATGCTGAAATTTTTTGCTGAAAAAATGTGAGTAGCTTTTGCAGTGCAAAAGCTACTCACATTTTTTCAGCAAAAAATATCAGAATACTTTTTATTGAATCCGCTAAAGCAGTTAACGAAATGACCCTTAACGAGTTTGTTAAGTTAACGACGCTTTGAACAACTGGGCCCTGGACGTTGTGATCCAAGGTCAGGAGGTCAAGGTCGGCCATTCATTCACCAAGGGATTCAGCAGGGAGATTACTTTCTAGACCTGACCCATGTCACAAATCTTGAGATTATATCGTGATGCTGGCAGTGCACTGATCTCTAACTGTAGCTGGGATGATGCTGGCAGTGCACTTTGATCTCTAACTGTAGCTGGGATGATGCTGGCAGTGCACTTTGATCTCTAACTGTAGCTGGGATGATGCTGGCAGTGCACTTTGATCTCTAACTGTAACTGGGATGATGCTGGCAGTGCACTTTGATCTCTAACTGTAGCTGGGATGATGCTGGCAGTGCACTTTGATCTCTAACTGTAGCTGGGATGATGCTGGCAGTGCACTTTGATCTCTAACTGTAGCTGGGATGATGCTGGGAGCGGGCAACCTTAGTCAAACTGGTTAATTTGAATATGTAAATGTCATGAAAATACAGTTGTATATCTGAGCTGACTCCCCAAGCAGAGTTAAGGTGCCCGAATATTTAGAGTTTATAGGGTAGGCTTGGCAATTTGTTCAAATCATCCCCGAAAGAAGTATTTTCTTGTTTTGCTAAGAAAATCAAGATGTAGAAGATACAGCTTCTGTCAGCTGGGAGTTTCATCCAAATATTTGTCAAAACATCTGAATGAAATGGTCAGTCCTAATGTCTGTAAGAAAACAAATACCATACTAATCCTAAATACTGGGACAGGCAGGCCTGAGCAAACAGTGTAGGCCCAGATAAGATGCTGCAGAATGCATTTTCTGATCAGGGTTTACACTGTTTGCCACTTATCCAAAATAGACTTTTTTTTTATTTTAGGACAAGTATGGTATGTAAGGACTTACGGTGTCCCAATACTTAGGGTAATTAAATATGGTAAAAAAAAAATAATAATAACAAAAATTTTATGTCAATACTTAATTCAATTCAGCAATATTAAAGTATTGTTTAACCTTTAAGTGCCAATCACAACTGAGGCAGATGTCATTTTTTTTTTTTTTTTTTTTTTATTTTTATTTTTCAATGAAAGCAAGTCTGGACATTTCATGTGAATCTGAAAAATAAAAAATATTTTTTTTTAGAATGTCATCTGCAACAAATTTTGCTTGGTGTTGTAAAGTTTAATATAGTACATTGAAATATTCTACACTGCTTTGAATTAAGTTTGAGAATGCCAGAGTTATTCTTTTTTTTTTTATTCTTTTTTTCTTATATTCTTTTTTTCTTATTTTCTCAGACATTACAGGAGTAACTGTTATTTCATTCAGATTTCTCCTGGCAACACCACTCTAGTTTTTACAGCTTAACCCATTTCAGACCATATATTGGAAGAGTCCAATTTCAATTATTAGGGTATGTCAGGATATGTGATTTAGATATTCCTCGATAAAAATGGCTGAACTATTTGCAAACAGCAGAGACTCTGATCAGCTGCCCCATTCTGTGGCATCTGATATAGGTCTCCACTGTTTGCCAATAATACCCCTTTTACAATAAATAGGATTAAAAGAAATATTTAAAAAAAAAAAAAATAAAAATGCTCATATTTAACTCATGCTATTACAGTTATTAACCCTTGTCCTGCTGAATAAATTAAGATACCACCCCCACTTCTAATTTTCAGCCAATCAGATTACTTGATCCAGATTTTTGTTATAAATTTGCATACTTGATGGCAAACAGTGCAGATCCAGATCAGTTGGCTTCTTCAGAAGCCAACTGATCTGGATCTACACTGTTTGCAAAACAGGGTATATCCGGGATCAGCAGGACAAGGGTTAAATATGAACATGTATACATATGAAACTCACAATTTTAATTTTCTTCTTTCAACCTGAGCGGATGGTTCCTCTGAGAAAACACAGACACACTCTGAACCAAATCAACCTTTATGTATTTATATATAAGAACCCTTCAATTTCAACCTTTAACCTGCTGAATATACAAATCAACAGGCAACATTACAATTATTTTACTCAGTGAAAATTTCAGCAGAACACTTTTTTTTTCTTTTTATTCCAAGAAAAAAGATTTTGACAATTCATGCCAAATGTCTCTTTGTGAGATCATTTGCATTAAAAATCACCTATTTTCTGTGGAAAAATAGGAAAAATGTAATCAATTTGTTGTCTGCTTAATTTGCCCTGTGAGTGGTAAAAGCAGACAATAATTTTAATGCTTAGCATGCTATGTAAAAATTTCATCAGACATTTTAAAATATTTTTGTTTATTTATTTATTTATTTTTTTTTTTTTTTTCAGAAAATAGGGTTCAACATTTCATCCAAATTGTCTCCCTTTTCATGAAATTCAAAGCCTAATTTCTGGGAAAAATAAGAAAAATATCTCCATTTTGTCATCTGCTGAGTTAGCCCAGAGAATGGTAAAGGTTAAAAAGCTTGAAAAGAGGGCTCAACATTTTAGTTTGTAGCCTTTGAATGAAATGTCAATCTGTGATGCAAGCTTCAAGAAGGAAAAAAAGGCAGAATGCATATATTTTTTCAATATTTTCATCTGCTAATGCTGCTTCCAGCATATTACAGGTCAACAGACCTCTTGATAAGAGGACTACTGGTATCCAGAAATGAATTTTTCTTATTCCTTTATGAAAACATATGTTATTGGTTATTAGAAGCACCTCATCAAGGTCACAAGATGCTTCTAATTAGAACCCACAACATTTGTTTTGTGGAGAAATTAGAAAAAAATTAATATTTTTTGGCTGAAGAAAACGTCCTATCTGGAGCTATGGGTTAAAGTTTATTTAATTTGAGCTCCAGCTAAGCCAGTTATCCAGACAAACATTTCTCACATTTTTCCATGAAAACCCATATAGTGTGTACTTATAAGAATTGCTCTAAGTATTCATCAGAATAATTCCCCTAACAATATGTGTTCATGGAGAAACCAAGAAAAATAGTAATGAAAATATTTGATTCAAATCAAAAGCATTTTATTTTGAACAATGGTTTAACTTTTACAACTCTCTAGGCAAATTCAGCAGATGATAAATTGATTATTTTTCTTATTTTTTTCCCAGAAAATAGGCTTTGACATTTTATGCAAATTGTCTCCTAGACAATTTGCATGAAATGTCAAAACCTATTTCTGGGAAAATAAGAAAAACATTTCAAAAATGTTGTTTGCTGAAATGTTTACCCAGCATACAAAGTGTTAATAAGGAAATGTTTAGAGGATAGTGCTTGCAGTCTGGTATTTTCTGACTAAATACCTGTGTGCATCAGATTGATGCTGAAGTAATTATTTATTGAAGGGCACAAAAACAAAAAATCTGCCGAAAAGAAAACAACAGCATACTTTATTTATCATAAATTATGGACATTCTATAGAAATTAACTCTTTCGGTACCAAATTTCAGACATTTGTCATCTGCTTTTTTATTTTAACAGACTATCACTTGGAAAGACATTTATATGTAAAGTTGATAGACTGAATGTCAAACAACGTAGATCCAGATGAGACAGCTCATTGAGCCATCTGATCTGGATCTATGCTGTTTGCAAAAGCCTATTATTATCGCCTGTGGCAGTTAATGCATCTTGAATTTACCCATTACCACTCTCTAAGCAAATTCAGCAGCCGACAAATTGATGGATATTTTTTTTTTTAGTTTTCCTAGAAAACAGGATTTGACATTTCATTCAAATTATTTATCTAATCCTGTTTTCTGGGAAAAATAAGATAATATTTCAAAATATTGTCTGCTAAAAACTTTACCCAGAGTGCTAAGCATTAACCCTTGTCCTGCTGAATAAATTAAGAAGCCACACCCATTTCTGATTTCATCAGATTACTTAATCAAGGCTGTCGATACAGATTCACATATTTAATGGAAAACAGTGCAGATCCAGATCAGTTGGCTTCTTCAGAAGCCAACTGATCTGGATCTACACTGTTTGCAAAGGCAGGGTATATCCTGGTTCTGCAGGACAAGAGTTAACACTCAGGAAATATTTACAGAGAGAGCTTCGAAAATGAAAAACAACTGCTAATGCAAGCTTGTTTATAAGATTGCCTATCATTGTTTGTTTACTCTTCGGCTATGCTCTATGCTTGTGGCTTTGTCTGGACATCTTTACTATTTTGCTATTTTCAAGGAAATATTTCTTTCATTTTTTAAACTTAATCATATTACAAATCATAACAAGAAACTTGGAATTTGCATGACAACCAGATTTCCCCATAAAAGACATCATTACCAACTATTATGTATAGGAAGAATCATGTACAGGAAGACAACTGGAAATGTATGTTGAGAGAAAGTAGTCAGTTAACTCCCTTGAGTACTCTCTGTAAACAACCAGGTCCAATTAATTGGATTCCTTTGCTTTTATCATTAATATTCCCATTAAGTATCAATTCCTTTTCCTTGATAAATCTAATTTTAACACAGTCACATGCCAATACAGCTTCCAAAATATTAAAAGGGAACATTTCCTGTGCAATGCAATACATAATATTAATAAATCTTCCATGTGGCTATGGAGAAATGTGAAGTTAAGAATCTGTTAAATTCCACTGATGACCTGTGCTAAAAGCAGAGGATTCCAGTTAGAAGGACCTGGTAAGTATTTGATCTACCTTGGACTACCTGTCAAGGGAGATAACAGATATATTGCTGCTATCTCTCACTGACTGACATTCTTCTAAGCTTCAGATAAGAGGGGGTATCCACATAATATTTTTCTTATTTCTCCACAAAAACATATGTTGTAGGTTCTCATTAGAAGTGCCTCCTCGAGGCACTTCTAATGAGAACCCACAACATATGTTTTTGTGGAGCAATAATAAAATTATCAACACTTTTTGGTTAAAAAAAAAGCCTTATCTGGAGCTTAGATATCCCCAGCAAGTATCATAAAAATCTTTAAAAGGGTATTCAAAACACAGCCAGGACACAACATTGGTCAAAAATTAAGGGGAGGTACCTAGAAAAAAGGAAAAGAAAAGTTGTCTTTCTTTTATATAACAGCAGCATGACCTAATCTAGATTTTCTTTTGATTTGGAGTTTTTCGGCTCAGTCAATACTGTTACCTGACTTATTCTAGAATCCTACAGAGTACCATCGAAATAGTGCAAAGCCTATTCAAGTTGCATGAAGTCTATCATAAAATGAAGGTAGATAACTGAAAATTAACCCTGGTCATGCTGAGCCCGAATATGCCCTGCCATTGCAAACTGTGTAGACCCAGATCAATAATTAATCTGGATATGCACTGTTTGTCATTGTCTGTGAATTTGTATCAACAACCTGAAACAAGTAATCTGACTGGCTGAAAATTAGAAGTGATTGTGGCATCTTAATTTATTTGCTCAGACCTAATAGTCCTGGACTTGTCACTAAGGGAACTGCCAAAATATGTTGTCTTGGCTTGATTTTAGTGCTATTTTACAGCACTATGGTCATTAAAAATGATTTTGGAAATTGTTTTTAATAGGTTTGGTTGAAAAACGTTAAGTTACAATTAATAAAATTGAAGTTATACCATCATTTTGGTGAATTTCTGATGATTTTCTACTAAAAGTGCCAAAAATAGCTAAAATGGGTACCTAGGTTTCTTGTTGATGTATACAAAAACTGTTTAAATTTCCTTAAACATGATGCTGCAATCTTAAAGCTATTACATTAAACTATTGCTTTCTGAAAACAAATCTCAGATATTTGGAGAAATAATTGAAATATGAGCTTTTAAACTTCATCATACAAAATTATGAAAACTCAGCCACAACAACATGTTTCCAATAAATACAATACTTGTACCGTAGATACTAGTCCAGTGTATATTGGGTCAAAGTTTATTCGGCATGGCAAAAGTCAAGACAGATCTGCACTGTTTGTCATTAAGTATGTGAATTTATATCCACAACCTGGATCTAGTTATCTGATTGGCTGAAAATCAGAAGTGGGTGTGGCATCTTAATTTATTCAGCATGGCAAGGGTCAACACAGGTTGTAACTTGTATGTTACAACAACATCCTGGTCTACTCTTAAAATCAAAGTATTCCAAGTAGTTCAGTTAAAGATCAAACACAAACCTGTCACTAAGAGGGGAGCTAACTGGGAAAGTAAGAGTGATAGAGTTGTCACTCTTGTATGAAACATTGCATCTTAACAATTTCCACTCCACTATCTTGCGTTGTCTAAATATTTCAAAGAGTCTTCTAATAACAATCTAAACACAAAAGCTGTCATGAATGGGAGATAAATTGGAAAGTAACACCAGTAGAGTTGCCATTCTGGTATATATGTGACACTGCCCTCGACCTATTCTATAATACCTTAATAGCTTCAAAATAAAAATTAACTGCCATGAACCTACAAGATAATTTTGAGTCTTGACTTAATCTTATGTAGGAGGTATACAGGTAATAGTTATGAAGCTATTTAAACTATTAAAACTATCATACGGGACATTTATAGCCACTACTAGCAGAAAAAGTCCTTACGACATATGCAAACAGCACACATCCAGGTCTGTTTGGGTTCTACACATTTTTCTTAAAAATATCTTTAATGTACATATCTAAACAATGAACACAGACCCCAATCAGACTATGACGATGTCAAGGCTGATCAGGATCTTCAATGATTATGAATGTCATAAGTAGAAAATTCATTTACTGAATTCAAAGACCCTTACTGCAACTTTGGAATTCAATCAAGTGTCGTAAAATTGTTGTTGAAACTCTCACTGATATTTTATATTTCCTATAATCAGGTCGTCTTCTGTTTGGAGGAACTCACTTATTGATTTCAATGACTCTTACCGTAAATCTGAAATTCAATCCAGTGCTGTAAAACTGTTCTTAAAACTCTGAAAATATTTTATATTTCCTATAATTGGGCCAACTTCTGTTTGAAAGAACTCATTTATTAAATTCAATGACTTCTAGTGTAAATCTGTAATTCAATCAAGTGTCATAAAAGTATTGTTATAACTCTGAAGAACATCTTCTATCTCCTATAATCATGTCAACTTCTGCTTGGAGAAACTCATTTACTGCTTTCAATGACTCCTACTGTAATTTTGGAATTTATCAAGAGTCCTTAAAGCCCACATGATGGATAAAATTCTCAGCAGACAACATTTTGAAATATTTTTCTTATTTTTCCCACAAAGCAGGTCTGTCTGTCTGTCTGTCTGTCTGTCTGTCTGTCTGTCTGTCTGTCTGTCTCTCTCTCTCTCTCTCTCTCTCTCTCTAGGGCTGGATAAGCCCTCTGAACCTGCAGATTTAGGTGTTCTATGCTATAAATATCACCACGATGATGCTCATTGACAGACATTCTGAACTCAAAAGTAACCCTTACAGCACCAAGCGAAATTGTTGCAGATGATGACAATGAGTTCAGGTTTAATGATATGTCAACTGTTGAGGGTCATTTGCATCAAAATGGTATCTTAACTTGGTTTGGTATTAAAACTGCTGTAATGATTGGTCATATATGAATAGATTGTAGCAGATGACATTCTAAAAATTTATTATTTTTTCAAAGCAACTAAAGCTTGACATTTGTCAAAGTCACCAAGCCCATGGTATGTAGGTCATTATCATTAAATGATACCGCAATGTTTGAGTCTCTGTTAACCCACTGTAGACAGAATAGACCCACCCACACTATATATTGGAAGAGTCCAATTTCAATTTTAGGTATGTCTGGCTATGAGATTTACATATTCCTAGAAAAAAATGGCTAAACTATTTGCAAACAGTGCAGACCCTGATCAGATGCTGCATTCTGCGGTGTCTGATATGGGTCTGCACTATTTGCCAATTACCCGTTTAAGGGTCTCCCAACTACAATGAGTTAAAGAAGAAGTGTATGCCAGGTTTGATGACTGTGGGCCACATAGTTAATCACATTACGAAAACATGCCTATTCAAATGCACTGAAAATGTTACCACTAAAAAATGAAAATTTCCAGTTAAAAACTTCTGAAATTTTTCCTGCTCAATAACATAGATTGTGGGTAATTGTTAGAACTGCCTCACTGAGGCAGTTCTAACAAGCACCCACAATCTATGTTTTTGAGCAGAAATAAGAAAAATAATGTATACCCCTGTAAACCCAGTTTTACAATATAAAAGTGGGTATTAAGGGGGTCAAAATTATATAGGCAGGTTCTCGTTATGGAGTAAATAAGAGCTGTTGCAATACAGCGACTGAATCATGTTTTGCCTCTAAAAGCTTGAACCAAAAACTTTAACAAGAATTTTTTCTAAGTCCAGGACACTGACCTCAAGGTCACTCATGTGGGTCTGGACAGTAAACATAGAACTTCAGACCAGCATTTAACATCAGAACATGTATGAACTACAGTCAAGTCTCCTTATCTTGACCTCGCTTATCTCGAATAACCGCTTATCTCGAAGTGAAATTCTGGTCCCTGTTTTAACATGGAAATCAAAGAACAGGTAACAAAATATTATGGAAAAGAGGAGAAATTGCTCCTAAGGAGCAATTTCTCCTCTTTTCCACAATATTTGCTATATGTCTCTAACTTCAGGAGTCAAATTACATACTCATTTGTCAAATTTGGTTGTTCGATTTATTGTTTTCCTCATTTCTGCAACTCTGATATTTCGAGGTACGGATATCTCAAAGTGTTTCAGAGAGTCCCCCCTGGAATTCAAGATAACGAGAGTTCACTGTACTTCTATCCAGAGGTTAAGGAGATTTTGTTTGTGTTGTTTGTGTTGAGGTTTTACGGCCCAGTCAACCCAATGGGGTCATGTCGAGCGCTGTCAGTTTACCTAACCACACGTTTACTGGGCAGGCTTAGTCCTCTAAGCGGTTTACCAGTATTGTGCACATTCTTTCACCAGAAACTGACAACTCCCCTTCTTGAATCAGCAGAAGGGAGAGAATGACCGTAGAAAATATTTCATGATCAATCTCCACGAAAGAATGTTGCCGACCTCGGCGGGGGTTGAACCCGCTACCTCCTGGTCTCCAGTCGGACGGCGCATCCAACTGAGCCACCGGGGCCGACAGGTTAAGGAGATATCCCCTTTTATTTGTGTTAAGGTTTTATGGCCCAGTCAACCCAATGGCGTCTTGTTGAGCGTGGTCAGTTTATCTAACCACATTTGAACTGGGCAGGCTTAGTCCTCTAAGCGGCTAACCAGTACTGTCCACATTCTTTTGCCAGAAACTGACAACTGCCCTTCTTGAATCAGCGAAAGACAGAGAATGACTGTAGAAAATATTTTATGATCAAATCTCCACGAAGATGTTGCCGACTTGGCGAGGTCGAACCTGCAACCTCCTGATCATCAGTCGGATGCACATCCAACTAAGCCACCAGGCCCGCTAGACATCCCCTTTTAACCCTTGTCATGCTGAATAAATTAAGATGCCATGCCCATTTCTTATTTCCAGCCAATCAGATTACTTGATCCAGGTTTTTGATAGAAATTCACATATTTAATGACAGTGCAGATCCAGATCAGTTGGCTTCTTCAGAAGCCAACTGATCTGGATCTACACTGTTTGCTTAGACAGGGCATGTCATGTTTAGCAAGAGAAAGGTTAAAAACGTCAACTAAAAGCTTTAACCAATGCCAACAATAAGGCCGACGCAGATGCTGTGGTGACTGCTATAGCTCTGTCTGTACTTTCATACTGGTGAGCTCAAAATGACAAAGTGATTAGACCCTGAATAAAGCTTAAAAGGTCAGGGCCCAGTTGTTCAAAACTAACGATGCCGTTAGTTAACATATCATTAAAACTTTGATCATTAAATATGGCATATATGCTAATATTTTTGCTGAAAAAAATGTGAGTAGCTTTTGCATTTGCAAAAGCTACTCACATTTTTTCAGCAAAACTGTGAATTAGATATTGTAGTGACTAGATCAGTTTACATTTTGACCACTAACGCACTCGTTAAGCTAACAATGCTTTGAACAACTGGGCTCAGGATCATAAAATGAAGCTGCACTGAGTCTATGATAGAGTAGAAGTGTATGCCAGGTCTGAGGACTGAAGGTCATACAGTTAAACCTTGTCCTGCTGAATAAATTAAGAAGTCACATCCATTTCTAATTTTCAGCCAATCAGATGACTCGGTCAAGGTTGTTGATATAGATTCACATACTGAATGGCAAACAGTGCAGAACCAGATCAGTTGGCTTCTTCAGAAGCCAACTGGTCTGGATCTACACAGTTTGCAATGGCAGTGTATATCCGGGTTCAGCAGGACAAGGGTTAATCAGAAATGGAGCTAAATATTTTGCTAGGGTTGACACGAAAAATGACAAAGTCATTTGACTACAAAATATAGGTCAAGATCATAAAATAACATTACAATATTTTAGATATTTAGAGGGAGAAAGCACATGATACATGTATATTAGATGACTCTATGTGTTACAGTTAATCAGATTGCTATGGTTGACACAAAATATGGTAGACATAAAAATGGCAAAGTCTTTAGACCATGAAAAACAGGTCATAAAATAAAATAATGCCTTATTTTTTTTAATCTTTGTTAGGGAGAACGTGTACACTTGGCAAGATGACTGTAGGTGTAATAGTTCAGAAATGGACTTGACCACTAGGGTGATTGCAGATGTTAGCAGATGGATGGACAGATGAATGGACAAAAAACCAGATGCCTATATCGCACCTGCTTGCTTTAGCAGATGTACTGTATCATTTACCCTTGTCCTGCTGAGTAAATTAACATGCCATGTCCACTTCTAATTTTCAGCAAATCAGATTACTCGATCCAGGTTGTTGATACAAATTCACATACTTAATGACAAACAGTGCAGATCCAGATCAGTTAGAAGCCAACTAATCTGGATCTACACTGTTAGCAAAGGCAGGGTATATACGGGTTCAGCAGGACAAGGGTTAACCCTAAGTATTGGGACACAGTACCTGAATCTGAATCTGCCAGGTACTTCATACACTTAAAATATTTGTGTATTACATAGAGTGTACATGGCAATGGTGTATTGATAAAAAAAAATAGAAAAAAAAAAATCTCCTTTCTGTACCTGTCCAAAAATTTAACTCTTGTCCTGCTGAATAAATTAAGATGCCGTGCCCACTTCTAATTTTCAGCCACTCAGATTACTTGATCTGGAATCATTGCTATAAATTTGCATACCCATTGTAAACAGTGCAGATCCAGATCAGTTGGCTTCTTCAGAAGGCAACTGATCTGGATCAACACTGTTTGCAAAGGCAGGGTATATCCGGGTTCAGCAGGACTAGAGTTAAAAAATAGTCTATTTTCTTACCTGTTGTCTGAAATATTGCTGTGTGTATAGCAAACAGTGTAGACCTTGATCAGAAGCCACATTCTGCCACATCTAATCTGGGTCTACACTGTCTGCAAAGGTCTATCTGCCCCAATACATAGGGTTCTGTATTGTTCTTCCCGTTATGAAGGTTAATTAAAATAGTCCATTCTCCTGTTGATGTGTCTAAAATATTGCTGTATATATGGCAAACACTGTAGACCCTGATCAGATGCTGCATTCTACCACATCTGATCAGAGACTACACTGTTTGCAAAGGCCTATCTGACCCAATACTTAGGGTTCAAGTGTTCTTACCATTATGAAAGTTACTATAAGGCAAAGAGGACAAAATCTTGAAATCAGTCAACCATAAAATATAGCTTGAGGTCATAGAAGCCTGCTAAAATGCTGCAGTACTTATAACCAGGCATCCTATTGTGAAGATTCAGCTCCCTACAGCCAGCAAAACCTGAGAAATTACCTCACTAGAGTTCAAGAGATGCAAGGACCTGTATACTCATTAGTTCCCACAACATACCTTTTCATTGAGAAATTAGAAAAATACCAGGGCCCAGTTGTTCAAAGTGTCGTTAGCTTAACGAGCTCGTTAAGGGTCATTTCCTTAACTGTTTTAGCAGATTCAATATACAATATTCTGATATTTTTTTGCTGAAAAAATGTGAGTAGCTTTTGCACTGCAAAAGCTACTCACATTTTTTCAGCAAAAAATTTCAGCATATTTGTGTATCACTCCATTTAAATTTTAACGAATCGTTAACTAACGACATCGTTAGTTTTGAACAACTGGGCCCTGAATTTTCTTATTGAAAAAAAATAATGCCTTATCTGAAGCTATGCTTAGTTCTGACTATTTTTATCAAATTTTTCACCCTTATTTACCAAAAATAATCCAAATAGACAGCTGAGTATTTTATTTTTTACAACTTGCCTATAAACTTAAAAAATGAGAATAATGTATTCCTAAAAATTGAATTTTCTGATTAGTCGACAATGAAAATTCCTTCTATTCATATTTCAAGAGACTAAAATGATTGATACCTTTAGACTCACAGGTGAGCTTAAAGTATAGGCATGTTCCGTCATCCATCCATCATCTTCCATCTGTCTTCCATGCTTTTCAAACATCTGAAACCACTAGGCTAATCAAAGCCTAAATGGGTAGGGGGAACAAAAGTTTGTTTACCACATCTGGGTCATCAAGATGGCTACCACACCCATATATGTATAGGGTAAAAACCCTTTAAAAATATTCTTCTCTGGAACCAAAGGGCTAATAGTCCTGGCCCTTGGTATGCAGCATTGGGGACATAGGCCCAAAAAAGTTTAAAAAAAAAAATGATAACCTTGGGTTGACCTTGACCTTTTTTATGGTAAAGACCAGTTGTTTTTTTTACATAGACTCCTGTAGGCAAAACTTTAAAAACCTTCTTGTCTAAAACTAGAAGGCCCAGGCCTTTGATATTTGGTGTGTAGCATTATCTTGTGGACCTCTATTAAAAGTATTCATATTATAGCCCTGCCATTAAAATGGCTTTGTCCCAGAGGTCACTGTATTATATAGACATGTATGGGGAAAAAAATTTGAAAATCTTCTTGTGTGAAACGCCTAGGCCTTTGACATTTGGTACTTAATCTAGTGGACCTCTACTAAGATTGTTCACATTATCACCCTGGGGTCAAAAATGGCCTCACCCCCGGGGTCACTTGTTTTACATAGACTCATATGGGGAAAACTTAAAAACTTAAAAAAATCTCCTTGTGTGAAACCAGAAGACACAGGCCTTTGATATTTTGGTATGTCACTTTACCAAAGCCATATTTTGTGTGAAGTTTTTGTTTCGCCAAATTAATCAAAGCTAAATTCCATACCAAGTTACTGTAGGATACAGAGACCAAACTTAAGGGTTTTCAAACTACAGCAGCTACCATACCCATATGTTTCTTTCTTTAACAACGCCCAATGCCCAGACGCTTGCCCACCTGCCCTGACGTCGCTATTTTAAAGGGCAGATTTTTAAAACACCTGTCCAAAAATGTTACCATAGGCTTGCTCAGAACAAATAGTCCCAGGTAAGCAATAGGACCATTGGTCCTCTGGTTGATTTTTATTGATCATTGGGACAAAACTATGCACATCCTAAACATTGTATGCTCCAGCCAGCTCATGGTTGGGTGTGAAAAATGGTTATCATTTCAAAACTTCTCTGAAAACAATGTAAAGTCTTGAAACAAGGCAAAGAATTGGAGAGCCATCCACAGTCCCCTATCACACATATCCAAATTAGGGCAAACATGCAAAGGTAAAAAAAAAAAAAAAAAAAAAAGACTACAATTGGTATGAGACATATATGTACTAGCTTGACCCTTATGCTGAAAGAATGAAGATGCCAAGCCCACTGACCCTTATGCTGAAAGAATGAAGATGCCAAGCCCACTTTTTAATTGTTAGCCAATCAGATTGCTTAATCCAGATTGTTGATATGAATTTACATACTGAATGACAAACAGTGCAGCTCTAGATCAGTTGAACTCTGATGAACCCAAATGATCTAGAGCTGGTTTTACACTGCTTGCAAAGGCAGGGCATATCCCCGTTCAGCAGGACAAGGGATAACTGTACAAGTTATACAGGTACAAACTTTTTAACTAATACCACTCTCTGAACTGGTTCCACAGACAACAAACTGACAATATTTTTCTTATTTTTTCCCACAAAATAGGCTCTGACATTTCAAGCTAATTGTCTCCCTAGGAGATAATTTGCATGCAATGACAAAGTCTATTATTTTCGCTATGCCGTCGGCTTTCACAAGTATAACAATAGCACTTCGCTCAGACGATAAACCGGTTCGCGCCCTTTAAAGAAATCGAATCCACCCGATCACGTGACAACTGTCAACAAGTCTAGAAGTTTGCCACGTTAAATCATATTTCGCTCTGCGCTCGAAGGAGAAACATCTACTTTTAAATTATCACGGTATTATTAGCGTCGGTAAGTAACTGAAATATTGCCCTACCCAAGGACGAAGTCCTGGGAAACTGTCAAGCAGTCTTATTGAAATTTTGAATAAAAAATGGGCACTGAACGGGACGATGTCCTGTCGTTAGATGGTGAAGAAGATGAAGGTGAGTTTTCTGGATTCAGCCCACTTCATTCTGGGGAAGAAAGCAGGCAGGTTCTGTCTGTACAGAAAAAGAAAAAACAAAAGTCTGGTGTAATTAAAAAACCCCAGAACAGTACGAAGGGTACTAGAAAAAGGGCGTTGATAACGTCCAATAAGGAAAATGAAAATAGAACTGGCGTAGCCAGACAGGAACAAACAGGGACTAGTTCCAGCTTGTTAGACATATCAAAATTGTCAGACAGTGACATTATTAAGTTGAGGGAGGTTCTAGGAATAGTTCCACCCCAGTATGCTGATGAGGAAGATATAACTTCAGTTTTTGGGGATACCTTAGAGAACTTGCCTGGGTTACATGTGCAGGTAGATTCTGCAGATATATCTGATGGGGACATGCTTCATGAAGGTAATAGGCAATTACCAGATGATTTGAGCAAAGCATTATTTGAAGGTGACGAATGTGTTGAAGATGACTGGGAGCTTCCCAGATTAAAGGCTCCAGAGAAAGGCAAGGCAGTATCTGAGTCCTTGGCAAAATTAATTAATACTTCATGCACCTCCCAGTGTGATACAGATTCTTTGGTTGCAAAATATAAAATTCCAAAAAATTGTGACCGTGCATGTCCACCTGTTGTTAATCAGTTTATATGGAAAATTTTGGACAAACGTGCACAAAATCAAGACAAGGGTATTCAAGATATACAGAATTTGGTTGCTACGGGTATCACCCCTATTATTAAGTTGGCGGATGTTTTTAAAGCCCAGTTTATGGCCAATAAAGAAGCAAAGACACTATTGTCAGATGCACTGACTTTGCTGGGTCAAGTGCAATATAATTTATCAGTTAGAAGGCGTTATATAATAAGGCCAAATTTAAAAAAGAAATACACTAGTTTGTGTAATATATCTACACCAATATCAAACCAGTTATTTGGGGATGACATTGCAAAAGAAATCAAGAACTGTGATTCTATGTATGGTCTTGGTAAGGACCAAGGTTACAGAATGAATGTCTACAGGGGCAGGGGAAGTAGATTCCCCAGGAGAGGATATTCTGGGAACTATGGTTCTGGTTATGGCTATGGTTCTGGTGTTCAGAGTCATCGTTTTCAGCCTTATCCTAGGACAGTTTAGAACACCTATGCGAGGCCGTGGGGTAAAAAGATCTGCAGCCACAGCCACAGCCACATCCCCAAACGATCAAAATTAAACCAGGTAGGTGGAGTAGGTAAGGTAAAGCACTATGTAAAAAATTGGGAAAAAATCACAAATGATCCTTGGATACTTCAGACAATAACTGGATATCGTATTGTTTTTGATGAACAGCCGGTTCAGAGGCATATACCAAATGAAATTCCATTTAGCCCAGATCAGTGGGTCATTGTTGACAATGAGGTGAAAGAGTTGCTCAGAAAAGGTGCCATTGTTGAGTCGGTATCAGAACCAGATGAGTTTATATCTACTATTTTTATTGTTCCTAAACCTAATGGAAAGTTTCGTCCTGTTATAAATCTGCGATACTTGAATGAGTTTGTGCATTATGACCATTTTAAACAAGAGACCTTTAAAGTAGTTTTAGACTTGCTTCAGAAAAATGATTTTCTCACCTCAGTCGATCTACAAGATGCATATTTTTCAATCCCTGTTCATGAGCAGGATCAAAAGTATTTAAAGTTCACCTGGAATGGTTCCCTGTACAAGTTTATTTGCGTTTGTTTCGGTTTAAAATCGGCACCTTTTTTGTTCACAAAGGTATTAAAAGCCGTTTTTGCTTGGTTTCGGCAGCAAAATTTTAGGTGTTCATATTATATTGATGATTCTTTGAATATGAACAAAAACAAGGCTGTTTGTCAGAAAAATACTATGACCATGGTAAATACATTACAATCTCTGGGATTTACTATTAATTATAAAAAATCATCACTTGTACCCTCACAGAGAATAGTGTTCTTTGGATTCTTGGTTGATTCAGTCCAGTTTAAGATTTTCCTTACTGAAGAGAAAGTACAAAAAATAATGTTAAAAGCAAAACATTTGCTGGAAAAATTAAAAGTTATAGTAAGGGAACTGGCATCATTCATAGGTTTAGTCATAAATGCATTCTATGCTGTTTTAGAAGCACCTCTGCATTATCGAAGCATGGAGAGGAATAAAATAGTAGGTTTAGGAGTGGATATGAATTTTGATAATGAGGTAACTTTGACTAAAACTAGTATTAGAGACATTCAGTGGTGGTATACAAATGTCAAAACAAAAAATGGTAAGAAAATTAGACCTGAAAAAGTTCAAAGGCACTGTAGATCAGATGCCAGTTTTCTAGGCTGGGGTTCAGTAGACCTGGACTCCAGTGTATATGCCCAAGGCAGGTGGAATTTCGAAGAAACTAAACACTCAATTAATTATTTGGAACTTTTAGCAATAAAATATGCAATACAATCCTTATACGAAAAAGAGAGAAGGGTACACATAGAAATTCAGTCTGACAACATATCAGCAATAAAGTATATCAATGATATGGGGGGAATAGCCTCAGAGCCTATGGATTTATTAGCTACAGATATTTGGGAATGGTGCTTGTTGCGCCAGATTCATATATCAGCTGTTTATGTGCCTGGATGTCAGAACACAGCAGATTTTTATTCAAGAAATTTTTCAGATTCGACTGAATGGCAGTTGAAGACGGACGTTTTTAAACGTTTATGTGACCATTTTTTTGTCCCAGATATAGATTTATTTTCTTCAAGATTAAACAAGCAACTGGATGTATTTGTTAGTTGGTTTCCTGAACCTGGAGCATTACACTGTGATGCATTTTCATTTTCTTGGCATAATTATAGGTCATATATATTTCCACCCTTTTCATTAGTAGGAAAAGTAATTAACAAAATTATTGAAGATAAAGTGGAAAAAGCTATCCTGGTTTTTCCACTTTGGAAGTCACAGTCTTGGTTTCCTTTATTACTTGACAATCTGTGTTCTTTTCCTGTTAGATTGCCAAGACACAAGGATTTGTTAGTGTTACCACACAACAGAAGATGCCACCCATTATGCAAGACAATGCGGATCGTCGCTGCGATAGTATCAGGAAGGCGCTCCATTACAGAGGACTTCCGGAAACAGCTACAAATCTCATCATTAGCTCTTGGCGGCTTGGGACCAGGAAGCAGTACAGATCAGCTTGGCAGAAATGGTTTGTTTGGAATAGTATCAGGTTTGGAAATCCATTTCAGACCACTGAGGTGGTAGTTATTAAATTTTTGAATTATTTATATTGTTTGAATAAGTCCTATTCAGTTATTAACTCTTGTAAAGCTATGTTATTACAAACTTAACCCTTTTTTGGAAATACTTGGTGTAATAATTGTCCACTCATTGCCAGGTTTATGAAAGGGGTGTACTGCCATAGGAGACCTACTCCCAGATATTTATTTACTTGGGATATATCCTGCGTGTTAAACTTTTTATCATCTCTTTATCCTCTTGAAGATTTAAGTTTAAAACTATTAACATTTAAAGTTACTGCTTTAATTGCTTTGGCAGCAGCTCCAAGGGCACAGACATTAGTATATATGAACCTTGATAATATGCTGACAAAAAGGTGTGAGGTGACATTCACATTTCCAGAGTTGTTAAAGACATCAAAGGTTGGTCAGGCTTATACCTTGAAAACTGAACATTTCAGAGATGAAACATTGTGTGCTATGCATACATTATTGCATTATATAAAAGTAACACAAGGTGTTAGACGTTCAAGAAGAGTATTAGTTTCATATGTAACTTTTAAGGAAGTTTCTACAAGTACAGTTGCTAGATGGTTAAAGTCCGTTTTAGAATTGTCAGGCATAAATACTGAGATATTTATGGCTCATTCATATAGAGCTGCATCTGTGTCAGCTGCATATAATAAAGGTTGTAGTTTGAAAACTGTATTAGATACAGCAGACTGGTCGTCAGATAAAAATTTTAGAAAATTTTATTGGAGACAGTCATTGAGAAGAAATCAGTTATCTTTCATAAATGCAGTTTTCCAGTAGGAAAATAAGCTTTGTTAATCCAGGATATTTGGGTTAAATTTCTGGTATTGTTTTGTTGCCTTTGAAGATGCTATCGTTATACTTGTGAAAGCCGACGGCATAGCGAAAATAATGTCCCATCATCCAAGCTTTAGTGCCGGATGAGGGGCATTATTGGAGAAATGCCGGAGGCTGAGCAAGTATGCACCCCCCCATATGTATAGTATACGAGTATTGTATGTTTGGGTTGGTTGCCCACCCTTTTGGAGGTAAAATGCAACAAAACAATTTCAGGTCTTTAAATTTATGATTTAACGTGGCAAACTTCTAGACTTGTTGACAGTTGTCACGTGATCGGGTGGATTCGATTTCTTTAAAGGGCGCGAACCGGTTTATCGTCAGAGCGAAGTGCTATCGTTATACTTGCTCAGCCTCCGGCATTTCTCCAATAATGCCCCTCATCCGGCACTAAAGCTTGGATGATGGGACATTTTCTGGGAAAAATAAGAAAAATATATCAAAATATTGTCTGCTTTATTTTATTTTACCAAGCATGCAATACAGTAACCATATGACAAACATTGTAAGAGATATGCACCAGATAAGCTTTTCCTGTATAAAGTAGGTCAGAGGTCAGTATATAGCTCTAGACAACACAGTGACCTTATTAGATTATGGGAAACAACAGCCATACCACATTTGCTGAGCCTAAGCCATACAAACCAACACAGCAGACATGCATCAGACAAGTATTTTGTATTAAAATATATCAGAGGACAACACAGGTCACAGTGTCCTACTTTTGGCAGGATACATACTATCTTCGATTGACATACCAATACAAAATATTTGGTAAGCCCAGGCAGTATAGGAGATATGCATGAGACAATAATTATGTTTTATAAAATTTCCCCTAAAAGATGAAACAAGTTGTTTTATAAAACTTCCCCCAAAATACGAGGCATCCTGTGACTGCAGTGTCAACCTGTAAATTCATTAACAAAAACCTCTGTGCTTAGCTTGCTGATAAAAATTTCAGCACATAGCATTTTGAAATATTTTCCCAGAAAATAGGCTTTGACACTTCATGCAATTTTTACCGTGCCTGGTATACTTAACTATTGTCGTCTGCTTTGTCTTCTGCCAGTTACTTTAAAAGTCATTTCTGCAAACAGTGTGGACCCAGATCAGACTGCTCCTTTAGATGCAGTCTGATCTGGGTCCACACTGTTTGCCTGTATGCAAAAATAGGTTTGAAAAGTTTGCAAGAATATTCAGCAGACGACATAAACAGACGACATTAAAAATTGCTTACCTTCAGGGTCTCTTCCAGCAGCCTTCTCGTGGCCTATCAAGCCCTAATCTGCTTTCATACCTAAAATAAATGATGTACCTATTAACCATTAAAGTGCCAACCCAATTTGTTTCAGAAGACAGCCTATTTTTTTTTTCTATTTTTCTAAGAAAATAAGTCTTGACATTTCATGTGAATCATCTGCTTTGCAGATGATTGTAAAGACTTATTTTCTAAGGAAAAAAAAAAAAAGTCATCTGCTGCACTTTTGTGATTGGCACTTAAAGGATTAACCCTTAAAGCGCCAAGAAAACCTGCATCTGAAAATGTCGTCTGTTTCTGTCATCTGCTGAATATTCTTGCATACAGGCAAACAGTGTGGACCCTGATCAGACAGCAAAACAGCAGTCTGATCTGGGTCCACACTGTTTGCAAAAATGGCTTTTAAAATTACAAGCAGATGACAAAGCAGATGACAATTGTTGTGAATGGCAGTTTAAGGGTTAATATTATTCATTACACCACACTTGAAATTCCCATACAAAATCCCTATAGGCCTGAGGGTGATATTTTTCATTATCAATCATCTCAGTAAATATTATTCTAATACACTGTATGTGCCAAACAGCCTGCATCATACCAATGCAATGTTTGACATGATTTCTATATGATTTTGGCCCGGAATTATACGAGGGCTTATAATGAAAGTTACAAGGATTTAGGGGATAAAAAAAAACGAGGGGTTCAGGAGGGCCAATATCTTTCTGTATCAAGCAGGCCAATATTTTACGGCATTAACCAGTCGATGAGACTTTAAACAGAGTGATACTTCTTCTGTTTGGTGCTTAGAGTACATCAAGATACCTGCAGTGTTGGGGCTACACTTGCAGACAGCAGTTCTGATTATCCAGTCAAACATAGCAATACATAAATTTTAAAAAAAGTCAGTAATTAACTGCATGTTGAAGCAAGCAACAAGAACAAAGCTATCCAAAAAGATTTTATTGACTTTCAACACTTTAAAAGTTGAAAATAAAAATTTGATTAATAAAAATGTCATGAAATGGATGTTTTCACATTGGCCCTGTTATAGGTCCTCGGCCAGTCGTATTGACCTTCGGATGACTGTATTGGCACTCGGCTTTGCCTCAGGCCAATTCAGCAATTCTCAGGCCAATACAATTGCCCTCGGACCTGTAACAGTAAAAGACTATGATGAGACTGTACAGGAATATCAGGGTCTATATTTCCTACACTGGACCAATAGCACAGTCAGTAGCATGTCTGACTGCAGATCCAGGGGGTTGCTAGTTCAAATCCTAGCTCGGCAACAAAAATTTTGTGGAGATTGATCATGAAATTATTTCTATGGCCAGTTTCCCCATTCTGCTGACACAAAAAATGTAGTTACTGACAAAAGTATGTGCACATGTACTGGTTAACCACTTAGAGGACAAAGCCTGACCAGAAAACGTGTGAGTAAACAAGTGACTACCTAAATATGTCCTTAGCGGTTTTGACTGGGCCATAAAAACTCAAAATCAAACATTTCCTATAAACCTGAAAGTACCTTATTGCTAGACACAGTTCAAATGGACATACTGTTTTAACCTTATTCAGAAATGTTAACCTTTACCACTCAAACTGGTATTTTTCTTATTGTTTCCAGAAAATAGGTTTTGAAATTTCCGGCAAATTGTTTCCCATGGAGACAATTTGCATGAAATGTCAGAGCCTATTTTCTGGGAAAAATAAGAAAAAGAATCATCAGTTAGTCATCTACTGAATTTGTCTAGAGAGTGGTAAAGGTTAAAATTCCAAACAACCTGCAAAAGTGATGACTAATTTTTCAAATGACATGTACATACTACATGTAATGAGCACCAGATGTTATTTGCCAATAATATGAAAATAGGCTTAGCCTAAATGCGAGCACAGCACAGACCTATCTGTAGTCTCTTCAAAAGTCCTTCATAGCATCATTAAAGAATGACTATCCATATATAAAAATATATGTAAATCAATAATAAATAATAAAAATAATCAGCAATATATGTTCGTGACACTTATTGACATTCGTTTCTTGTCACTTCGTGATGCTTATTAGTATCAAGTCTGCTCCAGTGCTGTCAATTTCCGGTGACAACTTCCGGGAAGAAAACAGGAAGCAAATATTGGTCAGAGCGATTTCTGCTGAAAGTATATATCGTTGTATGTTACTTTTCCTTTATCATATTCTCTACCGTAGAGCTCACTTCATTTGCGACACACTTCGCACATCGCCAGCTGTGCTTACTAATATTTTAGTAAGGTTTCATATAAGCAGTTTATCTATCTCAGATGACGAGTGCTCAGTAAGGAAGATAAAAAATTTCATACAGTGGCAATTTTTGATATCTCCCAATTCTTGTGGTAATTAAAAATAATTGGGTGTCCCAATACTTTGGGTGTCCCAATTCAATATGGTATACCTTTTAACCCTTATAGCGCCAATCACAACAACTGTCGTCTGCTTTGTCTTCTGCCGGTCACTTTAAAAGTCATTGATGCAAACAGTGTGGACCCAGATCAGACTGCTCCTTTAGGAGCAGTCTGATCTGGGTCCACACTGTTTGCCTATATGCAAAATGTAAAGTTTGAAAAGTTTGCAAGGATGCAGCAGACGACATAAGCAGACGACATTTTCAGATGCAGATTTTCTTGGCGCTTTAAGGGTTAAGCAATAGCCCTATCTTTGCAAACAGTGTAGATCCAGATCAGTTCTACACGGTCTGTCATTAAGTATGTAAATTTGTATCAACAACCTGAATCAAGCAATCCAATGTGGCATCTTAATTCATTCAGCATAGCAAGAGTTAAGGGTGAACAATACTCAACTATAAATGTGTCAAAAGGACATGGATGCCCCCTGCCTGAAAAACTAAAATGCAAATTGCTAATGCCGGACGCTGATGGAGATGGACGAAGACAGACAGGGGTAACACTATATGCCCTTTCCACTATTCTTCAAATGGCGGGGGCATAATAAAAACAAGACAACAAATCTTATCATCCAGTTTAGAAATAAAGTATCTGTCATAGATGAAAATGAATTTTTTATAATCATTTTCTTCAAAAATATTGAATTAAGAAAATACAAAAATGAGGAAGCCAGGGCCCAGTTGTTCAAAGTTAACGATGTCGTTAGTTAACGATTCGTTAAAATTTACATCATGTGATACACAAATATGTTGAAATTTTTTGCTGAAAAAATGTGAGTAGCTTTTGCAGTGCAAAAGCTACTCACATTTTTTCAGCAAAAAATATCAAAATATTGTGTATTGAATCCGCTAAAACAGTTAACGAAATGACCCTTAACGAGCTCGTTAAGCTAATGACGCTTTGAACAACTGGGCCCAGATATTTACCTCTTTTGCTAAAAATTTCTGTAGAATTCTCATATCACCAATACAGAATCCCTCCAATTTATTCTACCACAGTACAGAATCTTACCGAATCTTTAATTACCACTCCTGAAGGGGGAAAAATGCTTTAAATTTTATGAATTTTATGAATATGAGAATGTAAACAGGGATTTTTACAGAGAGTGTCAATGACATAATGATGGGCCCAGTTCCCAATGGATTCTCTTTAACACTTAGCACTCTGGGTAAAATTTTCAGCAGACAACATATTGAAATATTTTTCTCTTTTTTTTTTCCCCCCTGAAAACAGGGTTTGGCATTTCAAGCAAACTGTCTCCACTGGAGACAATTAGCATGAAATGCCAAACCCTGTTTTCGTTTTTTTTTTTTTTAAAGAAAAATAATAAAAATATCACAAACTTGTCTTCTGCTGAATTAGCCCAGAGTGTGATAAAGGTGAAGCAAACAGATTTCACAAAACCTTAGGTTTTCCTTTGGAATTTTCATTCCAAATTTTGTTTAAAAATTCCTAAAATAAGAAAAAAAGGCTCCTTTCCATAATAGCTAGATAAATCCCTAATAAATCAGACAATATATTTGCAAATAATGATAAATAAAAACCTTAAAGGATAATACCACCACTATCTTTTAGTAGTCTGTAAAAAACATGAAGAAATTCCAAAACCAAATCTTAACCCTTGTCCTGCTGAATAAATTAAGATGCCATGCCCACTTCTAATTTTCAGCCAATCAGATTACTTAATTCAGATTTTTTATATAATTCACGTACTTAATGGCAAACAGTGCAGATCAAAGGCAGGATATATCCGGGTTCAGCAGGACTAGGGTTAACAATATCAATGCCAAGTTTGGTGAAAATCCATCAATATTTACCAGTTATTGTCCGTAAATGAAATTATGGACGGACATAAAAATAGGGACAGACATTCAATAGATGGCTGGATGGACACCACTACTATCATGTGGCGGTGTATAAAAATGGAAAGAAAACCAACTTACTAATACAGCAATGGTAAGTACTCCTTTTTGTGAAATAAAACCTGATTCAGATCACTTCATTTGCAGAAAAAACTCTTATTCCAGAGAGTCTCTGAACAATATATCATTATTCTCTTGATCTCACTTTCTGTATTGATTAGCTTACTAACAAGACCTTAAGGTAATCAAATGAAGAATAAAATCACTGTCATTCAGTTCTCGGTATTAACCTTTAACACTCTCCGGGCAAATTCAACAGACAACAAAGTGGTGACATTTTTCTTATTTTTTCCCAGAAAATAAGTTTTGACCTTTCATGCAAATTGTCTATTTCTGGGAAAAATATTTTAAAATGTCCTGTTAAAATTTTTACCCAGCATGCTAAGCTATAATGAGATGAACTCTAATTAACTGGTATTTTCGACAGTCTGTAGTCGGCCAGTTGGCTGAGAATGATTTAATAGCTATGATGACAAGCTATGAAACTAGCGGCACAGGTGAAATATGAATCAGGCTGGTGACAAGAGTAACGTAATACATTACAGTATAGCTGTCTATTCCCTGACCAACAACGAAGATCAGGTAACAGATTTAATGAGTCAAAAAATGACCATCTCCGTTATCTTATTCATGGTAATGCTATCTTATTCATGCTAATGCGCAACACATGAAATGGAGCCTTATGTAATTTGCTGACAACTCAGACCAAGATCAGTCTGTGCATTTGCACAGGCTGATCTTGGCCTTCATTTTCCGCTTACAGAATCAATGGCTACTATACCGGTATATGTCAAGGAACAGAGAACTCCCAGATCAGACTGCATGATAATAAATGGTCATTTTTCTATATAATCAGGGTTCTCACTAGGATTTTAAAAGTGGGAGTCCGGGACTCCCTTTTCATAAAAAGTAGGAGTCCCAGCCAAAAAGTAGGAGTCCCACTCCCCAAAAATAGGAGTCCCATTTTTTTTTTCATGACTCTCCTTTAATAGTGAGCATGTCCCAGCTAACTTCATTCTGTTAATACCGGATGGCGAATCAGTTTCCTTATTTTCACATACTTTTTGTGTTTGTTTGTTTTTTTACCAACTGATTTTGGTCTCTGCTTTGCTTTATGTATTATTCCGAGCAATGTGAGTGTAACCAACTGGTAGTCATTATCACACATCCCGAGGATGTTAATTCAATAGAGTTTGCCCATAAATTAGGATGACGTCATGTCTCCCTGATGGGAAAATAGACACATCTTTGCAGACCAGGAAGATATGACTGCAGACATGACAACCATAACCTATTTTACTTGCATGATAAAGATCGTCGCACTTAAATTCAATACCCCAACCCAAAAAGTTTGGTTCGTTGCTGTCTGTATTAAGTGATCTTGAGTGTTATGTATATAAGAGAAAATACTTTAATCAAAGCTTATTAAAGCTCCGTTATATGCTATCGCAAACTGATATATGCAATATATCCGCACATTCTGATCATGGACACTTCTGTTGAGCTTCCCGCAAAACGTCATTTCAGTGTTTACATTTGCACCGTGCTGCGATCAATACACCCTGCGAAAAAATGCCCGGGACTTCTTCACTATCTGAAATTTCGATCAACTGCTTTGATTTGCCGAAAAACTCTTGATAATTTAGTTCTATTTTAAATATGTGTCTGATTCATATGTATTTCTGACAAGAAAGTGCTGTAATATGCAACATGGTAATAGTTCGTTTTTCTCCCAAAACGGTTTCCCGCCACGCTGTCAAATGACGTTACTCTTACGAGCACGCGCTACCATTATGAGCACGTGCTTTCTTCATGCGGGAGCAATAGAAAATGTAACTTAAACTATAACAGTCCCGAATCATATACCGTCGTCCGGGGTGCATCTGAGCAGTCCCATTAGACTCTTCACATGGCTTACGGGATAGATTCTATGGGACTTGGGAAACTTTTTTTTCTTCTTCTTTTTTTTTTCTTAGTGACAAGCAGGAATAACCGTTTAGAACCGCAGACCTGAGCGCAGGCTGATATCTCGCAAAGGGATAAGGTACACTTGTCTGACACTTGTCTTTTAACAAAAAAAAAAAAAAAAAAGCGGGCGTTTTTGATGTTAGTGACGAAAATTCAGCGTCCAAAAATTTTTAAATTGAAAAAAAAAACAAAACAAAAATGATCTACTAATAACAAAAAAAAAAAAAAAAAAAAAAAATAAAAAATAAATAAATAAATAAATAAACGGATGAAATCATGATACCTGCGCGTGTATTTTCGATGAATCAGTCGGTGGTGCAGGCAATACACAGTGAGGGAAGGGATCGCATACCGATGTCAGTCGCATGCTTTAATTACTCGATCGCTGAAGTGTGAACTGCCAACACCTGTTTAACTACCGCTTGCTTTGCAAATAACGGTACTGTCGCAGGTGTGAAAAGCACGCGGCGGATTATTACTGTTCTTTTAAGTACTACCGACGATACGAATAACATGCGGCGGACTTTATACTTCAGTCAGATAATCCGACCATAATTAGTAGTAGTCCCACGGGAAAAAAACATGCGTCCGGCGGACTCGGCTTTGGGAATTTTTAGGAGTCCGGACCCTGATTTATGCGTCCCGGGACGCAGGATTCTGCGTCCCCGAGAACCCTGATAATCTATACACTTTTGCTTGGAAACAAACACTTTTGGGGCCCATTGTTAAACCAATCTATCTATGTTTTGAGCAGAAATATCAAAAATATCAGAATTTTTTATCTGAATATTTTCAGTTTTTGGGGGTGAGATTTTCTATATATTTGAATAGGCGTGTTTTTGTAATGTTAGTCCCAGTTGGCAGTTGAATGCTACTGTGCTTTCGACATCTTTCAGAAAGTCGTTTTTTGCTCGGCGCTTTAAACAGAAGAAGTAAATTTGCAAACTTTTGTCATGATTTAATGCAAAACCATTTGTCGTAACTACCTATGTGCAAAAAGTTTTATTCTAGTCAGTGGTTTTTAAAAAATCAAATATTTTCACTTTTTCCCATAGTAAAAATGAATGAAAATTATGCAGAAATTTGTAGGGTAGGTAACTTGGAGGAAGATTTTCGACAAGTTCTGCTTGTTCAATTTTTCTGAAATTTTCACAATATTGTTGTGAAACATCAATAATTCAAATTCAGCAAAGAAAAGTAAAAAATATTTACTAAAACAAAAATTTCAAAAAATCACAATACTATAGAAATTGCATAGGTCAAACCAACTTTTGGCGATAAATTTAATTTTAGGGTACATATTTGAGAACAAAACACAGAAACCGAAAAAACAAATGGTTTCTGATAAGATATAGTCAATCAGAACAAAATATTTTCATTTAAGATAAAATGCCAAGCAAAAAACGTCTTTCCAAGAGATGTCGAAAGGACAGTAGGTGATAAAGTGTATGCATGCAGGCATTTGAGATGTATTAATCAGGGCCCAGTTGTTCAAAGCTAACGACCGACATCGTTAGTTAACGATTCGTTAAAATTTACATAGAGTGATACGCAAATATACTGAAAAAGCTACTCACATTTTTTCAGCAAAAAATTTCAGAATATTGTGTATTGAATCTGCTAAAACATTTAACGAAATGACCCTTAACGAGCTTGTTAAGCTAACGACGCTTTGAACAACTGGGCCCTGGACATTTTTTATGTTTTCAAAGAGTTTTGCAGTCTGTTCTATTGACATGCACATTTAATTAGAAACTAATTTTCTCGTTTCTTTTATTGTCTTTGTTCTTTGGTTGTAAATAATTTCTGTGCAATATAACTGAAGGGAAATTAGCATAGAGAAAACTTTTATTAACCCTTGTCCTGCTGAATAAATTAAGATGCCCCACCCTTTTCTAATTTTCAGCCAGTCAGATTACTAGATCCAGATTATTGTTATATATTCACATACTTAATGGCAAACAGTGCATATCCAGTTCAGAAGCCAACTGATCTGGATCTACACTGTTTGCAAAGGCAGGTTATATCCGAGTTCAGCAGGACAAGGGTTAACCTGCTAATCGAGCCATTATAATGATTGGCATTTCCATTTTTCCAATTTAAGGAACCTATTCTATACCAGATTTTAAAAAAAAAAGAAAGAAGCAGCATTGGATTGAATAAATGAAATAGTTTGTATGCTGTCAACAAAATAAATCTGAGCTGTCATAGACAGCGTAGCTCGCCTGAATTGCTCTTTGCCTCAAAAGAGTTTAACCGAAAACTTTTATCATAATTTTTTTCTTAGTCCATGACCTTAATGTCACTCATGTGGGTCAAGATGGTATAGCACAGAACTTCAGACTAGTATCTAACATCAGTTTAAGTATGGACTACTTCTACCCAGACGTTCAGGAGATATAGCCTTTTAGAAACATAGCCATTTTTCTTTAGGAACATCTAAATCACATAGTCTGACATACCTAAAATGGGGAGTCTATTCAGTCTAAAATGGATTAACTCTTAATCGCCCAGAAAACTTGCATCTGAAAATGTCATCTGTTTTTGTCATCAGGCAAATAGTGTGGACCCAGATCAGACTGCTCCTAGATCTGGGTCTACATTGTTTGCAAAAATTACTTTTAAAATCACAAGCAGATGACAAAGCAGACGATAATTTTTGTGATTGGCATCTGGTCAGGAGTAACATACTCTGCCACTCATCCAGCAGTTTTTAGACTCATCAACAGATAATGAAACAGACTCACTCAATTTTTCAGGACAAGTCTGGTAAGCAGATAAAACTTCCTAATATTTACTGTTCTAACCATATACAACGACAACTGATCTTTTCTCACTAAAAGTGAATGGTATACAATTCTTCTAAAGCTCTGGATAAGTTGTCGGTTTTTAAACCAAAAAGTAGATATTTTTCTTATATCTAAAGAAAAAGAAACATATACATGTATTGTGGGTACTCATTAGAAGTGCCTCAGTGAGGAGCTTCTTAGGGTACCCATAACATGTTTTCGTGGTGAAATAAGAAAATTTCTACCTCACATCTAGAGTTGTCTTCCATTAAAGTGAAGATAGATGATCAGTATTTAAGTAATAATTATAAATATGACATATCTTGTTAGCCCTGTCAACCTTTAATTTGTCCTACTGGCCATGGGCAGGTAAATATAATTAGAACTCATAGCAACAGATAAGGCACTTTTTTCATCCGAAAAATACTGATATCTTTCTTATTTCTTAACAAAAACATATGTTATGGGTATTCATTAGAAGCGCCTCAGCGAGGCACTTCTAATGAGTACCACAACATATGTTTTCGTCGAGAAATAAAATATTATGTGGATACCCCCTCTTATTTGTAGCTATGAGAACTTATCAATCACACATTCCAGACTGCTGATGACAACTTTGACAGATTAGATATTAACAAGACTATATTTGAGCCAAGCAATGTTAACCTTTGTCATGCTGAATAAATTAAGATGCCACATCCGCTTCTAACCACAGGCCAGATAGTTTGATCCAGGTTTTTGATGCAAATCCACATACTGAATCTGTGCTTGCATTAAGGGAAGTCTGGGAGTCAGAGACTCCCAAAAATTGTCCTGGGACTTCCAAAAATCAATGTCAGGAAGTCTGGGACTCCCAACTTTTAAAGATATTTAGTCATTTATAACAAAAATTTAGAATGAATTTATGTGTTCTTTAGCTTAACAATATCAGTTTTACTCCATAAATGAGAGTTTATGAATACTGAGGTTGAATTTCTGAAAGTGAGTGAAAAAATTGGATCACCAGGACTTCCAGATATTGGAGCTAGGAAGTCCTGGGACTTCCTGATTTTGACAGTTAGTGCAAGCACTGCTGAATGACAAATAGTGCAGATCCATATCAGAAGCCAACTGATCTGTCTACACTGTTTGAAAAGACAGGAGATATTGTTTGTGTTGAGGTTTTACGGCCCAGTCAACCCAATGGGGTCATGTCAAGCGCAGTCAGTTTACCTAACCACACATTTACTGGGCAGGCTTAGTCCTCTAAGCGGTTAACCAGTATTGTGCACATTCTTTCGCCAGAAACTGACAAATGCCCTTCTTGAATCAGCGGAAGGGAGAGAGTGACCGTAGAAAATATTTCATGATCAATCTCCACGAAAGAATGTTGCTGACCTCGACGGGGGTTGAAACCGCGACCTCCTGGTCTCCAGTCGGATGGCACATCCAATTGAACCACCCAGGCCGGCAAGACAGGAGATATCAGGGTTCAGCAGGACCAGGGTTGAAATATGCCTTTCAGATAGCCTGTGCATTTGAACAGTCTGATCAGGGTCTTTGCTGACTACTTGCTATACAACAAGATCAATATATACTACATCTGTGGACACAGAAGCCTACAACCCATGTACATGTATAATAAGGAATTTTTTTATCTTTTAGAGTTTTGTTAAATAGACAAAATTAAATTATAATTATTTCTTCACTTTATCAATACTTATCAATAATTTTGTTGTGTTAATGTGTTTCAATAGCCTAAAGTTTTCTCAAGGAACTGGTTTACAATCTACTTCATTTACTTAACAGTTTTATGTTCATTTTATTACATTGATGTATATTTTGTTAAATGTACTTCCTCCAAACTATGCATTAAGAGGGCAGAGATCAATTACTGTCAATATTTAGATAATATCAAAATGAATTGAAAATTAGATTTAAAGTTATGTTGACTGGACAATTTATAAACAACACTAAAATTTGATAGGCTGATTAAACATTTAGGGACATCATCAAAAAATAGTCTGATCAACAAGATCAATTTTAGGTTAGCCTTCAAAGGGTCAACATCTATACTTTGGCTGACTGTGTAGAAAGCACATAATGTGAACAGACAACATATACTACAACCTCTTTATAACACAGTTTGTTATAACATGGTTTTGGATATAACACGGTTCAAAGACGGATCCCAAAAATGTATAGCTTATATTGAAAAATGACCATAAATGGTCATTTTTCAATATAATCTATACATTTTTGTTCAGATATAACACGGTTGTTTAATTAACACGGTTTATGCTATGGACCCCAGCAATATTGCTATAAAGAGGTTGTGGTGTATTAACATTTAGCAAGGGCTCTGCCCTGCATGCTACATACATGTTGTTGTAAATATTATAATAAAATATACAAAAGTTGGAGAAAATAGTTGTAGTAAATAAATGATGTGGATTCTTATTTAATTAAAAAGATACAGTTAATACAAGAGAACCCTAAGACAAATTTGTACAAGCAAACCCTGTCACACATGACAAGTCACTTTAAATAAATAGCTTCACATTAAGTTAGTATGATAGGTTAAAGTCATTCCCTAAAGAGCCAGCCTCGGTGGCTCAGTTGGACGTGCCGTCCGACTGGAGACCAGGAGGTCACGGGTTCAACCCACGCCGAGGTCCGCAACATTCTTTCGTAGAAATTGATCATGAAATATTTTCTACGATCATTCTCTCCCTTCCACTGATTCAAGAAGGGCAGTTGTCAGTTTCTGGCGAAAGGATGTGCACAATACTGGTTAACCGCTTAGCGGACCAAGCCTGCCCAGTAAACGTGTGGTTAGGTAAACTGACCGCACTCGACATGACCCCACTAGGTTGACTGGGCCGTAAAACCTCAACACAAACAAACATTAGTAGTATAGGGCGGCACTGTGCCGCCTTATACTACTAACATTCACTAAAGAACTCTGAATCCTGGTCCTGCTGGTGCCCTGCCTTTGTAAACAGTGTAGATCTTAAGAAGCCACATCAGGATCTGTACTGTTTGTCATTCAGTATGCGAATTGGTATGAACTTCCTGGATCAAGTAATCTGACTGGCTGAAAATTAGAAGTGGGAATGGCATCTTAATTTATTCAACATGACAAGATTAAGCTGGAAATGTACTTGTTTGATAAGCTCTTGTTCCAGTTTTAGGTCTCATTGGGGAACCAATCTATAACTGTAGTGGTGACAGTTGTATGATACACTTAATTGTAATGTCTAGCGGTACAAGCAGGCTTTTATAGCAACATGGTAGAGTGTTGGCTTGTCACGCAGGCAGCTCTGTTTTGATGCCTGGCTGGGAATGATGATTAGAGTTTGTTCACCTGTTATATCATTTTGACAGGTGAGATCTATCAAACTGGACATTGAATATGGCTACAAAGAAATTTACATCATCAAGTGTTTTGAATCGAAGCCTGAATCCAGATGAAACAAAGCAGATCATTGTACACTTTAGTGTCCATGGGTATAGGAATATGGTAAAATATACTGAGGTGGTAAAGACCCAATCAGATTATGCAGCTTTGATCCGTATCTTTACAGTTTGTACATGCCCTGTTGACACCTTTTCTCAAAACACAACTCAGAACTTTCATCCAAACATAGCTTTAGATAAGATCTTTTTCCCTGAGGTGCTTCTAATGAGTATCCACAACATATGTTTTCGTAAAGAAATAAGAAAAATATTGACCGGATACCCACTACTTTCATAGCTCTAGAAAAGGCACTTTTTTAAATGAAAAATACTTGCCAAGGTGCTTCTAATGAATACATTGTACTCACAACAAACAGTTTCCTGGAGAAATAAGAAAAATATTTCTCTGGGCCCAGCTGTTCAAAACTTAATGAAGTTGTAAGCTAACCTGACGTTAAAATTTCTATCTTGAAATATGGCAAAAACATTGATATTTTTTGCTGAAAAAAGTGTGAGTATTTTGCATTGCAAAAGCTACTCACATTTATGCAGCTAAAAATCAATGTATTTGAAAATACCTTAGCTACAACTAGTGTTGCTGTAACGATGATCGATTATAATTGATAACCAATCGAAAATTCTTTTTGATTCTACTATCAAATGTGTTTGCTAATAATCAAATATAATCAAAAAGATTCACACCTGACTGCTTTGTAAGTTATTATTCTCAAATTGCAACTTTAATGCAAGAAAGATGCAATTCTAAACTCTTCAGCTTGAAAGTATGTTAGGGAATAAGAAACAAAGTAGTGTTTCTGCAACAAATGGAAAGTCTTCAGTCTACATCTTAAATGTCAAAGCCTATGAGTGTGCTGTGAGGACCTTTTACTTTTGTGGTAAGGTACTGCACATAAAATTATGCATGCAAATGACAAGTACACAAATTTTTATTAAGTTTGAAGCAGTAAAAGGATACCATTTTATCTTTCTGGGTGATAGGACCTGTGTTTGCCTTTCATTTGATAGCTTTCGATTATAATATACATCAATCGAAACCTCCTGTCTGATTATTTTCGATGATCAATTATAAATAAAAGCGCCTGTAAAGTTTGAAAAGGATTGGCCTAAAACTGTAGGAAGAGTTGCGGACACACGAATGGTGGGGGCACTGACAGACGGATGGACGGACACTAAAAAATTCAGAGGGTATAACATAATACCCTGCCACTTTTTTGGAGGGGAGGCATAAAAATCCCATAATCGGACAACACTTAACGAGTTACAACAGTTAACGAGTTTTTCATTAACAAGCTTGTTAAGCTAAACATGCTTTAAACAACTGGGCCCTGTTTCTCAATCATCTTGAGCTATGTATTTATTGAGTTCTTGTTCAACACATCAATCCTTGTGGGCTACTTCATCTCATTTCCCAAAGAAATGGAGACAGGAGACAGAAAAGCTGTTAGAAGAGAGAAAAGAGAAAAATTGAGGGGGATACAGGAATAAAAGCATCGCAAGCATAATACCCCACCATAGCAAATATTTGTTTATGTATTAAAGTTATTGTTGCGAAAATGCCTGGAAAGAAAATGACGGAGGGGCAGATAACATTCCTGAACCAGATCTTGATAATATCAATGGACAGATAACAATCCTAAACCAGATCTTGATAATATCAATGCATATAGCAAGTTTGGTTAAAAGATCTTGTTATTTACTCAAGTTATCATCCTGAAACTAAAATATGGATGTGCCTCTGGCAGATAACTCCGTAAAAATTTGACGAAATTGGCCCATTAGCAACTCCAAAACAGATCTCCTTAAGGTCAATGCATATAGCAAGTTTGGTTAAAATCCCTTGTAATTTACTCATGTTATCGTCTGGAAATGAAAATATAGGTGTCTCGGGCAGATAACTCCGTAAAAATTTGACGAAATTGGCCCATTAGTAATCCCAAACCAGATCTCCTTATTGTCAATATATATATGGCATGTTTGGTTAAAATTTCTTGTTATTTACTAAGTTATCGTCCGGAAACAAAAATTTGGGCGTGTCTCGGGCAGATAACTCCGTAAAAATTTGCCTAAATCTGCCCATTAGCAATCTCAAACCAGATCTCCTTTATGTCAATGCATATAACAAGTTTGGTTAAAATCCCTTGTTATTTACTCAAGTTATCGTCCGGAAATTATGGGCGTGTCTCGGGCAGATAACTCCATAAAAATTTGACGAAATTCGCCCATTAGCAATCCCAAACCAGATCTCCACTATATCAATGCACATACCAAGTTTGGTGAAACTCGATTGATGTTTACTCAAGTTATCAACAGGAAACAAAAATCGGATGGACTATGGATGGACAGACACACAGATGTCCAACGTGAAACCATAATACCCCACCACTGTTGTGTGGCAGGGTATAAAAAGCCATTGATCATAAGATGCTTTTTTCAATGAAAAAAAAAAATAACAAGATATTTTTCTTATTTCTGCACAAATTCATATGTTGTGGGTACTCATTAGAAATACCTCAAGAGAAATAAGAAAAATATTTACCTGATACCCTTTCTTCTCTAGACCATTCATATACTTGATCACCCAAAATGTTGACCTATTCATATACTGCCCTTTGATTTTTTGAACCCATTTTTTGCTGGTTATTACACAAATATCACAATACCAAGAGGATAAGCAGTCTCGAAAAATCTCTGAGCGAAAAATATGTGCATATACCAGGAAGTCAGAAAAATGGGGCCTTTCACATAGGAATCCAGAAAAATCGGGCCATTCATATACTTTTTGTTGAAAAAAGGGGGCCAATCATATACCTGGCAGCGCTGAAAAAGGGGGCTATTTGGCACGCACATCCGTACTATGCCATATATAGGAAGTTACCCCCCTGAGCCTGATGCAGCAGGGGCTTATCAGCACTCTACTACTCATCAAAAAAAGAAGATATGTTTGTTACCAAACATATGCTCTGGCTTTCAATTATAAAGAGCCTCACTGAGGTGTTTCTGGTGAGTCTGAGTGCCATAAAACATGTTTTTGTGAGAAATAAGAACAATTATAATTTGTCTGGATACCCCATATCTACTCATTTTCTGCTAATTCCCTTTCTAGAAGAATTGTTGTTTTTCTGCAGTAATATTTTTCATCTTTGATGAATCTTGAATATACTAGATTTTTTTTAGAATTTTTACTATTACCCACAACATACAGGTAAGTTTTTGTGAAGAAATAAGAAAAATCATATGTGGTATCCCTCTTTTTTATTTTTTTTTTTTCATACCCCTCTTATCTGAAACTACAACATCCAAATTAAATGATACCATGCATTACATGGGAACAAAATGAAAATATATGGATGAAAGCTGTCAAAAAAAAAGTACACATTTACGTCAAGTGGACATCTACCACAAGTCTTTGGACTGATCTATTTCCAAAAGCAGGGTGTCTGTTTAGTTTTTATTATTAATATATTTTATAGAAATTCCTATACTTAATGCAAACAGTGTATACTCCAATCAGATGCCGCTGTTTATGAGCTTTTAAGCACAACTCAGTTATCAGTTTCAAGCTTAAGAATTTCACTTTTGAAGATAAGAAGGACATTGAAATAAGCTGACAAGCATTAGATATTTAGAAGATGCACTCAGGAACGGTAAGTTAGCCATAAATAATTACTAGATGTGCCTTCATATGTTGAAGAGATTATGGTTCATGCAAATGAAACAATTAATATACAAATCAAGGCCATAGATCCAGTATGGTGTTTTTTGATTGCTTTTGACAGCACATATAGATAGATAGATAGATTACCCTTCTTAAATTTCTTAGGCAATTTTGTCACCCAACACTGCACAGAGATAACATCTTAGCCTAATAGTATGTGATATATATCATCTATATGCTTCCTTGGTACACACTGTATGTGTTAAGGACAATACAAACAGAAAACTGCAAAACATAGCAAAGGTGAATGACAGTCCGATATCCATTCAGAAGTTCTGGAATAATTTTGTGAAACAACAGTCTAACTGTTTTAAGTCAGCCAAACTGGATACTTGGCATGTGTATTTCTACTATTTTGAGTAAAACCATGAAATGTACATGTTTTAGAAATGTTAATTCCTAACGCCGTGTATAACAGCCACGCTATGGTATCCGACTCAATTGTAATATACGTCCGACAAATGGTAACGTCCTGTCACCAGTTCCTTTGCATGTATTTTTTCGTTCCGTTTTACCTCCATGCAAATTATTGCTATATAGAGTGGAAAGCGTGCTGTCAGGTTATACATTTCTTACCATTCCTTGCAAATAAATCAAATTTCAAGCATGCATTCCACGACTGGAGAACGAAAGGAAGACACGGTTAGCTGCTGCACTCACTGCGAGCCAAATTTACGGCCCTTTCGGCTAAGCTGCGGTTAGTCTGCAGACATATCGTTCGTGAACAACCAGGTTAATCATTGGCTATTCGTGAATGCATTTGGCTATTCGTGAATGCATAAAGGCAGTGTCAAATTATCTCCTTCTTCTTCCTCTTCTTCCTGTTACTGGTAATCCAGGTCGGCGCCACAATGTTGTCCTTTTTTCTGTTTGTTTGTTTGTTTGTATTCATAGGTTAATATTCATATTAATATGCTTAATCATGAGATTTTTTTTTTCTAAAAAAATGTTTTTTTTTCTGGATGTAGTTAAGTATTGTTAAATTGAGGCATTCTAATTTCTCTTACAAGATAATTATTGTTACAAGATAATTATTCTGGGCAGCATATCATGCTAACTGAAGCATATTCCAAGTTTAATTGGTTGAAAATACAATAAACAGGAGTACATATTTTTAAAGAATTTCGCAGCTAAATTCTCACAGTAAAGCCACAGATTGAAGTTGTGGTGACTGGGAAATATTTTGAAATATCCAGCACCCACCCACCACTTCGCTTTAGTTTCTGTAGATTATTACTTGCTATGTTGTAAAATGCATTTTGCTAGATGTTTAAACCTTTGAAACACACGTTAACTTCTTTCGTGGAAGTCCATTGTGTGTGTGTGTGTGTGTGTCTGTGTGTGTGTGTGTGTGTCATCAGAGGGCCTTCTAGGAAGAGCTGTCAAAAAGTGGTGTCCAAAATAGACTAGCTAGAATATGTTTTTGTCTACTTTGGTGTTTTGTTGGCTGTGTTATTTTGTTTGCCTTTATTTATATGTCTGTTTTGCTCTCTTTGTTATTAACATTCAGCATCTCAATGGTCGAATTAGCCCGAATCATTAGTTGTCCTAACTCATTAGATATTGGCTGTTTAAAAGAAGAATCGAAGTCAACATTTTCTAATGCGGTATCCTTTGAAATATTTCCCCATTTAGTGGCTATGTTTTGTGGATCTCTTACAACTTTCTCAATGAATTTCATCTCTGCTCCTGCCTGAGAAGAAGATCGTTTTCTTCTCCTATTTACATCTCTCCTAAACATACCACTATCTGCTTCTGCAAGATTATCTATATATTCGTGCATCTGTTTCAAATAGTTTTGAACAGTCTGTCTATGTATACGTCTAAACATTTTTTTTTTTTTTTTTTTTTTTTGCATTTGTATGATATTTCTAATACTCATTATCACCCTCCCTTGGACGACCAATACTCATCCAGTTCTAACGTTTGCTTTTCATCCTCTTCATGCAGAGCAGATATTTCCATTCCAATAAGGTTTAAAATGCTTAAAAAGCAGGTTTTAGGGATTCATAAGTCTGATGTTTGTTTTAAGTTTCTAATGGAAACTGTCAAAAACAGCCCTCCCCCCCCCCCCCCCCCCCCCACACACACACACACACACTTCCTAATGATGTATTTGTACTTGTTTCGTCAAATTCCAGCCATTGGTTAAAGAGAAAGTATGCTTACACACTTTTTACTGAATTAAATTTTTTTTACAAAAGGGCAATATCTCCAAGACAATTGGCCCCTAGCCCTTACTTTTTTCTTATATTGGTACACCTTATTGATATCAATGTGTCTGCAGAAATTGATGAATACCCATCGCTGCATTTTCAAGATATTAGGGAAAAACAGCGCTGCGGACGGACACAAAAAAATTACAAAGGGCAATAACTCCAAGATAATTGGCCCCTATAGCCCTTACTTTTTCTTATGTAGGTATAACTTATTGATATCAACGTGTCTACAGAAATTGATGAATATCCATCGCTCCGTTTTCAAGATATTCGGAAAAGTGTGCCTACAAACTTTATACTGAATTAAGAAATTTTACAAAAGGGTAATAACTCCAAGAGAATTGGCCCATAGCCCTTATTTTTTCTTATGTAGGTACACCTTATTGATATCAATGTGTCTACAGAAATTGATGAATATACATTGCTACGTTTTCAAGATATTAGGGGGTGGGGGGGGGGAGTGTCTCGGACACACACAAATTTTACAAAGGGCAACAACTTCAACTGGTCACTAGCCCTTACTTTTTCTTATGTATGTACACCTTATTGATATCAATGTGTCTGCAGAAATCGACAAATATCCGTAGCAGCGTTTTCAAGATATTAGGAAAAACAAGATTTAGTGTGCACGCAAGCTTTTTTTCTATCAAAAGGGCATCTTTCATTTCTGCCCATGTATGGATTTTTCTGAAACTTTCTATAATAATAACTAGGCATGTGCAACCTATGAAAATGTTCTTATTAAATTATATAATAAAAAGTTGGACTCAGGACGCAACCTTTACTCACTCCCCCATGAGCTGATACCAGTCTCCAAATAAGTATGTCATACATCCTAAGTTTAATTTAGTTTTAAGATTTTTGCGCTGTGCTGAATGGTGAACACCATAGTAATTCTATTGGTACCACAAAACATTTATATTTAATTAAAGTTAACATTTTCTGATAAATTGATTATAAAAAATCTGAATTTTTTACCAAAAAATGAAAAAAATATCAAAATTAAACTTTCAAAATTAATATGTTATAGTCTCTGTCAAGATTTCATACTACCAGGAAAATTTGCTACATATATCCTCTATAGCTGTGCCAAATTTCATAAAAAATCAAAACCGGTAACATTGTCATTTTAGGCCTTGAATGGGTATAGGTCGATTTTTACAAAATTGACTATTTTGTTACATTGATAAAAAAAGTAGAGAAATGCAGTGTTATCAAACACTTCTAACACTTAACAAATCAAAAAGAGTTTAGACAACTCGGAATGAATATATCTTGAGCTACCCATTGAATTTTCATGACTTTCTATTACGTGCCTTCTATTTATATGGACTCTGACTAACCAACTATTACAAATGTAGACAGCATAACAAATTAATCTAAAGAAATTCTAATTAACAAATTAGGCTTAACAAAATCTTACACTTTAATTCATGTCAGCAAATCATTGAGCATTTTGTATAATTACTTCCCAAAGTAGCATAAAACTAAAATAGGTGTAAAACAGGGGTATCCATTCTCACCATTACAAAAATAGGCATAAAACAGGGAGATCCATAATCTCAATTGTCATATTAAGAAGATGTGCAAACGTACTATTACAAGTAGTTGTTGCTTGTTTGTTTGTTTTGAAGAAGGATTTGCATCCCCATCAACAGATTTTAGGATTTTTGGAGATTTGCTTCTGAACTGGTGAACTCTAACCAAACTAAGATCGCTTGAAAAGAAAATAATACCTATAGACTTAACTTCTGATATATCTATAGCTTGCTTGCAAGCCTATATTGTATTTTGAAATTATGAACACTGGATTTCTTGTCCTGTAACATGTTCAAATGTGTCACTTCAATCAGTATTTCCTGCAATCGAATTGACACTGACACTGGAGTTTTTCTCTTTGTTTCAACAGTTATCTTTGATGACAGCAGCACAGAATACTGTTTATGTGGTCTTAACTTTTGCTATCAGAAAAGCAGATCTATCCTTTCTTCCTTACAGTAAGCATATATGAAATTGTTTCTGTTCTGCATAAGTTCTATTCTAGTGCACATAGTTTGACACTTAAACAACAAATTGGTGTTCTGTAGTTCTTCATGTTAAAGCTTTAAGATTTTTCCAAAGGTTGTATGACATTCATATTTTAGTCATTTGCCTAAGGACTTCCATACTAGTTTGAAACTCCACCATATGTTAATTAACACAGGAGTTTAAAACAGCTAAATTGTGTGGTCTTAATGTGAATCTAAAGGATGTATAGAAGAGTTTTGAACAGTTTTCATTCATTTGGTTGCTGGCAGTTCTACGGTATTTAATTAGTTCTATTTTCACCTTGTCTCTGTTTTTTTTTGTGTTGTAATACATTTTGAAAGGAGGCTTTTAGTATTCAAGTTTTGTTTTAGTTCTTATACTTAAATTCTTGGTAAGCAAGTTGTGCCCACCATGCCTATCTGCCTTAACGAGTAACTTTAAAGCTAGACCCAGGTTTCATAATCATCATCATCAGTTACAAGACTGTTATCTGCTTTTTATTATCTGATAAATACTTCCACAGTCAAGTATTTGAAGTGGAATCCTATATATACAGATACAGAGAACTTGGAACTAAGTCTGCATAATCCAGATCATGTAAACGAAAAGTTTTTTTTTTTTTTTTTTTTTTTTTTTTTTTTGACATGGTGTTCAATAAGGTGCAATTCAGTCAACTGGTTATAAATAAATATGTACAATTATGGTATCAACTTCTTATACAAATCATACTATATCATGGTAATCCAAATGAAAGCTATTGATAAGTTGACTTTACACGATACTACTTATCATGAGTATTGGTTAATTTCATATTTTGCCGACTCAGGACTATATGTATTCAGGCTGTTCAAACAACATGTTACCGGTCTTCAATTTTTATGAAATTTCATGTGTTTATTCCTAATACATATGAAAATTTTTTATGCTGAAATGGTGTCTTGACAAGAATTGGAGCATGGTAAAACTGCAGATAATATCTGGATGAATACATAACCTGCAGCTGAAATATGGGGCTACCGTTCAACTTACGTTATTGCTCCAACACTATTGCTAAGTACATGAAGCCATTCATAGTATCAAAACATGTACTAATGATGGCCTTAATTAATAAAACATTCCAGCATCTGAAAAATGAAATCCAGTTTACTGTACGAAGGTTAATATTAGGGCACCCCCTGATTTGGTAGTGGCCACGTACAAATCACCATAAATTTACAATGGAACTACATTTAAAAGCCAATGCCTCATAATCATCAGTGTTATACCCTAGGCAACCACTGTGCAGAATTTCATCCAATTCCAAGTGTGGGCAGAAACCAATGTAAATTTCCTATACCGTGTAAGAGCCCCTTTGAGTTTCAAAGTGCCGGTATTACCTTGAAAACGAGATAAAGGTCACCAAAATCAAATCACTTCTTTCCCCAATCCCAATGATGTAACTATGCTAGTTTGGTCAAATTCCATCTATTGATTCATGAGATAGAGTGCACATAAGGCTCACTTTTTGAGTACTTATAATGTAGTGGCCTTGAAAATAAGGTCAAGGTCACCAAAATCTAATCACTTCTTTCCACCATCCTGATGATCTGTGATAGTTTGGTCACATTCCAGCCACTTGTTAATGAGATAGTGCGCACACAAACTTTTTACTGCATTAAGAAAAAAATTACAAAAGGTAATAACTCCAAGAGAAATGGCTCCTGGCCCTTAATTTCTCTTATGTAGGTATACCTTATTGATATCAATGTGTCTGCAGAAATTGATGAATATCCATCACTGCGTTTTCAAGATATTAGGGAAAAAACAAAGTATCGAGGACGGCCACACGGACAGACAACGTGAACTATCCATCACCTCTATATACAGTATCTAGATCTGATTGATAATATTAATAAGTGCTCGATCAGATACTGGCAAATTCTTTCATCATTGACTTTCTCCCAGTTTATATGAAGGCTCAATACAGTTAACCCTTTCAGATTATGAAATGAAAATTCAAAGAGCAGTAAACAGAGCTATGACTTTAAGCATTTAAAACATCATTTTCTATGATTGAACTTTTTTTAATAAGATCAATCTTATCTACAGGAATAATATATGATCTTTAAGGCAAATGTAGATCGCAAACCTCAGCACGAATCCATAATATTTGCAGCTAATATTTTTCTCATTCAAAAACGCTTGTCCTCTTCAATTTTAAGATTCTACGGAACCGGAAAATTTAAAAAGAAGTTTCGTCTGAGTACAGTGAAATCTATGGATATTTCAAACCTGAATACTCTCTGAGATGTCAGCGCTTATGGATATTTCAAACCTGAACACTCTCTGAGATGTCAGCGCTTATCTCCCTCTACAACTTTTATGCTAGGAAATTTTCGTCAAAACGTCAATTTAAAAAGTTGTCGGGATCAAAAATTCAATTTGAAAAAAAAAAATGTATTTTTTTAGCATTATTTAGACATGATAATTTCATTTTCAGTTCAGCCTGTTGTTTGAAGTGCTACTAATATACCCTACCCAACATATGTACAGAATTATAATACATTTAGTGGCTGACAGATTTCCGCACACTTTTGAGTCAATGGTCATATATATAGCTAGAACAGCATTAGGAATGTAACACAGGGTAGGTAGATGTAACACTACAGCATCGACAAATCATGAAAACAAACAAATGAGACATAACGTGAGAAAACGTACCTTCTGACATGTGCGCCAAACAAAGACTCAACTCAGCCTGCGCATCCACGCAGCCTGATCAGAGTCTTCGCCGTCCACTTGACATCACGTAAACGCGCCTATATAATTTTGACCCCCTTAAACCCCACTTTTATATAGTAAAACTGGGGTTTACAGGGGTAAATATTATTTTTCTTATTTCTGCTCAAAAACATAGATTGTGGGTACTCGTTAGAACCGCCTCGCCGAGCGGTTCTAACGAGTACCCACAAGCTATGTTTTTAGCAGAAATATGAAAAAATTCAGAGATTTTTATCTGAAAATTTTCTGTGTTTGGAAGTGAAATTTTCTATACATTTGAATAGGCGTGTTTTCGTAATAAGAAACTTTGCATCCTTGGATATGATCAGACAGCGCGAATGCGCTGGCTGATTAGAAGCTTCGCTGGGTGCACATCTACGAAGATAGGTTTTCTGACATAGGCCCAGTTGTTCAAAACTAACGTTGTCGTTAGTTAACGTATCGTCAAAAAATTTGAACATTAAATATGGCATACACGCAAATATTTTGCTGAAAATGTGAGTGGCTTTTGCATTTGCAAAAGCTACTCATATTTGTTTTCAGCAAAAATACCAATGAATTAGATATTGTACTTATTAGAACAGTTAAGATTTTGACCACTAAAGAGCTCGTTAAGCTAACGATGCTTTGAACAACTGGGCCCTGGTGTTTATTTGTTTGATCGATTACGGAGAAATAATTCAGAAGTGTTCTAAGACTTCCGAGTAAAAACCGAGTGAGAGATAGCGAACGAGATTTTTACCCGAAAGCCTTAGAACACGCGTGAATTATTTCTCTTTAATCGATCAAAAACAAAAGAATTAACTGTTTATTACATTTTGATTCATGTTTTACCTTTGAATTTTCATATTCAGCCGTTATGATTTCCTACCAAAATAGTTCCAGTCAGTGCATGAATTTTAGGAGGCGTGGTTCAGTTGGAAAATCAGTCGCCATCTTGTTTTGACTTTAATGCAGAAATCATCCTATGCTTGAAATACAGACAAAACAATGTCACGAAAGTAGAACTGGATTATCGAGAAAATCATACTTTATATTTGTGTTTTAGATCTTTCCTCAAAAACGCCAAGTGGACATGAAAATTGCAGTCTGATTTCCACGATTTAATCAAATTTTCCGCAAAACGTCAACTATTGTTATTATTGTCATCAACAGCGTCAGCAACGTCGCCTTGCAATTATGACGTCAGAACGTTCGAAATGAAATAATTTACTCGGTGAATGACAGATTATGATTCACTGACAAATCTCAGTAAATCACTGTTGAAAATGTAATTAATAGAGGATATTTAATCTTTTGCTGTGAATACCACAAATACTTTCATCAAGTGTAATGAAACCATCAGTATTTTCACGAGTGCGAAGCACGTGTGAAACTTTGAATGTTTTCATTACACGAGATGAAAATTTTTATGGTAATCACGGAAAAAGAGTAAATCTGTTTTATTTTATTGTTTACACGTCAACATGCACTTCTGACGTCATAACTAACGCAGTCAAACAAATCATGAACGTCATGGCGTCGACGTTCAGTGCTTAACATTCGAGGCGCTGGGGAGACAAAAACAAAAAAAAAAAAAAAAAAAAAAAAATCAGCAAATTAAAATAATCTTCTTACAAAAATGATACGTACATTCTAACTAAGAAAATGCAGACCAACACTTACTAGTTTTGCTCAGAAACTGAGAATTTAGAGGAGTTAAAAAAAAAAAAAAAAAAAAAAAAAAAAAAGAAACATTTTTATTAATTTCGGATATACATTGTTTTCATATTTAAGTGTAAAATAAAATATATGTATTTTCACTAGAAGCAAGACAAATAGGCCTATTTTTTCATCATAGTCTGTGACGATATTATAACGTTCTTTAACGCTTTGCGGGTAAAACCTCAGCAAACAACACCTTGAAATATTTTTCTCATTTTGCCCAGAAAATAGGTTTTGACACTCCATTTAAATTGTCTCCTGAATTTTCCAGAATAAAAAATGACATTCCATGAAAATTGTCCCTGGAGAAAATTTGCATAAAATGTCAAAGTCTATTTTCTGGGAAAAATATCAATTTTTCGTCTACTGAATTTGCCCATAGAGTGGAAAAGTTAAGAAAAGTGTAAATATTTTCTCTATTTTTTTTTCTTTGTTATATGTGTTGTTGACTATATGTCTGGTAGCAAAGAAACAAGAATAAATTGACATTCTTTTTCTGTTAAACACTCCTTTGGTTTATGTTGCAGGACAGCAAAAAACAAATACCACATTTCCCACAAATACAGTCGACTCTCGTTATCTTGAATTCTTAGGGACTATCTGAAATACTTTGAGGTATCCGTACCTTGACATATCAGATTTGCAGAATTGAGCAAAAAATAAATCGAACAACCACATTTTACAAATGTATATGTAATTCGACTCCTGAAGTTAGAGATATATTGAAAATATTGTAGAAAAGAGGAGAAATTGCTCCTTAGGAGCACTTTCTCCTCTTTTCCACAATATTTTCTTACCAGTTGTTAGATTTTCATGTTTAAGCAGGGACCAGATTTTCACTTCGAGATTAGCAGTTATTCGAGATAAGCGAGGTCGAGATAAAGAGGGACAACTGTACTCGAACAACTAAACTCCTCACAATATTTGTCGTAAAATTCGACACGTCCATTTTACTTCTTGTTGGTGTGTATAAAGTGTTGTATGAGTGGTAGAAAATGTAGACCCTGATCAGACACCGCCTTCTGTTTTCACATGATTGTCTGGCTGAATATTAAGGGTAAATACGTAACTCTGCGACAATGAAGACAAAAAACGCGTTCGCCTACTGTCACACGCGACTTATTCAAAGGACCATGATCAGTGTACGAAATCGCAGGTTTTTCTGTAATCACTGTGTGTAATATACACATTCTACAAACTCAGAAGCTGCGCTGGCGAACATCAGATGTCATAAACTGAGCGGGGCCTTTTAACCACGATAAAAATAATTTTTGAACTGTATTGTCACTCAAGGGGGTGGGGAAGGGCAAATTATTTCCTTTCAGAGTTCACCGCTATTCTCAAAACAATTTTGACAGAGTTATCGCCCCTGAAAGTGTATCAATTCACCTAATCCCCCTTAATAATGCACCTAGCTGGAAATGGACCTTATGACATATACGAACAGCGACTTGAAGTCCAGATCAGCTTGTAATTGCACACAATCTGATCACGTATACCGTATTTACCTAAAGTATTCGGAGACGTTAACTTCGTACCATCATTGTCCTAAAATTGACAAATTTATTTTATCTTATTTGATTTATTTAAAACCTGCTGGATGAGTTGTAAACAGTGTAGACCCTGATCAGACGCCGCGTTCTGATCTGGGTCTACACTGTTTACTCAGGCCTGTCTGTCTGAATACGTAGGGTAAATAGGGTAATAAAGACTACGTTCATGGAATATTTACGGTAATTGCAGCGACTGTCTGGTCAGAGCATACGCGGTTTGCATAGATAATATTTAATAAGACCTTGTAGTATATTTGGGCCCCCGACTTACAAAAGGGGCATTGTAGTATTTTGCAGTGTTTTGTACAACATACGCAATTTTTCATCGTCTCTACATACATTTTTATGAGCAATGCACAGTAGCACATCATAACTTCTAAATTTGGAAACACTTTGTTCGGCTAATTATACTTTAAGAACGGAACGGAACAACTTCAGGGGCCCTTTGTTCAATTCTCACTAATCAGTGTCACGGCAACGTATTATTGATATATCTATATTCATGAAAGAAGCGAAGTCCCATGGCAACAACTTTCATTGAAATTGCAGAAATAATTAGCCATACTTATAAAGGAAACATATAGCAACCTATGTATTAGTTGTCGCTTTGTACAGTCACGTCGTTTCTTTCGTCTTGAAACTAAATTTATGAATGTCTTATGACGTCATAACGTTTGTTGAAGTTTTAAATTAGTTTAAACATATTTATTCAGAATTTCAGTTTGTGTACAGATATAACAATGAAGACAATACAAACATTTAGGATCAGAACGGAAGCTTAAAGCTTATTTAGTTCTTCTCCTAGGAGAAGTTTTAAATTGAGGTTATAAGACTTGTCAGACACCCTTTTACAATTTGAAAGCACATACCTCTTTTATGTTTTATGATAGATCATTGAGCTTTTCAGCATTGATATTATATGGATGAATTTGTCAGAGTATATAAAGGCTACAAATCAAATATCGCTAAGGTGCACGAAACGCCTTTTATCATTATTAATGTGTATACACAACTTAATTTGAAAACCTACGGCGATTTCCATATTCTCATACTTTTTTTTACCTCGGTGCTGCCTCGGTGATTGAAAAGTGAAAGGTGGCATTTAGTAATTTCTTTGTCTAGATCTTGTCAACATTAATGTGTATACAATTTTTTTTCATAATATCCCATATTGTTGAAGACATATGTCAATTTCCATATTTTTACATTTTTGGTCCCGGCGTTACCTCGGTCAATGTAAAGTAGCATTTGGCAAGCCTATTACATGGGTCTTGTCGGTATCAATCTGTGTGCGAAAAAATATCAAAACATTTTTAACGGTTCAAAAGTACGGTCGTTTTTGCTAATTGGTAAATCTTTGTCTCGGCGCTGCCCCGGTTAATGAATATCTAGCATTTAGGAATTTTTGGCTAGATCTTGTCAATACCAATAGGTATGCAATTTTTATCAAAATATCCCATATGGTTATAGACCTATGACAATTTCCATATTTTCACATTTTTTTGGCCTCTCCGTTGCCCTTGTTAATTATAAATAAAATAATGGCATTTGGCAAGCTAGTTGCCTAGGTCTTGTCGGTATCAATCTGTGTGCGAAAAAATATCAAAACATTTTTAACGGTTCAAAAGTACGGTCGTTTTTGCTAATTGGTAAATCTTTGCCTCGGCGCTGTCCCGGTTAATGAATATCTAGCATTTAGGAATTTTTGGCTAGATCTTGTCAATACCAATATGTATGCAATTTTTATCAAAATATCCCATATGGTTATAGACCTAAGACGATTTCCATATTTTCACATTTTTTTGGCCTCTCCGTTGCCCTTGTTAATTATAAATAAAATAATGGCATTTGGCAAGCTAGTTGCCTAGATCTTGCCGGTACCAATCTGTGTGCGAACAATCATCAAAATATTTAAGCCTATGGCAATTTCGCTAATTGATCACGGACGGACAACTGACGGTGATAATAGGGCACACTTCGAAAGTCAACCTTACAATCGGTCGAATCGGTGGACTTTTCCTGCGGGTCATGCAGTTAATCAACATTTGCTGTAAGGTCCCTTTTATCAGATTACGGCCCATTTCTACTTCTGGACAGAGAAAAAAATCAGACTAAAAAAATCTAGAGATGATGACAAGATTCGTCACCTCTGGGAATCGTATAAATCCTAGCATTGATTACCATAACTTCCCTAAATTCTTGGACAAAAATAGTGGAGACCCGGATCAGACGCCACACAACATTATGAAAACACACCTATTCAAATATATGGAACATTTCACCTCAAAAAACTGATTTTTTTTTCAGATTTTCAGATATAAACTCCGATATTTTTTATATTTTTGCTCAAAACATAGATTGTGGGTACTCGTTAGAACCGCCTCGGCGAGGCGGTTCTAACGAGTACACACAATCTATGTTTTAAGCAGTAATAAGAAAAATAATGTATACCCCTGTAAACCCCAGGGGGTAAAAATTATATAGGCATGTTTTCGTGATGATATGGTGTCTGATCAGGCTCTATTGCTTCTCAATCCAGCAGTGTTTAGACACATCGGCAGGTAGTTTGTGTCAAACTGTCTAGTTCAACTTTTAGGCTAATAATGTTTTGGAGTTAAAATGTCCGTTATTTAGAGGCATTATTTGTGAAATGTGTTCTGTGAATTATGGTGTCTGATCAGGCTCTATTGCTTCTCAATCCAGCAGTGTTTAGACACATCGGCAGGTAGTTTGTGTCAAACTGTCTAGTTCAACTTTTAGGCTAATAATGTTTTGGAGTTAAAATGTCCGTTATTTAGAGGCATTATTTGTGAAATGTGTTCTGTGAATGTCTGAAAATTCATCTACTGTGCTCTAAATAGATCGGTACAAATTAAATCGCGCTGTTGGAAATTTGTTCTTCTGCAGACAACGAAGCTCTAGATCATCCTGTGGGCCCGGTGTCTTTGTTTGTGCTGAGGTTTTACGGCCCAATCAACCCACTGGGGTCGAGCGCGATCAGGTTACCTAACCACACGTTTACTGGACAAGCTTAGTCCTCTAAGCGGGCAACTAGTACTTGTGCAAATTCTTTCACCAAATACTGACAACCTCTCTTCTTGAATTAGCGGAAGAGAGAGAATGACCCTTGAAAATATCAATCTCCATGAAAGAATGTTGAACCCGCAGCCTCCTGATCTTCAGTCGGACGTGCATCCAACAGAGGCACCGAGACCGGCCCCGGAGTCTATTCAGTAATTTTACAATTCATCAGTGTGTTGGTCTGTACAGTTATCTAATAGATTTTGACGGTCAGCAAAGGTCCTGATCAGCCTGTGCGAATGCGCAGGCTGACTAGGGCCTTTGCTATCCGCTTATGAAGATTCCAAACTTTGCTCATTTCACATGGATATGCTTATTTTGGGCAAGTTATGACATGGATGAGTAGGAATTTCGAGACATGCACGAATAGAGAAGGCCTAGTTTACAGTATGTATCCGTGCTAGCTACTTACATTGTCTGTGCTAGCTATTTGAATTGATACAGGTGTGACATCCCTTATTCAGTGAACAGACTGGGCTACTACTCAACTGGAAAGTGTCAACAGTTTTTAAAATTCGGGAAAGCTCTAAAACACGGTCCATTATGTAATTTGGAAGTAATTATTTTCCTGATAAATCAATTACAGTCCACTCTCATTATCTCAAGCATTGATAACTCAAACCAACACATAAACCAAACCAAACTAAAAGCAACATAAGTTTAGTTTTCCGCATGTTTCTTACACCTCAGCTCTTTTTTCTAAAAACCACTGTCATCTCAAACGGAGGTTCAAGTTGGAATCTGAGACGGTTTACAGGATAAGGTTGAGACTAGGGGTTTGTACCAAGGACCATACTTCTAGAAGTATATATTGCATAACAAGTCTAGCGACACATTATTCTAGTTGGAATCTGAGATGGTTTACAGGATAAGGTTGAGACAAGGGATTTGTTTCAAGGACCATACTTCTAGAAGTATATATTGCATAACAAGTCCAGTAGCACAGCATTGTTCTAAAACATATAAATCCACCGAAATTTCAAATTTGGTGATGCTCTTTCTGTCGGGTAAAAATATATATATATGTGGACTGGGCAGGAATATTCGAATGTAAGGACGAAGGGCTTGAAACGTATGTGACTCTTCGTGGCGGTGGTATAACTACATGCACTTAGATTTCAGTAAGAATACGACGTAATTTTTCACAAGAGTATAGTGAGCAAATAGCGCAGTAAATGTCCGTTAGATTTCTTTTATAACTATTTTGCTTGTTTCGGTCGTTTTTGAAGGTCATAAAATTTATTTAATTTTCGCTTGCATCGTTTTTAATGTACTTTAATTTCTAATTTAACCTCCCTAACTGTTCGGACAGATATTCCTGAGCTTACAGTGTAGACTCGGATTAAACTGCTCCGTATTTTAGTGTTACTACAGCAAAGTGATTAGTAACGCAGTTTTAACCTTGTCCTGCTGATCCCAGATATACACTGCCTTTGCAATCAGTGTAGATCCAGATCAGTTGGCTTCTAAGAAGCCAACTGATCTGGATCTGCACTGTTTGTCAATAAGTATTCAAATTTGCGTCAACAACCTGAATCGAGTAATCTGATGGGCTGAAAATCAGAAGTGGGAGTGGTATCTTAATTTATTCAGCAGGACAAGGGTTAATATACAGGGAACGTGAAATGTGAACAAGAATATGAGCCACCGAGTGCAACAAACGAGTCCCAACATGGTGAAATGAGTCTTCAGGGTAAATGTAAACACTGAAGACATTGATCAGTCTTCAAGTCTACAATGTCTGATCAGGACTGTCAATGTTCGTTGATATATTCTAGTTCCACTTATTCTGTAAGTTGACAGCACAAACCATTATCCGACTGCTTGGATACACAGGCTGATCCGTGTCTTCGCTTTTTCTCGTGCACCAAGGGTTGGGTTTTCTCAAGGCGCGGCGCCCATGCCTGTAGAATAACTTTCAAAAGCGCAACTTGCGGTTTGCTTCTACAGATGTGTCGCAACATGAGGGAAATGTACTTACCGACATGTACGCACAGCGAAGAATCAGATCAGCCTAAACTTCCGCAGTCTACTCATAGTCTTCGTTTGGCACTCTACGGATAGCCGAAGATTTAAGGTTTCTTCGGATGGACAGCAAAGGCTCTGATTAGATTGCGCGCATGCGCAGGCTGATCTGAATCTTCGCTGGAATATTTGTCCGAAAATACATTTTCTCCCGTCAATGCGTAATTACCGTGTGCCGAGTGGTTGTGGTTCATTATGTTTTAGGAGAGGCATACCCTTCGGTTTTAAGACAATGAGTGCAATGGTATGAGACTTCTGTGAATAAGAGGCGGTTCATGCATATGATTAACTGAACCCTGTTAGGGGTGGAGCGGAATAGCAAAAGTAAACAGCGAATATCCAACAGCAGAATCTGCACTGTTGTATGTTAACGCTTAGCATGTTGTTTCAAAATTTCAGCTGAGGACATTTTAAAATATTTTCTTATTTTTTTTGCAGAAAACTGACTTTGACATTCCATGCAAATTGCCTCCTGTGGAGACAATTTGCATGGAATGTCAAAGTCAGTTCTCTGAAAAAAAAAAAATAGAAAAGAAAAGAAAAAAAAAAAGAAAAATATCACCAATTTGTCGTCTTCAAAATTTGCCTATAGAGTGCTCATTGTTAGTTATATAACTTAATACTTATTAAAGATATGGTGGATACCGACTGTTGCCTGTTTAGCAATTTTATAATTCCAAAATCAATAGGCTTACATGTATTTGGCGCAATTTGATTGGTCAAGAGCAAGATACTTCGATAAATCTACCGAGCAGGAATCTAGGAACTATTTTCTTCGCGCAAATTATAAAAAAAAAAAAAAAAAAAAAAAAAAAAAGATAAGTTATTTTATCCATATTTTCAACTTAAATATGATCTTATTGGAATTGTAAGACATTAATTTTATTTTTGTGGGTTTTATTGGCAAATCACTCACAAACTTAACATAAAGCCCTTGATTTAGTTTGTGAGTAATTCACCGGCGTTTACAAGTTGATAAAATCTACAAAATGAAATTCATTACAATAATTAACATGGTCAACCATATATGCTTAAACTAATCAAAACACTAAAATCATAAATTAAGTAAGTTCCACCCACCCATAAATAGGTAGAATCTAAGATATAACCTGTTTGTCACTGGGATTTATTATCTTTTAACAATCGTGCTTCCTTATGGGCTTTCACATGTACAGCAGCTGTACATTGCAAATAAAGTCAATGTCAAGGACTATATGTTCTAACAGTGAAGAAAAAGCACTGTGAAGCATTCTAGATACAGTTATCTCGAACTCGCTTATCTCGAATAATCGCTTATCTCGAAGTGAAAATCTTGAACCTGCCTAAACATGAAAATTTAACAAGTAAAGCATATTGTGGAAAAGAGGAGAAATTGCTCCTAAGGAGCAATAACTCCTCTTTCCCACAATGTTTTCGATATATTTTCGATATATCTCTAACGTCAAGAGTCCAATTACATATAAATTTGTTAAATGTGGTTGTTCGAATTATTTTTTCCTAAACTGTGAAAATCTGATGTCGAGGTACGGATATCTCGAAGGGTTTCAGAGAGTCCCTTGGAATTCGAGATAACGAGAGTCGACTGTATTATTTTGGCATAAATATATAATTTTCAACACAAGCAGAGGGACAGTACGCGATACTGGGTTCGTCTGTCATTACTGACAATGACCAATCTTAATCAAATGCGTGATGTGTTATTGCATCACGAAAATATGCCTATATAATGTTGACCCCCTTAAACCCCACTTTTATATAGAAAAACTGGGGTTTACCGGAGTATACATTATTTTTCTTTATTTCTGCTCAAAAACATAGATTGTGGGTACTCGTTAGAACCGCCTCGCAATCTATATTTTGAGCAGAAATATGAAAAAAATATCAAAATTTTTGTCTGAAAACTTTCATTTTTTGGGTGGTAAAATTTTCAGTGTATTTGAATAGGCGTGTTTTCGTAATGGATTGTGTGTTCTAAGATGGCTAATGAGACCAATCTTAGCTCTAAACTGCCTGTTGCAGATACAACAAGAGAGGTCTGAGGAAGAAAGCTCTGTTGGTGATGCCTTAGCTCTGGCTTTTTGCTGCGCACGTTTCTGCTCAGCCTCGCTGATTCTTTTTGCTTCGTATTTACCAGCAGCCTCGCTGCTTTGCTCGATCCTGTGCAATCTTTTCCCACGGTATGTTGAAGTTTTCTTTTGGCCACCATGGGATCGTTTCCGACTTGTAGTTCTCCATAGAGGATTTTCTTTTGCAAACGTTCATCAGGCATTCTGGTAACATGTTACCATCTTAACTGTGCCAGTTTCAGAAGAGTATGTATACTCTGCATCCCTGCCCTTTTCAGGACTTCTCTGTCTGGAATCCTATCTTACCACTTGATCTTTAGAAGTTTTCTAAGACAGCTTGTATGGAAGTGGTTCAGTGTTTTGGCGTGCCGTTGGTAAACTGTCCAAGTTTCGCATGCGTATAATAGTGTTAGCAGCTTCACATATCTGTAGACTTTCAGTTTGTACGCGATACGCAAACAACAAAGACTCGCACAGTCTGGCCAAAATCTTTGTTTTGTTTTTATATCCATTGATTCTGTGAACGGGCAGCGAAACCTCCGATCTGGCTATGGAGAGCAGGGGTTGGGGGTTGAGGGGTAGGGTGGGGGTGGTGGGGGACTTAAACCTTGCCCTTAATTCTGATGCAATTCAATGTTACAAATATAATTCTGGTCCGCGGAGTGTCATCTCACATTAAAAAAAACCCATATAATCAGACAACTTGCAATGAAACAGAGGGCTCAATAGCAATCTGATGCCAGAGGTAAGGAAACCACAGGTTGGAATATGGCGGGGCCCGATCACTGAGAGCTAGTGAGGCGCCAACTTTCTGAAACAAATTGAGGCAGGTGGTCGTCATTCAGTCTGAGGAACGATTCACTGTTGTGCAATAAAAGCGGGAAGCAAAGTTATCAATCATAACTGGGTTTACAACCATGGTTGCTGTTTTACCGTGGTCTGTCTACAATTTTCGTTTCGTCCTTCCACCGGTGTCACAGTAAAAAAACAACAACACGTTATCTTCGAACATTTGGGAAATATGGGTACTTTTGTGATTTCTTTTGTACTTTCTTAATCGGTTGAGAACAAAATCTCATTGTTATTTGCAGAAACCATGAAACTTTGATAGTTTTAAGCTCTACAGTCATATAAAAACGAAAATTTTACTTGTACGGTTTCGTCAAAAATGTTTAGTTTCGTCAATGACGGACTTTACTTGAAGGCGAAACCGGCCATTTTTCACGAAACCGTACAATCAATGCTTTTAATTTTAAAATATTTAAGATCATTAATATATCAAAACTGCATGTTTTCTAGACAGAAGTGTAATATTTCTAATTCACAGTTGACTAAAATATGAAATAAATCACAGAATATTTCATATTTCCACAAACTTCTAAGATTTGATTTGTTTATGGTGACACCGGCGGAAGGACGAAACCCAAAAGTGCCGGTGTAGATACACCACAGTGTGTTTGCCGCATAACATTCAGGACCAGTTACAAGGCAATACGATAATATCCATTTCACGACATTTTACTGAGAGTGGTTGCCAAACTGCCACTAGATTTAACTTACAGCATTTCGACAATCCGTTTCCTTGTTACTTCTAACCTAATAACTAACTAACAAATAGTTCTTGCGAAAGCTGATAACGCTAAATTCTACATTCAAACATATTAACCCTCTACAATCTGATGCTTATGAATAGGGAATAAATAAACAAAACTATAGAAAACTTCAAACTTATAATATGAAGAAATAAGATTTTAATCCTATGAGTACAATATCGGTGAATATCAGTAAAATTCGCCAAATATGCAGCGTTGTGTAAAGGTGTAACCCGAGCCGTGGTCCTACTTAACACTGAAAATAACCGAAAAGGGGATATCGGTTACCGAAAAGGACATTTGTGTGTGGCTTTTGTTTTAATTTCAGCGTAAATTCAAATCAGTTCTAGAGGCATATAGAATTTCTGGCAACCGCCACCATCAACAGTGCTTTGATTAATAAACTACTTTTGTTCATTTTTTATACTTTAAAGAGAAAATTAACATATGCAGGAATTCTCGTACTGCAGGTACTAATCCGCACCAATCGGTCCCTTCTGTGACGTCACAGCATGTCGCTAGTTCTCAGACAGGTACTAGTGTGGAAATGTATAGAATTATATAGGAGCCCATCATTTAACTAATAAAATCATTTATTTTCAATAATACAAGATATTATTATAACCTCGCAATAGATGGGAAAATGTATCTGCTTCAATTTGATACCAAATTTGTTGAAATAAGACAAATTTTAAAATGGCCCAGATTGTAATGAATGCTACAAGGATTTTTCCTTATTAAGTCTTTGTATTTTACAACAAAAATGAAAAATTGCCTTGATTCAATCGCCCAAAAGTCATATTTTTTTAAATTTTTCCGTTCATTATAACATCTCATTCGATAGATCTATTTAATATCTATAGTTATGTAATAAAATATTGAATAAATTATTTTATTAAAAATGGCCCACAAGTTGCAGAATATAGCTATATTTTAAAAATGCGGAGAGAAAATGTGTAATGATTACACAGAAGCAGGTCTTGTGTACACATGATACTAGCATGAATTGCAAAAGAGGTTGTAAGAATTAAAAAATAAAAAAGAATTGGAATCCATTGATAGTATTATAAAGATTATTTAGCTTCAAAAAGGAAAACAAAGATATATATTTATGATAATATAAACTTATTTATTTATTTTTTGTTTATGTCGAATTATGTTTTTATTCGGCAATTTATTGAAGCTTTAATGAAAATTTGATATAATTACTTTTGACCATAGGAAAACTTCAAACTGCTTAATTACTTGTTTTTTGTTTTTTTTGTTTTTTTTTTTGTTTGTTTGTTTAATGATGAAAAAAAAATGCTTTGTCGGGATACAAGAAAAATACCTAAATGCGCGGCCACTCTTGCAATGTTTTCTTAATAACAATTACTGCTAATGAATGCCAATTATGTCCTTATCTTGACAAAAGAAAACAACGAAATCACTTTTTATATAATTGACATACATGCTTATGCGCAATTTTAATTGCACAAACAGAATCAAATCCAATATTTAATCTTTTTGCATAAACTAGCACTTTAATTGACACGATTTGCTCATTTTAGATTCCTGTACACAAATAAGGACTAAATGAATGAGATTGAGTCTCTCTCTCTCTCAAACGTTCTCTAAATCTGTGAATAACAAGAGTCTCTCCAAATAAAAGCAGCATTAAATATGACGTGCAACCATTGTAGTTCCAGATCAGCATGTGCATACATTTTTTTCTCTGATAGAATGTGCAAGCTCTATTCAACATGCGGTGTTAAATATGTATATTTAATAAAAAAATATATATAATATTTAAAACAAAATACATTAAAACAAAATGATAATTGATATTATTTTCAGAAATTTTGTTTCATAAGATGGTTATCTAGGAAATTAAAACATAATGATACTAATGATATTATTATTATTATTAGTAGTAGTAGTAGTAGTAGCAGTAGTATTTACTACTACTATTATTATTAGTATGTTGTACATCACAATTCCGAAGAATAAATATTATTAAGCTGGTCATATTCGAAATGTTTTATTTGTAAAATAGCCACATGGACAGTTTATACTATCGTACATGTGTATTTAGGGGTAAAATATTGGTAATTACCGTATAAACCCTATTAGACACATTAAATTACTATCATACTGAAATTTGATCAAGTCCGTTTGGCTACCTATTGACACAGCTTATACCTGCTATCTGAGTGGCAAACAGTGTAGACCTTTGTTAAGATACTCTGTGATGTAATGTCTGATCAGGGTCACTGCCTTTTCTTATGGTGTGTTTATCAGAATCCCGAGGTTAAATACTATAAACCACTTTTTCAGTCAGATTCAAAAAATTGTTCAGTACACACCTTTTCAAACATTACTCTAAAGACAATTGTTTCAAAAACAAACCTGGGATACCAGATGAGTCGATCAACTTCTACTCTTTACAACACTTGCCCTATCTTTTTAACAATGCCATTACAGAACCAGCTGATTTGTCTTAACATTGCTGGGTAAGTGTAAAATAGTGTAGACCCTGAACACACAATGCGTAATGTGACATTTGATCTGGGTCTACACCGTTGGCACAGACCTCTCTGTCTAAAAATCTAGGATAGTAGTAACAGTCATAATCCAATGAAAACGACATTTTATCCATATTTGCTAATTACCCATACAAAAATAACACGAGTCTCTCCAAATAAAAGCAGCAACCATTGTAGTTCCAGATCAGCATATGCATACATTTTCCTTTGATAGATTGTGCAAGCTGTATTCAACATGCAGTATAGACTGATCAATGTATTTCAGCGGACACACAGACTAATCGGGTCTACATTGATCGCATAATTCATAAGGCCCATTTTTTTTTTTTTTTTTTTTTTTTTTGGAAAAAGATTCAATCATAATTGTTTATGTTACTTGAAGACATCTCAAAGTTCTTGAAACGATCAACAAAAAATTTTACTTTCATTTATATTAGCATTAAAAAAATTGTTCAAACATATATAAATACAAGTTAAATAACAGCACGTTGTTTATTTTCTGGTTCCATTTGTCTACCATTATTATTATTATCCCGTGGGAACTAGAAGCCTCAGGCCACTGGACAATGTAATAATAGCTTAATCTATACCTCATGCAATAAAAACAAAGTGGTCAAAATATCAAATGAACATCAACATTTGTAAAGGACCATTATAACTATGATCAAGGAATATGGACAAACAAAGCACCATCTTTAACCGTGTAACTAAATAAACACTAATTACTGTAGAATATATTGATTAAGATTTAAAATCCTGATCAGAGTGTGCAGATGCGCAGACTGATCTGGATCTTTAGTGTTTGCATAATACATAATTTCCTTTTTTTCATAATCTGACACAACTGCCCTTTATCTGAGACAGGTCACGTGGTCCTGCAATTCTTGAGATGATAAGATAAAACTAGAAATAGCATATTCTACATTAATTTTTATGAAAGTTTTTTGACAGTTTGTCTATTTTTTTTTTTTTTTTTCTTAAGTTTAAATGATTGTTAAACAACGTTCATGCATCAAGGGAAAAGTGATGATGACATTCTTATTTTTCCCAGAAAGTAGGCTTTGACATGTCATGCGAATTGTCTCCAACAGAGACAGTTTGTATGGACTGTCAAACTTTATTTTTTGTTGTTTTCTTTTTTGTGGGGGGTAAAAATTTTAACCCTTAACCTTTTTTTTCATCTCTGGGCTACTTCAGCAGCAAAAAACTGGTGATATTTGTTGAATTTTCCCCAGAAAATAGGATTTGACATTTCATGCAAATTGTTTGCAATGGAGATGCTTTGCAAGAAATGTCAAACCATTTCCTTTTTTGGGTGGGGGTGATATTTGATCCCTAAACGTTTATCACTTTCTGGGCTAATTCAGCATGCGATAAAGTGGTTATTGTCTTAGTTTATCCAGAAAATAGGATTTGACACTTCATGCAAATAGTCTTCATTGGAGACAATTTTCATGAAATGTCAAATCCTGTTTTGAAAATAAAACATACAGAGGAAAATTGTTCAGGATAAGTATTTGGTGATTGTATTTTTTTCTCCATAAAAACATATGTTGTGGGTACTCATTAGATGAGCCTCACCAAGGTTCTTCAAATGAGTACTCATAACATGTTTTTGCTTCAACGAGGTGCATCAAATTAATACCTACAACATATGTTTTAATGGAGAACTGTAGAAAATTGTCCCATATTTATGTTGTCTGCAAAACTTTTACCCAAAGTGCTAACTGATAAGTACTATGCTAATTCGCGCCACCAATGGGTCCTAAGTGTATGAAATAGCTAATTGTCTTTATGCTGTGAACAAGTAGCCCAAAGCTATTTATATACCTGTCTTGAAAGAAATGTCCTGTTTGTACACCTCTGTCCAGCTGATGGTCTTTGTGAGCTTTGCAGACTGGTTTCAAACTACTAAATTATCAAATTACCAATAATTTAAACCTCTAAATTTGCGTGTGTTTTTTCTTGTTTTTTTTTCTAATCATGTATGTACCCTAATACTACTACTATGCTCAGGCACAGAATGGCCAGTAGGATTGTTTAGCATAAGCATCTGCACATACTGATCTTAACAATCAGATCTGTAACACACATTAAGCAAAGAGCATAACCTTGCTCAGAAAGCGCAATGGGGTCTTGGTCCACAAAGGGCACATACCTGAAGGTTGCTTAAAACACAGTAATATTTTATATTACTCATTTATGCTAAAAAAGGGATATTGACAAATAGATAAGAACTTTAGACCCAGATCAGACGCCGCATATCATGATGTCTGGTGAGCATTGATTAAACACACTTGATTGCATTCTGATTAATAGGTTTCTTTAATCTGTGGTGATAGTACTGATGTGAAATAGGTTACCTACATCACCTTAAAGAGTAGGTAGCTTTAATTACTGTACTAACAAATGTCTTAGGATAACCTAACTTAATAACGGAGGTATGGAGACTGCCCTTTGAGGTTAAGAAGTGGATGACATAGGCCTTTCCCCTGTACTCATTATCCATATGCTTTTTTCTTTATTTCTTTCTTTCTTTCTTTCTTTCTTTCTTTCTTTCTTTCGTATTGTAACAACAAATGTCTTAGGATATCTTAATAACGGAGGTACGCAGACTGTCCTATGATGTTAAGAAGTGGATGACATAGGTCTTTCTCCCGTATTCATTATCCATAGGCTTCTTTCTTTCTTTCTTTAGTTTATGGTTATCATAAAGTAATTTTTTTTATTCATTCATTCATTTTTTTTAAAATGACTTATATTTAATTAAATTTTCCCATTTGTTTTCTCCAGGTGAAATGATCGTTTTTCTTTCAAAAATTGTACCAAACTATCATCAGTAATTAAATACAACCTTAATTAATCAACTCATTTGTTCTCTTAGATTAACTATTGTTCTTCATTTTAAAATCTTACTGAATTACCATTCATTAAATATAACACTTTTTTAATTTATTAATTGCTTTTGTTTTCTTAGGTTAAACTATTTAAATTCGTTTAAAAATCATATTATCTATAACTAAATACAACACTTTTTATTCAATTTGAAATAATGAAATAATAATAATAGTAATAATAATTTATTTTAATCAATTAATTAATATTTTGTTATTATCATTATTAATCAATTCTTAGGTTAAACAATTGATATTCTTTTGAAAATCATACTGAATAATCTGCTGACATTCATTCATTCATTCATTCATTCATTCTAACTCGGACCTATTCCAGTGTATATTGGGTCCAAGAGCAATGCATCCACACATGATTTAATCTGAATTGTAGTAGTACTGTAGGTGTGTGACACTGGGTTGATTACACACCAGCTACACAGGTAAGACGACGCTTACGGGCCTCCAGTCAAAGGGAATTAATCGAAACCGATCTAAATTGGAATATCGATAACCTGAGTGACAGTTCCTGTAGTACGAGAATTCCTGGTAGTGACCGTTTTACTGACAAATTTGTGGACCATGCACACCTTATAACTGATTATCAACCGCCACTGCTTTTATTACTTTACGATGAGTTATGCATCGGCATAGTGCGATTCCAAAATAATCGAACGGCGACATGATAAAAACACCCGAGTCACGCTTTCACTGCTTTCCGCCTTTGTTGTTATTGTCGGAAGAAATCGAAAGTCAAGATGGTGCCACAAAACCTATTTTGCTACAGGCATGACTCAGCATAGCGATATTAAATATTTGCAATATTTCATCAGGCAGAAAATTATTGAGCTACTAAATAAGTTTCAGCAGTGGTAATTAAATGACAAAGCAAATTATTTCATTTTAGAATAGATACCTTTTCAGAAGGGGAGCAAAACACTTTTAACAGAGTTGTCTCCCCCTGAATGACATGTATATCAGTTCCCCTTAATATAGTGTTTATCGGAACACAGAGTTTGACATTTGATTTGTTCAATTTTCGAAAGAAAAGTAAAAATGTAGTAATCATCACGAAAACATATAAACTATATAATTTTGATTCCCTTAAACCCACTTTTATATCGTAAAGTCACCCTAGGGTTAGGGTAGCCCCAGTCCTGGGGCTATGCAGGGTGAGTGTTTTGGGCTGAGACTGGAGTTTACAGGAGTACAGTTGACTCTCTTTATCTCGACCTCGCTTATCTCGAATAACCGCCTATCTCGAAGTGAAAATCTTGTCATAAACAGGAAAATCTACCAACAGGTAAAAATATTGTGGTAAAGAGGAGAAATTGCTCCTCTTTTCCACAATATTTTCAATATATCTAACTTCAAAAGTCCAATCACATATATATTTGTTGAATGTGGTTGTTCGAATTATTTTCTCCTCAATTCTGAAAATCTGATATGTCGAGGTACGGATATCTCGAAGTATTTCAGTTAGTCCCTTGGAATTCGAGATAACGAGAGTCGACTGTATATTTTTTTCTTATTTCTGCTCAAATACATAGTTTGTGGGTACTCGTTAGAACCGCCTCGGCGAGGCGGTTCTAACGAGTACCCACAATTTATGTTTTGAGCAAAAATATGAAAAATATCAGAATTTTTATCTGAAAACTTTCAGTTTTTGGTGGTGAAATTTTCAATATATTTGAATAGGCGTGTTTTTCGTAATGAGCATTTACTCTAAATATTCAGACTGCTTAACCAAATTAAATTCTACCAAACTCTTTCGATATGTCTATTTCCAACAGCAGGGTGTCTGGTTAGTTTTTATAATTACTATGATTTATAGAAATTCTTGAATTTAATGCAAACAGGGTAGATCCTGATCAGACGCCGCGTATTGCGGCGTCTGATCTGGGTCTGCACTGTTTGCCAATTACCTTTTGTTTTGGGGGTCTCCAGACTAAAATGGGTAAATTCAGTGCTGTCCACATAAAAGAAATGGGAAAAGGTACAGTTTACTTCCTGGTGATGTCTCTTGCATAGAACTTGATCAGACAATGCGTCATGTAGCGTCTGATCTGGGTCTACACTGTTAGCTTAAGCCTCTCTGTTCGAATACTGAGTATAAACACGGTAACTCATTTGTCATATGTGTCCAAGCTACGTCATTTCTTTCCGTCTTCGTTCATTCGTCATGGGGAGTATTCTTAACGCTTAGCATGCTAGGTAAAACTTCTTGTGTGTGTGTGTGTGTGTGTGTGTGTGTGTGTGTGTGTGTGTGTGTGTTTCAGAGAATATGCATTGACATTTCATGCACAATTAGTATGAGTTGGCAAATCCTATTTTCTAGGAAAATTAAGAAAAAAAAAACTGTCATCAATTTGTCGTCTGATGAATTAGTTCAGAGAGTGGTATAAGTTCATTATTACGAATTGTTATGCTACTGTCGTTGCGTTGCAGCGTCAATTTGTGCGATATATTCAGTCGTCCCGTGCGAAAACGTATTTCCTGACATATGGAAAACAGACAGAAAAAGTGGATCAGCCTGCTCATTCGTACAGTCTTAGCGTGAACCTTTGCTCTCTGCTTAGTGGACCTTTCGTATCCTTGTCAAGATTTCAAGATTTTCAAGATTTTATTATCGACTGTAACTCCAACTGGAGCATTAGTCAAAACTTGCAACAAATGAAACACATGTAATAAAACTTCTGAGGAAAGTTTCAAACTATGATATTGAAGATTATTCTAAACCATCCTCATGGTCACATGGCTGTTACCAAGAGCATGTATAAATCAACACCAGAGAATACAATCCTGACATGACGTTGCATTCACGTTAATGCGGCCTTCTATAAACGTCATGTTGCATCGACATTGCTAATCCGAACGTTGTATAAACGTCATGGCGTGAATTGTTATGACGTTATGTAAACGACATGTGTCCGCTTGGATGTCATAAGCAATACTGTACACATGCATAATTTACAACACTACAAGATCCAAGCTTTGAAGTTCGCGTACGCTTGCCCTGCCTATGTAAGATTTATAGGACAGATTCATGTCTTTTACTTTTTTCTGATCCCATTTGAAGAATATTTATATTGCTATGTACTGAATTATATATTTAGACTACGGAGATAAGATTTTCGAATACTACGGACTAGAATGGTAGGAAGATACGGTTTCCGAATACTTAGGACTAGCATGGTAAGAAGATTTGGTTTCCGAATACTAAGGACTACCATGGTAAAACATTCGGTTTCCAAATATTTAGGACTTTTGGTAAGGAGATGCGGTTGCCGAATACTAAGGATTACCATGGTAAGAACATTCGGTTTCCGAATATTTAGGACTAGCGTGGTAAGGAGATACGGTTTCCGAATACTAAGGACTATCCGGGTAAAGAGATAGGGTTTTCAGGAATACTTGGGACTAGCGTGATAAGGAGATACGGTTTCCGAATACTTAGGTATAGCATGATAAGGAGATACGGTTTCCGAGTACTAAGGACTACCATGGTAAGACGATATGGTTTCCGAATACTAAGGACTACCATGGTTAGGAAATATGGTTTCCGAATACTGTGACCGTCGTCCAATGGAGAAAAGGTTTCCAAATACTTAGGACTAGCAGGTTAAGGAAACATGGTTTTCGAATACTTAGGGCTAGCAAATTACCGGGATATGGTTTCCTAATACTTAGGACTAGCATGGTAAGAAGACATGGTTTCCGAATACCGACTAACATGGTGAAGAGATACGGTTTCGAATACTTAGGACCAGCATGGTAAGGAGGTAAGATTTCCGAATACTTGGAACTAGCATGGTAAGGAGACATGGTTTCTAATACTTGGGACTACCATGGTGAAGAGATGTGGTTTCCCAATACTTAGGACTAGGACTAGGTAATGCGATAAGGTTTCCGAATACTTAGAACTAGCATCGTAAGGAGACACGGTTTCTAAATACTTAGGACGAGCATGGTGAACAGGCATGGTTTCCAAATACTTAGGACTAACATGGTTATGAGATAAGGCTTCCGAATACTTAGGACTAGTATGGTAAGGAGATATGGTTCCCGAATACTTAGGACTAGCCGGGTAAGGAGATATGGTTTCCGAATACTTAGGACTGACATGGTGAACAGATACTGTCTTCGAATACTAAGGACTAGCATGGTAAGGAGCTACGCTTTCCAATTACTTATTAGTAGAATGGTAAGATGACAGGGTTTCCGAATACTAAGGACTAGCATGATAAAGAGATAAGGGTGTCCGAATATCTAGGACTAGCACGGTAAGCAGATAAGGTGTCCGAATATCTAGGATTAGCATGGTAAGGAGATATGATGTCCGAATATCTAGGTCTAGCATGGTAAGGAGAAGGTGTCCGAATATCTAGGACTAGCATGGTAAGGAGATAAGGTGTCCGAATATCCTGGACTAGCATGGTAAGGAGATAAGGTGTCCGAATATTTAGGACTAGCATGGTAAGGAGATAAGGTGTCCGAATATCCTGGACTAGCATGGTAAGGAGATACTGTTTCAAAATACATTGTACTGGCATGGTAAGGTGATAAGGTTTCCAGAAATATTTAGGACTAGCATGGAAAGTAGATACGGTTTTCGAATACTTAGGACTAGCATGGTAAGGAGATACGGTTTCCGAATACTTAGGACTAGTATGGTAAGGAGATACGGTTTCCGAATACTTTGGACTAGTATGGTAAGGCGATACGGATTCCGAATACTAAGGACAAGCATGGTAAGATGTTCGAATATTCAGGACTAGTATGTTAAGGAGATACGGTTTTCAAATACTTAAAACAAGCATTGATAAGGAGATAAGGTTTCCGAATACTTAGGACGAGCATGGTAAGGCGATACGTATTCCGAATACTTAGGACAAGCATGGTAAGGAGATAAGGTTTCGAATACTTAGGACTAGCATGGTAAGGAGATAAGGTTTCCGAATACTTAGGGCTAGCATGGTAAGGGGATACGGTTTCCGAATACTTAGGACTAGCATGGTAAGGAGATAAGGTTTCCGAATACTTAGGGCTAGCATGGTAAAGGGATACGGTTTTCGGATACAAAGGACTTCCACGGTAAGGAGGCATTGTTTCCGAATACTTAGACTAGAATGGTACGAAGATATAGTTTCCGAATACTTAGGGCGAGCATGGTAGAAAGATATAGTTTCCAAATACTTAAGATTAGCATGGTAAGGAGATAAGGTTTTCGAATACTTAGGACTAGCATGGTGAAGAGATATGATTTTCGAATGCTAAGGACTAGCATGATAAGGAGATACGGTTTTCGAATACTTAGGACTAGCATGATAAGGAGACACGGTTTTCGAATACTTAGGACTAGCATGATAAGGAGATACGGTTTTCGAATAGTTAGGACTAGCATGATAAGGAGATACGGTTTTCGAATACTTAGGACTAGCATGACAAGGAGATACGGTTTTCGAATACTTAGGACTAGCATGACAAGGAGATACGGTCGAATACAAAGGACTAGCATGATAAGGAGATACGGTTTTCGCGTTTATGGTAAGGAGATACGGTTTGTGCTTTCAGTGGCCTCTGATCTGGATCTACATTGTTTACTCAGGCCCGTCTGTCCCAATACTTAGAGCAAATATGGTAATACGATTTTACTGAAAATCCGTATGATGTGGTATAGTGAAATTTCTCCGTTCTAACCAGGTTGAGTTTAATTCATATTTTGGTGGGTATTTCGATTATACTTATATTTCATCTCCAACAAACACTCCTTGAAATTGAGTAAATCTATCTGATTTAGCTAATCGTATGCTTACTTGCATAATGAACGTACAACAAAAAGTTTCTTGCTATTCTTTGTTTCATTTCTTTTTTCTTTATTATTACATTTGGTTGTGCGAGTTATAGTTCTATTGTATGACTCGGAATTGAGTGGTCTTGAGTTCGATGTCTGCGACACGTGCCAAATAAAAGGACCTTAGACCCTTGACAAGGTCTATACTGTGTACATGAAATGTAGGTTATTCTGAAAAAGGAGAATAAATAAACTACAGGCAGCCCTTTATTCAGAAATGAATCTGTCCAATCCATAAGGAAGAAGATTTTTTTTGTACACCTGATTTGAGCAATATGGCCAAGGCCGCCCATGAAGAATGTCGGACACATCTGTGGCAAAAGCATATACATGTATAACCGTCTGCGTCTACCAGGCGTAGTCATTCTTTTCGAATATGATAATAGTGAAAGTGCCAACGTAATGGAAACGCTCTTCAATCAAATCTGTGAATAGACTTAGCCATTTTGACAGTTTCATATTTAGACTACGCCCGATCAGGTCGTTGAAGCCAGACTATATGATTTTGTAGGTTAATCCGCAACAATATATTATCGACCCGCAAATTACTCCCATTTCTACTGGCCGATATATCAGCACCCACGCAGTCTGGTTGTTCACCCCTTTTCTCCAATAAAACCGAGTGGCAATGGAATTCAACAGCGTGTGGAATTCTATTGATACACTAGAGAAATCGAAAATGTTTTGATCGAGCTGACATTTACGTAGACGCCGTAGCTGATTCGTGGAAACTGGAATTTAATGCTTAGAATGCTGGGTAAAATTTTCAGCAGACGACAATTTTAAATATGTTACTTAATTTTTTCCAGTAAATGGGCTTTGACATTTTGCCTGAAATGTCAAATTCTAAATAAAAAAGATAAATCATGAATTGTTGTCTGCTGAATCGGCCCAGAGAGTGGTAAATATTAAGAAACATTTAGGAAAATGTGTCCATCACGAAAACATGCCTATATAATTTTGACCCCCTTAAACCCCACTTTTATATAGTAAAACTGGGGTTTATATGGGTATACATTATTTTGCTTATTTCTGCTCAAAACATAAATTGTGGGTACTCGTTAGAACCGCCTCGCCGAGGCGGTTCTAACGAGTACCCACAATCTATGTTTTGAGCAGAAATATGAAAAATATCAAAAAATTTTATCTGAAAATTTTCAAGTTTTGGTGGTAAAATTTTCAATAAATTTGAATAGGCATGTTTTCGTAATGTTTGGGAACTAAAACGATTGGGATCCAGCTCAGTCTGCGCATCCATACAGTCGGATCAGACCAATCATTGACTGCAGGATGTATAAAAAGTCAGCAAAGGTCTGATGAGACTTTGAGCAGGCACAGGATGATTTGAATCTATACGAATTCCTCATATTCACGAATACGCCCTTTCGCTTGATGCGGGCAAGAATGGAACTGTGTCAGTTTAAGGGGGCTGGATTTACTTCACTTCTTCTTTACTTTCTTTCAAATAAAGTCCCTTCTGATAAGGGGCCTACTATAAAAGGAAAGAATTTGCTCCCACGGGTAGCAAATTCTTTCCTGTTATAGAAGGCTCTTTTTAGAAGGGAGACAATTTTTTGGACTGAATTACCTCTTCTGAAAGTGTATTAGCTCGCAATAAAAGGGATGTAATGTATATGTGATCAGCGAGCGCTCAGCTGAGCCTGCCTACCCGCGCATTTTGATTGTCATCGTTTCTCGTCTACAGAAATACTAGCTAATGTGCGTAAATTCTACCGTTGAAAAGCGAAAACTAGGATTAAACTGTGCGTGTGCGCAAGCTGATGTTAACCATCGCTGTTTGAATATGTTTTAAGGAGCTTTTTACGTGGGATTCACCTAGGCGTATGATGTCTTTTATAGCGCAGACCCAGAGCAGCGTGCACATCCGTGCTATCTAAACCATGATTTCGCTTTGCGCTTACAGAATTCTTTGATACTATAGACTATATAGACGGAAAGCCAAAGTTCTAGTAAGACTGTGCGGCTGCGTAGGATCTGAATCTGCGCATTTCGTATATGCTGGAAGACATATTTTACGTCACTGTTCGGAGTCCTAATAAGCCTGATAATGCATCAGAAAGTAGTTTTATAAAACGGAATCAAACTTTGCCACATACCACTCGCCGAATCTTGGCTGTGCTAATAATATTTTGAAAAGGAGATACCAATAAATGAAGAATTTAAAAAAAAAAAAAACATCAAAAAACAAAACTTTGTCACATACTTTTCAAATGAATTGTATAAGAACTTGTGTGGTCCCCGTAAACAACGTCGTTTCTACATCGCTGCGACGCCAGGTCAGCGAGGCGACGTCAAAACGACGTTATATTTTACTTAGTTATTGTCAGGCCTTCGCTGTTTGTCAAAGTAGGTTCTATTCTACACTGTTCCGGAAATCTTCGAGCGGAGAGCGAAGATTCGGATCAGTCTGTCTGTAGGTAGATCGGAACCTTTGATGTTTGCGTATGTTAATCAAAGCGCCAAAGGCACTGAAATGACAGATTCTATCAGAAATTCATCAAAAAAAAAAAAAAAAAAAAAAAAAATCTTAATTTCTATAAAACCTTTACAAGAAGAACGCATAACGGCATTTGTATAAAACCTTTACAAGAAGAACACATAACGGGTTTATCAGAAAGGTTAACCAAAAGATAAACTTGTCGGACGACGCCTGCCCGGACTTTCGCTTTTTTAAAGCACAGATTTTTGAAAACCCGTCCAATAAAAAAGTTTCAAATTTGTTATATAGTGCTGTATAGTGCTATGAAGTTCCACTTGATGTTTTGAAGTTTCAAAAGATATATTTAACTCAAAATGTTGCAAAAAGCCAGTTATCACATGCAATTTAGAGCTGAAATTATGATAAATTTTCTTCAATAATTAATACCTGTACTTAAAAATTGGTCACGAATGACGTCATTAAATTTGCTGTGCAAATTTAAAACAAGATGCGGACCTTTCATTGGGTTCTTTTTGAAGAAGCCAACTTGTTGTCTACTTCCACATTCACAATCGAGCATTCAATAAAAGGAAATAACCGAAGTATCTTGAGTAGTTAACGTTGCGCTGCAGAATGCAATATAGAATTTCAACACTTTCCTTTTTTCTGACAAATAGTTACACTTTAAACCCAAGCATCCTTTTTATTAAAATGCAGCAGCTAAAATAGTCTAATGTTAAGCAAATCAACAACAGCCAGAAAAAAACATCTTGTAAAGTTTGACTAAAGCCCTGTCCCTTTAACCCGACAGTACTGAATTTTTTACACACGCCAAACAAATGGGCAAGTGCTCTGTATAAAAGTTTCATCATACCATATTTTGAATTTTTTTTCCCAAGGAGACAGCATTTGACATTTCATGCAAATTGATTCCTCTTTTGAGACAATTTGCATGAAATGTCAAATTATGTTTTACGGTAAAAATATCTGCTGAATTTGTCCAGGTTAATTTTTGACACGCGGGTCATGAGGCGGCGCCTGTTCTATTAATAGCTAACAACAAATTGTGCAGATCAACCTTACAACCTATCTAACGCCTCAGAGTCTAACGCACTGAGCTAATATCGAAGAAAACACTTTATAGCATGATTATGAGCACAGCTTTTTTTTTTCTTTTATTATCAAGCATAAAAAAAATCTTCAGAATCTATATTAAATTTGGACAGTAATAGCTGATCAGACAGTGTTTATATTGCTGGTAATAGTAGCTTACGGTCTATTTTCTCGCGCCACGTCTTTAGCCCAGCGCAGGCGTATTGATACACAAGTGTGTTAATATGTTAACCCTTAAACTGCATACTACGACTGTAGCAGATGTCATTTTATCAGAGAAATTTATGCGATTCATCCGCTGGCACATAATTCATATGAAATGCTAGTCTGCTTTTCTCTGCAAAATAAGGGAGAAATCTGAATTTCGTCTGCTTTAAAAATTGCACGGCGCTATAAAAATATTTATAGCTTTATTCATATAAATCGGACTACATTTTGAGCGCTACAAATTCAGATATCAAATGCTTGCAGAGGTATATATATATAGTGCCATGAAGTTCCACTTGATGTTTTGAAGTTTCAAAAGAAATATTTTGTCTCAAAATGTTGCAAAAAGCCAGTTATCACATGCAATAAAGAGCTAAAATTGTGATAAATTCTCTTCAATAACTTAATACCTGTACTTAAAAAATGGTTGCAAATGACGGCATTAAATTTGCTGTGCAAACCTGCAAATTTAAAACAAGATGCGAACCTTTCGTTGGGTTCTTTTTAAAGAAGCCAACTTGTTGTCTACTTTCACTTTCACAATCGAGCGTTCAATAAGAGGAAATAACCAAAGTAGCAATAGAGATTTTCAACACTTTCCTTTTTTTCTGATAAATAGTTACACTTTAAACCCAAGCATCCTTTTTATTAAAATGCCGCAGATAAAATATTTTAATGTTAAGCAAATCAACAACAGCGAGATTACATCTTGTAATGTTTGACTAAAGCCCTGTCCCTTTAATCCGACAGTATTGAATTTTTTACACACGTCAGACAAATGTACAAGTGCTCTGTGTAAAAGTTTTATCATACCATATTTTGAAATAGTTATTTTCCCAAGGAGACAGTATTTGACATTTCATGCTAACTGATTCCTCATTTGAGACAATTTGCATGAAATGTCAAATTATGTTTTACGGTAAAATATCTGCTATTTTTTGACACGCGGGTCATGAGGCAGCGCCTGTTCTATTAATAGCTAACAACAAATTGCGCAGATCAACCTTACAACCTATCTAACGCACTCAGATAATATCGAAGAAAACACTTTACAGCATGATTATGAGCACAGCCTTTTTTTCTTTTTATTATCATGCATAAAAAATCTTCAGAATCTATATATAATTTGGAGAGTAATAGCTGATTAGACAGTGTTTATATTGCTGGTAACAGTGGCTTACGCTCTAGTTTCTCGCGCCACGTCTTTAGTCCAGCGCAGGCGTATTGATACACAAGTATTTTGATATGTTAACCCTTAGACTGCATACAACGACTGTAGCAGATGTCAATTTTATTTTTTGTCTTATTATATCAGAGAATTTCATGCGATTCATCCGTTGGCAAACAATTCATATGAAATGCTTAGTCTGGTTTTCTCTGCAAATAAGGGAGAATTCTGAATGTCGCCTGCTTTAAAAATTGCACGGCGCTATAAAGATATTAATAGCATCGGACTACATTTTGAGCGGACACATATTTCAGTGGTAGTGAAAGCCGGAAGCAACTTGAGAGCCGGAAGCAACTTGAGAACGCTTCTGCCAGCAAGGAATGACAGATAGAAATCTGTCATTAAAAACCACTTGCGCTTGACAAACCCTAATTAATGATCAAAGCTACAAACAAAAGTAATGATTTATGGAAAATCATTCAGCACAATATATTGTTTTCATTTCAGTTACTGATGCTATTAATTAAATCGAACACTGCTATAAACTAAACCACAACAAGTTGCATTGTAAAGAAATTAACCTTTACCACTCTCTAGGATAATTCAACACACGACAAACTGGCGTTTTTTTGTTCTTATTTTTCCTAGAAAATAGACTTTGACATTTCATGCTAATTTGGAGACAATTTGCATGAAATCTCAAAGACCATTTTCTAGAAAAAAAATAAGAAAATTATTTTTAAATGTCATCTACTGAAATTTTTACCCAGCATACCTAGTGCTCAGCAATATGTACGAGTAATTATGTTCCGATCCTAACTTTAGTGAAGAAAAGTGATTCTGAGAGACCAAAAAAGAGAGACTAGACAAACGTATGTTTTATTCTTAGAACACATTGTAAAAAATATGATTGATGAAATTTTGTCAAAACTTGGAGGTAAATGGGTGCTCGACAGAAGTGAAAACTTTGAAGAGGCTTTGGAAGAAATGGGTAAGTCCGTATTTAGACTCTCTCTCTCTCTCTCTCTCTCTCTCTCTCTCTCTCTCTATGGGGGTGCGAGGGAGGGGGGAGGTTCTGGATGTCATGTCATAAGCATTCTATTACTAATAATAGTTTATCCTGATCTATCTATCTATCTATCTATCTATCTATCTATCTATCTATCTATCTATCTGCTTGGTTTAAACATATTTTATTTTTTCCAAATATTACATTGTACGAGTGTAGCACATGAGAAATAGGATCAGAACAAAAGTATGACTACTTATTTAGATCTTCTCCTTAACAATTGCAGTTGTACAAATACTGACGGAAAAGATGTTACACAATATGGTTCTCAATTTGTGAATGTGAATTAAAGATACAGAATTAAAAGAAGGAAACAAAAACAAAGAAAAAAACAAAGAGCAAAGATTAAAAAAAAAAGGAAAAAAATACTGGAATTGATAATAAGGTCAGATTATCAATTAAAGACCCACAATTGATAACTGGTTCATACTAATGCCACGTCTAAGGCTGATAATATCAGTCGTAGAAGTCGCTTTAATATTATCAAAAGACCTTAAGGATTTTAGTAAAGACAGGTGGGGGGGGGGGGGGTGCGGGGGGGATAAGGGCAGCGCATCCCGGGCAAGTATCCCAACTAACTTTTTAATAGAGAGTTGAATGTACATGACATTTTATTAAAATGGCTTCAACAGTAAAAAGCGTTTTGTGTCGATTATATACTTTTGGACTTTTTCGAATATAAGGTCATTTGTTGTGTATGGTAAAGAGGTATCTCCAAATAGAGAAGATTAAGCGATATTGTTTGATACTCTGATAGATCGTTAAAGGAGTTCGTTTCTCTGTGCGGTGTCTAAAAAAAGAAATGTAATTTTCGTCGGTTGATTGCAAAGAATTAGATGGAAATTAATTTCCCCTGTTTAGTCAGCACACCCCTGACTGATAGATGGCATTTATGTGTGCAGAGATTTTTGTTTGGTTTAAACATATTTATTTCCGAAATGTTTACATATACAACACATACAAAAGTACAACAATAGGATTAGAACGAAAGCATAAAAGCTTATTTAGTTCCTTTCCTAGGATGTGATCATTGTCAGAAATATGAGTATACAAGCAAATCCTGAATGGTTAGTTTCCAGTGGTCCTCTTCAAGTAATAACAATTTATTAACAAATAATAATTGTGAAGTTTAACATGAAGAGGTGGGCAAACATAAAATGAGAATAAGAAGAGAAAAGAGAAACAAATTACACAAGATGTAATGAAGAAAAACAGAGGAAGGGAAAGAAATGAAGAACTATGGAGCAGATTTTACGAAGACAATGAACATAGTAAGAAGTTACTGGGGACTGCGAGCGGTGCAGGAGAGATCCGAGTGATGTCATCGATGTATGCTCCGAATCACTGTCACTATTTAAAGTCCATTTAGTCTGGTACAAATTATGACTGATACGAGTGTGACCGATTAACTTTCTTAAAATCTTTTCGTTCTTTGGATATACCTCTGTACTGCTTCAAAAATGGCTATATTAGCTTCATTAGGTAAATTAAGATCGCCATTGAGGATTATGTTTAGGGTGATATTGCCATGTTGTGATAGAGTATCCATTAATACCTGTCTATGATTTTGGTATAAATGGCATCTAAAAAAGAAATGGTCTGCATTTTCTATTTCACCACATCTACAATTACAGAGAGGAGATTCTATGATGTTTTTCGAGTAAAGATCGTAGTTGAGAGAGCTGCAACCAGTTCGAAGTCTAGTATGACGTATCTGCATGCTTCTGTTGCCTGCATAAAAGTATTTTGGAACAATTACTCTGCCCTGACTTAATTGTCTCTTAAAATCATCAACTGTATCTACAATCCTGTCAGAGCAGGGAAGATCGTTCCAATCACGAATGGCTGCAGGAAGAAAAGAATTATGATATTGATTAGTACGAGATTGTATTGTTCTTATATTATTTGCGTTACGCAAACTGTAACGTGAAGCGTTCTGGTCAGGTCGAGGAACCAGTGAAGAGAGATAAGAGGGGGCAATGTAATTATACATTTTATTGAATAGGACTAATTTATGCTTTCTTCTCCTTACATCTAGTGTTTCCCATCCGATCTCATCATATAGTTTTTGCACAGAGACTAGTTTAGTTGTTCCGGTGGCTATTCTAGCAGCCTCTAATTGATTTTTTTCTATCTCATGTTTCTCTTGTTGAGTGCAGTTGTCCCAAACTACATCGGCATATTCTAGTATTGGGCGAACAAAAGCAATATAAATTGTTTCTAGGGACTTTCTATCCAAGATATATTTAAATTTCCTCATGACATTTATTCTGGACCATGCCTTACTCTTGACATACTCTATATGTTTATGCCAGGAGCAATCTGATCCTATATAAATTCCCAAATGTTTATGAAACTGAACTTCGTTAATTTCTTGATTCGACATGAAAACCGGATGATGATCAGGATTGTTTATTTTGCGAGAGATAATAAGAGATTCATTTTTATTTGGGTTAAATTTCACTAACCAAGACTTTGCCCATTTTGATATTTTGTTAAGATCTGTATTAAGGATTTCAGCAGCAGCATCTGGATTGTCTACAATAATATACAGACTAGTGTCGTCAGCGAAAAGTCGGATGTTCGATCGAATTTCAGTGACAATGTCATTTATGTATAGTAGGAATAATAGAGGGCCTAAGATGGACCCCTGCGGAACGCCAGCTTTAATATAATTCCAGATAGACTTGACCCCAGATAACACAACACGTTGTTTTCTGATTTTTGTTTGAGGTCCTGGGAACTTGATGTGATGCCAAGTTTCATTCAGCCTCAAGGGGCAGCCGACTATAGATGCAATTACGTTATATGCTGTCAATATGTTTTGTAATTATGTTTTTTTTTAATGTAAAAAAGCAGTGTTAAAATCATATTTGTAAGTGATTATAACAATTGATCAACGTAAGAAAAAAAACTTTCTGTTGCTATCAAAATGTCTGCCCCTACACCAGGCTATATACACGTATATTATCACGAAAAAAAAAAAAAAAAAAAAAAAAAAAAACATTCATAAGATATAAAATCGCAGTTGAAAGTAAGACTGGTTTAACGGAGAAAAACACTATCGTTCCACCATCTCGGGTTTCCGCCCTTTTGCTGCCTATGAACCTGTCATATATAGGCATGTAAATTACGAAAAAAAAATCTATAAAACCAGAGTGGAAAGTGATTTTTCTGACACTAAGAACAAACAATCGAAGTGACCAAAGCTTTCTGTTCAATGCAATATTTGCATCCAAACTTTAAGGTTGCGAGGTTTCGCGTGAGTACAACTGGTTCAAGCCCCAAAGTAGTTTTTCTACTGACAGTTTCAGGCGGTTCCTCTGTTGCAGTTATTTGTCGATGGTTTCATATGTGGCGTTTGTTTTGTCATGGTTTCTCATTTCTTCTGTCGGTGCCTCGGGAGGGATGTGCTTCGTGATTGTAGCTGCCTGGGAATCGTCACTTATATCTGTGCTGTCAGATTTTATTGATTATTTCATAATTTACATGTATATATCCCTGTCCCCAGACAGTCATAGGCAAATTTGTCCCATATATTGTTGTGGACATATGGGCGGTAGGAGTTAGACCAAAATAGAACATGTATACGAAAGGCGGGCCCTCATCCTGTCATTCACTGTGTAGAGAAACAGAGAGAGAGAGAGAGAGAGAGAGAGAGAGAGAGAGAGATGTGACATCATAGAATGCTGCATTATGGGAAGGAATCTGTTTATCATCCCGAAAACATACCTATATAATTTTGACCCCCTTAAACCCCACTTTTATATAGTAAAACTGGGGTTTACAGGGGTATACATTATTTTTCTTATTTCTGCTCAAAAACATAGATTGTGGGTACTCGTTAGAACCGCCTCGCCGAGGCGGTTCTAACGAGTACCCACAATCTATGTTTTAAGCAGAAATATGAAAATTTTTAGAATTTTTCATATGAAAACTTTCATTTTTTTTGATAGTAAAATTTTCAGTATATTTGAATAGGCTTGTTCTCGTAATGAAAAGAATGTTTGCATTGTTACAATAATTGGAACACTTCTGATGGTTATAAAAATGTTCAGAACCTTTACTGTCTATTCAAACATTTTATAGCCAATTGTTAATGTCTGTAGGCAGACAGCTATCAGCTCTCATCAGATTGACATACTGTATTTTCTGAATTCGCGCAGTCTGATTTGGGTCTTCCTGTGCTGTTTCTCTGACGGCATTTTTCCCGTAGCGTTACAGACAGTAAATATGTAATTTAATAAGAATAAAAGGCACTTGGGGAATTCCTGAATAGTCTTATACCTCCAAACTCGAAGACGTTGAGTGTGGGGGGGAGGGGGCTTATTGATTTGGACCTGTCTGTCCCTCCGCCCGTCTGTCCATCCGTTACACTTGCAAACAGTCAGGAATGGTTAGAGCTAGAATCATGAAATTTAATATATAGCCTCAGCATGAAAAATAAGCGGACCCGTATTTTTCGTTTTTTTTTTTTGTTTTTTTTTTTTCTTTTTTTTTCCAAGGGGATTTTCCTTGCGGAGTTATTCCCTAATTAGACTTAGGCATTTGACGACAGACGGTGAGTACCTTGTGTGCGCAACTCCTCGTATAGTTTTATACCAATCAATTTAAAACTTTGCGAGCTCTTTTGTCACTGTCTGTAGACGTGCGTATGATTTTGGCAGTGTCGTCAATTTCATTTTTGTCACTTTTTTCGGCTTTTGAACTGCGTCATTTTTGGGGCTTAAATACTATTAAAGAGCATTACCATGGGTATGTCTTGTGTGCGCAACTCCTCATATAGTTTTATACTGATCAATTTGAAACTTCGCAGACCCTTTTGTCACGGTCTGTAGATGTCCATGTGGTTTTGGCATTATCGTCAATTGAATTTTTGTCACTTTTTCGACTTTTGAACTTAGCAATTTCTGTCCGTCTATCCGTTGCGCATTGCATACGGACAGGAATGTCTAGAGCTAGGATCCTGAAATTTTATATATAGCATAAGCATGAAAAATAAGCGGACCTGTATTTTTATATTTTTACGTTGGAGTCCTCTTTGTGGTGTTATTCCCTTTTTTTCGACTTAGGCAGACAGTGGGTACCTTGTATGCGCAACTCCTCATAGTTTTATATCGATCAATTTGAAACTTTGCAGGCTCGTTTGTCTCGGTCTGTAGATGTGCATGTGGTTTTGGCATTATCGTCAATTTCATTTTTTTCTTCAGTCTGTCCGTCTGTCCGTTATGCTTTGCGAACGGTCAGGAATGGTTATAGCTAGGATTCTGAAATTTTATATATAGGATTGGCATGAAAAATAAGCCGTCCCGTTGTTTTTATTTATTTATTTGTGTGTGTGTGTGTGTGTGTGTGTGTGTGTGTGTGTGTGTGTGTGTGTGTGTTGTTGTTGTTGTTGTTTTTTTATATATATATGATGATTTTGCTTTTGTCGGGGTTCTCCTGGCGGAGTTATTTCCTTTTTCGACTTAGACATTTGACGACAGACGGTGAGTACCGTGTGTGCGTAAATCCACATACAGCTTTGTATCGATTAAAGCGAAACTTTGCAGGCTCCTTTGTCACGGTCTGTAGATTTGCATGTGGTTTTGGCATTATCATCATTTTCATTTGTGTCACTTTTTCGGCTTTTGAACTTCGCCATTTTTGGGACTTAAATACCATTAAAGTGCATTACCGTGGGCACATTGTGTGCGCAACGCCTCAAACAGTTAATACCAATCAATTTGAAACTTTGCAGGCCCTTTATTCATGATCTGTAGATGTACAAGTTGTTTTGGCATTATCGTCAATTTAACTTATGTTACTTTTTTCGACTTTTGAGCTTAGCCATTTTTGTTGCTCAAGTATTACGGTCAATGCATGTTCAAAGGAAAGCATATAGTTAGGGGTATAGTGTTTGACAAACACATTTTCTAGTTAAAACCTTAGGTGCCCACAAACTGAAGCAGACAACATTTTGATTTTTTTATCATTATAAGGACACAGAGTCATGTCGGTGCTTGGACTATGGAAGGTTTGACACTCACAGCTATAACTGGTACAGAGAAATGCACTTTAATGCTAGACTGGACGGGAAATCATGACAAAGTCACTCGAGCGCGATATCTAGGTCAAGGGCACCTGTTCATAATGTGTGCTTAAAGAGTATGTCGAGGACAGCTACTATGCCAGGTTTAACACTTGCAGCTATCATCGCTTCACAGAAACACGCTTTAATACTAGAACCGATGTAAAATCATGACAAAGTCACTCGAGCGCGATATCTAGGTCAAGGGCACTGGGTCATAGTCCATGCTCGAAGAGTATGTCATGGATAAATACTGTGCAAGGTCTGACACTCAGAGCTATCACCGCTTCAGAGAAACACACTTAAATGCTGGACTCGACGTAAAATCATGACAAAGCCACTGGAGCGCGAAATGCAGGTCAAGGGCACTGGGTCGTAGTGTTTGCTTGTAGATGATGTCAAGTACAATTACTATGCAAGGTTTGGCCATCGCAGCTATAACCACTACAGAGAAACACAATTTAATGCTAGACTCGACGTAAAAGCATGACAAAGTTACTCATGTGTGAAATCTAGGTCAAGGGCACCGGGTCATAATGTCCGATTGAGGAGTATGTCGAGGACAATTACTATGCAAGGTATGACACTCGCATCTATGACTGCTTCAGAGAAACACATTAAATGCTAGACGACGTAAAATAATGGCAAAGCCACTGGAGTGTGAATCTAGATCAAGAGCACCGGGTCATAGTGCATGCTTGAAGAGTATGTCAAGGGCAATTACTATGCAAGGTTCGACACTCGCAGCTATCATCGATTCAGAGAACACACTTAATGCTAGATTCGGCGTAAATAATGCTAGACTCGACCTAAAATCACAACAAAGTCACCCTAGCGCAAAATCTAGGTCAAGGGCACCGAGTCATGGTGCGTTCTTGAAAAGTATGTCAAGGGTAATTAATATGAAAGGTTTGACATTCGCAGCTATCACCGCTTCAGAGAAACGCCTTTAAAGCTAGATGTGACGTAAATAATACTAGACTGGACGTACAATCACAAAAAAGTCATTCTACCGTGAATAGGTCAAGGGTATTGGGTCGTACTGCGTGCTTAAAGGGTATATGGAGGACAATTACTATGCAAGGTCTGGCACTAGTAGCTATCACTGTTTCAGAGAAATCCACTTAAATGTTAGAGTCGACCTTGATATTGACAGACGGACGGACGAACGAATTGACAGACGAACGGACGGAAATTCGAACTCCTATGTCGCACCCTGCTACAAGAAGGTGCGACAAAAATAGAATGTCGTCTGCTGCAATTTTGCTTAGAGTTCTAAGGTTAAGCGCTTCTTTCAGTAAAAGGACATAGATACAAGTCTGGAATATACTGTCCTTGAGATACGTATATCTTTGACATTTCCAAGTAATAATAATCAATGTAGCAGACGTCCTTTTAGCACTTTATGGTGAGTGACAATTATCTGTAACAATAACGCATAGCATTCTAGGTAAAAATTTAAGCAGATGACATTTTAAAATATTTTTCTTATTTTTTTCTCCAGAAAATTGGTATCGCCATTCCAAGCAATTTGTCTCCTTAGGTGAATGAAATGTCAAAACCTATTTTCAAGCTAGGAAAAGTAAAACAACAAACAAAAAAAAAAACAAAAAAACTAGCATCAGTTTATCATCTGCTGAACTAGCCCAGAGAGTGGCAATGGTTGAAAAGGATACTCTCCGACTTAAGGAAACGTATGAAATAATGTATAAGACTACATCGTGATCCGTCAAAAGAGAAAAACGACCTTATGACTAGCCTAGACCAGGATCAGCATGTGCATTTGTGCAGCCTGTTAAGGCATACGTTGTTCGCTTATAGAATGTTAAAAACCATACATTATATTAGCGGCCAGGCTGATCTGAGTCTACGCTGGTCGTATATGTCATAAGGTTGATTTCTAATGGAAAGATCATGTCTCGCTACACGTATATTAAGAATATTCGCATAAAGCAATGTATAAGAGCGTTTGTTTATGACCAAAACTTCATATTATTTTATATCACATGTGGTCCTGACATTTTCTGTAAACGATTTCAGGCATTACTTGAATAAAATTACTTATAAAATAATGATAAAACTTGATTTCGGAGTCATATTAACTCTTTCACTGCCACAGGCGATAATATAATAAAGCTTTTGCAAACAGCACAGATCCAGATAAGACGGCTCAGTGAATCGATTCATCTGGATCTACGCTGTTTGACATTCAGTCTTTCAACTTTACATATGAACGTCTTTCCAAATGATAGTATGTTTAAATAAAAAAGCAGACGACAAATGAAGTCTGAAATTTGGCGCCGAAAGAGTTAAAACATTTGAGCCGGACACAGCATTTCCTTTGAATAATTATATGTGCGCCCAGCGAAGACTCAGATCAGCCTGCGCATGCGCAAAATCTGATCAGAGTCTTCGCAGGGCACTATATGGTTAGCAAAGGATCCCAAGTGTCTTCGTGCGGACAGAGTATGTTTTGATCAGCCTGCGTTGATACTCAGGCTGATCCAAGTCTTCGCTGGACGCGCAGCAATCTTGTGGAAAATGCTGTAACACGGCTTGTCGCAAAAAAGCCATTAAATGAAACATAATATCCTTGATTCAATACCTGATCGGTGAAGACTGTGGTCAGTCTCATTATGGCAGCTGTGAGATATAGTCCTAACGGCTCGAAATTTAAAAATATGCAATAACCTGTACTCATTTAATATTTTTAGACATATGTCACATGAAGATGAAAACGTTAAACCTGAGCGTTAAACAAGACTGTGGAAATAGTATGCCCGACTTGTCCGACCAACTTGTCTCATTTCCCTGAGGAGAATTAAGATGTTTCAATTTACTTGTTCTGGGACAAGGACTTCATACCTCTAGCTAAAAAGACTATCCAGATTATGAGATATACATTTTTTCTTATTTCTTCAAGCAAACATATGTTATGGGTATTCATTAGAAGTGCCACATCGAGGTTCTTCTAATGAGTACCCACAACATATGTTTTCTTTGAAAAATAAGAAAAAATGCCACTAATTCTTGGTTGAACAAGTGGATTTTGACCATTTACTTGTCCGTGGACATGTAATGAAATTTGATTATTCCACAACCCTGATTTAATATATATATATATATATGGCTTAGAAATGATAATAAACTTGTACTTTTTGGAGAAAAGACTCTTAGGAAGTAAAAAAAAAAATAAATTAAATCTTGAAAGAGCCACAATCACAGAACATAGCTTACCAATTACACCAATGGGAATAGTAATCAACCAAAGAAAAGCTCAACCAAAAAAAAGCAAATCAGGCAGCATGCTCTTTCTTAATGAGGCGGTCACAATGGTAGGCAAGAACCACCAAACAGAACAACCCAGTAAGCATTCTTTATAAATATATAGCGGGCCGTTATCGGCCCGTCAGGGTAGCTGACGGGCCGATAACAGCCCGCTATAGATTTATAAAGAATGCTAGCTGGGAATAAGAGAACAAACAAAATAAAATAAGAAACCACACAGCTCAACGAACAACATCAGATTCAATCGAATTTGAGCAACCTCATGACAAAACCAACAAAATGGATGTGCGCCCACCGAAAACAGACCAGCCTGGGCATCCGCCCAATCTGATCAGTCATCTCTTTGCGCTCAGTGGCTAGTTAAGGACTCAAGCTGATCCGAGTCTTCACTGAGAGCACACTCCATTTTGTTGATTTTGTCATGAGGTTGCTCATTTTAAGATGAAACAACACTTGTTGATG